>JAOXYL010000001.1:5841414-5852340 GCA_028564955.1 Terapon puta | reverse complement strand
ATTGAAATGCACTAACATACCAAGAAAATACCATGTATGTGTAGAAAACCTGATTGACCTTAACTTCCTGTTAGGCCTCTTATGAAACCCCAACAATAGAAAGCTGTTTCATTTTCTGCTACTGCAACATGCCATCACCTCAAAATGAATGTAAATATATAAACATTTACTCATGTCTCACAACATGAACATGATGAGTGTTTCATGTTTTACAGCCTGAAATAAAGTCTCATTTTCTGCCATGCCATCAATTGAAAATCAATGATATATAACCACAAGAAAATCTGAGCTATTAATCTTGTTTTCTAGACCGAGATTATTTTTAATTTTACACAAATGAATTCTGAAAAAATCATGCCATCAGTTCGAAATCTATATCAATTTATAATTATTTACTTTTTATATATAATAAGTAAAATGCATCAAGTTTTGCAGTCTTAAATGCTGTTTTATTTTTTACAAATAAATTTGGAAACATGCAATTGGTTTAAAGTCAATGTAAAAATATTAACTATTAAGATATATGTGGTTTAATCATATTTTACAGCATGAAATTGTATTTTATTTTGTCATTAGTTCCAAATCAATATAAATATATCAGAATAAGAAGATAAAGGCAATTTTCATTCATGGATTTTGGGGAAGATCCTGCTGTTTTGAGGCAATTAAATCAGTCTTTAGTGTGTTTTGAGGGTCTTATGTAACACAAACTGCATATGTATATTAACATCTGTCCATTTGGGTTTTTAAACACCCTAATTATGACCCCATCAGACGTCGGAATAGTTAATTACCCCTCCTCTCTGTGACCTGGAAGTGTGCGCGGCGGAGCGGGCGGTGCCGCGCTTCTACATCCGGTGTGCTCGAACCCTTCACGGGCAGCGCAGACGAGACGAGGCGGCGAAGAATGGAGAGAGAGCCAGAGAGCAGCTAGCTAGCCAGCCTTCCCCTTACACCTACACCCACCCCACCCCCCTACCCCTCACAAACACCACCGCCACCCCGACGAGAGCCGCCGAAAAATCCCTCTTCCCCCGGGCACAGGTGTCCGCACACAGGCCGGGAGCCGAGCCGCAGCCCTGCCCGGCACAGTGAAGGTGAGTCGGCTGTGTTTTTGTTTGTTTGTTGCGAGCTCTGCTGCCTGTTAGCTCCGATCATTGTCGATGCTAACGGGGCTAATTTCCTTGTCCGGCTGTCAGCGAGACACCCGGAGGTGTTAAAAACCAGGCAGTGAGCCCTGTTGCTTTGTTATTACGCCCATTAGGAAACCCAATGTGATGTTTTAAGGAGGGAAATATATTAATTTATTGTAAAATTAGAGCAGCAACGGCGGCTAAATAGTGTTTAGCTCGCGTTAGCTGTGCGGCTGCTTGGTGAGGTTTTATTATGGTGGCGAGCTGAGGAGCTAACTTGGATAATGGTTCACATAATCGATGTGAATATCGCCGATGGTGGGCTGCAGGGGCAGGCTTTTCTGTGTCCACGGAGAGCTGGAAGAGCCCCTCTCCTCCTTGTTTTGATTCAACCAGAGAGGCCTGATGCTGATCACAAAAGGATCGATCATCTCTCTGTGTGGATGTGTAAAGACATCTGTGAGCTTCAGGTGAGTCCAACAGCACTTTCTCACACTGGGAAAGTGTCCTCCCTGCTTATCGCTGCAGCATGGAGAGGATGGAGGGGATGTTGAGATACATCACATCATGCCAAATGAGCCAACTCGACCCAAGGCCCCTCCTCAGCCTGGTTGTACTGGAGCAAACTGCTGCAAGTTTGCAAGGTGCAGATGTTTTGGAGTAAATGTCAGCTACCTGCAAATGCAATGCACATTTGGCCAAAGAAGCATCAATACTTTACATGTCATATGCTCTTTAAAAATAGATATCAATAGTATCATTACTTTACAACACGTCAGCTTCAATACTTTTCAGTTTTTATGCTTATTTTAAATAGGTATGAAAACATTTTTTTTTTGGCTCTTTTGAAATAGATTGCCGATTTCAGATAGTCAACAATACTGCACATTTTCTTTGTTCAAATGCAATACATGGTTTATTACAGAATCAATAGAGCGTGGCTACATGTAGTAAAATAATTGATTAGCCCATTTTCCACTAAATAACACCCCGGCATGCTTCAGGAAGGGCAGCAGTGCAAACCAGCTCTGGAGCTGACATTTTATTATTGAAATATATACGTTAGCAGCTGGACGTTTGCCCAAACTGGAGCTGCGTGGATCCATGAATAAATTATTGCTGGCATCCGCTTTAAAAGAAGTCCCACTGACGGAAAAGCTGCTGTAAAGTAGTGTCTAGTGTTGCGTTTATTCAAAAGGTCGTCGCGAAGTGGAAGGCGTCATTAAATACAACCCCGTACAAAGTGCAAAGGCCTCAACGCAGGAAAACCACAAATAAGTGACACTTAAGCGTCATTCATGTATATATAGGATGCTTTTTTAAATCATTGTAGATTTTACAGGCATTTATTTACTTGACAAAGCTGTAATCATGGCTTGTTTTTACTACATGTGCAGTTAATTACCACATAATATAGAAAATCTGAGTAAAAGATACTGCTGCTCATGAAGATTTTTTTTTTTTTTTTTTTTATTGAACAGAAGTGAAAAAGAGGTCGTTGTCATGCATCAGTCACGTTCACATATGTCGCTCTCTATAGAGTAACTGAAACAGGAAACTATGGATAATGTAAATTCCCTCCAGTTACAGTTCATAAGAGCTGGCTTTAAGCAGAGAGGCAGCTGTTGGCTGGCACTGCCACAGTAGGAGTCTGCACTATTGGCAGGCCCCCCTCTCAGGCTGATCTTTCCACTGAAGGTTAATCACTCCACTCAGAGCCTTTATGTTTCTGTAAAAATGAAAAGACGTCAACAGATTAGTCATTTTTAATAGATGCTAATCAGCTACAAGCGTCTCAGTTTCTGGATATTTTGACAGGCAAATTTGTGGACGGTAATCAAGAATTTCGGAGTCTTAAGTATGTTTTCAATGATACTGAAAGAAATATACCAGTGAATGGTCATGCAGTTTAAAACTACCTATTAACCACTTACACTAACTTTCCTGCTTAGTTTTTGAGCACCAGCGTCATCAAACAAACCTTTATTTGCCACTTTTTCACGTTTTCTGCTGTGGTTTTGTGCCAGTAGTTGGACCGTAAACACTTGTGTTTGTGTGTGTTTTGATACTTTCTCCACATTTCGCCGGGATATCATAATAGCACTGTGAAAACAATACTGTCATAATACCCCGTGTATATGTTTCCACAAACAGCATAGCCCCTGCTTCATCATTTACAGTCGGCCTGATAGTCTGATGCAGTTTCAACTAAAAGAATAGTATTGGTGATGTGATGCAGACATGAGATCATTACATTACTTTTTGAGAGCATCTTCAGTAATACGACACATTTCTTGGTCATGCAGCATGATCATTTAAGTGTAAGTGTAAAGCTGTAGGATATCCTCTACTTTACTTACTTTACAAAATAAAATGTGTCTGTATACTCACTAGTACACTGTGAGGTCAGCTCACCAGTTAAATTTTAGGTAAAAAAAATAGTGTGAATATCATGCATGAAATATGAAAATGTGAAATATTTGTGTTTTTCTTACATTTTCTGTTAAATAGGTTCATTAATCAACGTATGCAATGATGTTAAATGCCTCGTACGCTCTCGTACAGGAGAGTCCGAGTCAAGTTAAATGCTACAATGCAAATAAGCACTATATCAAACATCAGGCTATCGTAAATCTATACGGACATCAAACAGGCAACCACTTTTACTGCTTTATCTACTACAGTCCAGCATAAAACCAACTGAAGTTTCCACTTTGAAACTCTGCTGTGACATTTAAAATACAGAGCATGGACGCAGTAACAACACCTCAGCAGTTCTCCAACGTGCTCATTGAAATCTGCACGTTCGGTCGCCTGAAAGGATGGGAGTCAAGAACCAGTTCTTATTTAAGACATTTTAATCTAACAAATGTCTGGCTCCTGTTCGCCATGCAGCTCTGACATTATCACTTCATTTGATCAACACATACACACTGCATACAACTGGAGGTGTTTTAATGTGCTAACCACAGCAGAAAAGAAAGGGCTTTTCTTTAAATGCATGTACACATTTTGCCAAACTGGGAAAGTTGAGTTAAATTCACAGAACAAATTTTAAGCAGCCTGTCAGGACCAACACCTACACAAAGTCGTAACTTGCAATTGTTCTCCATGCATTTTTAGTCAAATTCAGCCAGGTGTCCATTCTTTGTGTCGATGAACGTGTCACACAACTTTAGCTAGTGCGCAGGACAACAGTTTGTACAACAAGTTCGACATCGGGATTATTTATGTTTATTGCGAGTATTTGCATCTCCGCCTGTCTCTGGTGAGTGATGGTTTCACGATGGGTGTGTCCAAAACAGTAAATCTTCACTGTACCTGTAGCGAGGCACACGCAGGCTGAATTAATCAGTCTTTGTACAGCAGTTTGATCCCAAAGTAAACAGATTTTGTAGTGATCTAATTGCACTAAACGGATCACAATGACGCCGAAATCACCACATCATGACCCTAACTTGTAAAAACCCAGAATTAACGCTTTGTCATGTCTGTCCACAAGACGACAAGCTAACAACTTTTAAAATGCTTGTTTTCTGAATGAAGATAGGATTACTCAGGACTCACCAGAGTAGTAGTGGATAGTGAGCTAATGGGATCTGAATTTATTAAATCTTTCACGTCTTCTGCTTCTGAGAAACACGCTAACTTTCATAGGGTGCCAAAAGGTGTGTATCCTCAAACATTTATCAGGAGACACGGCACCTCCACAGGGATAAAGCCGGGGGATTCCCCACGTTACATCAAAAGTGAAGAACCCATTCGTCAAAACTGAAGCATTAGTGGAGACCGCAGAATGAATCCTGAATGAACATCAGTATATTAAATCACAATTTTATGCAACTGCTTCATAATGTTGGTTTAGTAAATCCTTTATCTAACTACAGCAACGCCTTCTAAATGAATCCAGTCCACCACAACACCACCACCTAGTACGTCCTGGAAAAAATACTGTAGACTTAGATCAACACCTCCAACACAGTTTCAGCTGAAAACGAACATTTATATACCTATTGTGGGATATTAGACTGGTTTTCATTACATTTTCCAGCTATAGGTGTTAGTTTCCTCCGACCCTGTAAGCTAAATAAAATAAGATTTTGTTGTGAGTCTCTAAAATGCAACAAAGAAACTGAATTGCAAAACCCTCTCCATGACTCAGGTTAGTTTGCTGTGACAGCTTTTGTCAATAGATTAAGATATATTTGACAATGAGCACGTTGCAACATCAGAGGAAACGATACACAAGTAGATAAAGAGCAGCTCAGGGCTCATTACAGCGTGCAGCATGAGACACCTTTGTAATTAAAGGTTGCAGATGCTTCCCTACCCCTCATGAAGTGTAGTTTTGCTGCCTTTTATATAGCACGAATTAAGTTCTTGTCCCACTTTAATGTTTATTTTTCCATCCTGATCCTCAGGTCAGGCATGCCTGAACATGTTCATAATACAACGTGGCTGCAGTGACGTTATGTTGCTGCCGAGACGAAAGACAAACCCATAGATAGAATATGTGAGGCTGTGTCCAAAAAAGAAAACATGTTGGCATTTTAGTGTACATGGTGCACAAAGTCAGACATCGCTGTCTCTCACACACTGCAGCACGTTATAGAGGTGTTACTGTGCAACATCAGTAAATAGTTTGGTTTTTTTTAGCTTGTAAGAGAACTGAAAGCAGAAGAACTTCAGACTGGATTGGCACGTTCATGTCTCAAAAGAAAACAAGAGAAGCTTTTTATGGACTGCAGATCTGAGTAGATTTAATTATTATTGCGCAATTTAATACAGTCTCGAAACTAGAGCGACTACTAATGATCATTTTCTTTGTTGATTAATCCTTACCTCATTTTCCTCATTAATCAATTAGTTGTTTTGTCCATAAATTGTCCATAAATTATTTTTCCCAAAGCCGATGCCTTCAGATATTAAAAGATTCAGTTTACTGTCACAGAAGACTAAAGAAACCAGGAAATATTCAAAACAGAGAATTTGGACACTTTTTCTTTTAAAAATAAAAGACTCAAAATTATTAATAGCTTGTCTAAACAGTTGGTGATTAACTTGATAGTTGACGACTAATCAGTTGATTGATATGTTTGAATTGTTGCTGTTGTTTGCAGTGAAAAATCACATGAGCAGAATTCACTGTCAATCGTGCTTTTCTTCCTCGTATAAATGCTCCAGCTCAAACACAGTTCCACATGACAGTCTAATTGAATCTTCAGCGTGTCTTTGATATGAAAGTAGGATCTTGAATAGAAGTTAAGAGCTTTATCTGTATCACAAGCTCAGGCATAATTGTGGTTTAACAGCGGTGTGTGCGCATAGCTGCAGCTGTAGTCCAGGTGACCAGCAGCGACCAGGAAATAATCAGTGGTGGAAGCCTGGTGCGAAGACGGGGCTGAGTGTGTGTTTATTATCCTGCGTCGACCGTCGCCAACCCAGAGAAACACCGAGCTGAGCTAATCTAAACACCGGCGCACGCTGGATCGGAGCGGCGCACAAATGATTACTTGCACGGTGGAAACTGTTACGGCTCGCCCTTGGTCCTCGCCGCAAACCTGTTTTATAGCCGTGTTGTTCTGTTCCTGGTTTTATGTAATAGCAACAGCGCACAGTTGCCCTTGAGAGCAAACCCGCTGTCTTTGATGCTGAGATGTGTGCAGGCAATACTGAGCATGAGTCATCCGGAAGCCCACACACAAATACTTCTCAGCAGCAGCCTTTTCCATGCTCAGGAATTAAAGCATTGTCATGAAAACTTAAGTGGCTGTTGTTTTTTTGTGTGTGTATTTGTTTTTTTTTTATTTCAAGCATAAGATGTTTTTTTTATTAGATTTTTAAAAAAAATTTGAGGTGACTAGATAGCCGAGGTAGGTAATCCACCTAATTTAAAGCCCAAGTTTCGTTTGAGCCCGAGCCACACTAACATGCTTGAGATGAGCGACAGAGTAGAAAGTCTCCGAAGAGGCCTTCACGAGATAAACATCATATGTCCCACCGATCGCTGAATCATACGCCAAACTGCCTTCATGTTTTACAATCACCTAATTTAACATGCACATAATTCCCGCCTGGTTAGATTATTTTGCCGCACACTTGGCGAAATCAGTGTCCATCTCGCTAAGCTACGGCGTCCTTGCGAGCAGACGCCGCTTTATGTAATTGTTTGCATAATATTCCCCGCTGACATTGTCTGCCGGGCTGGAGCTGTGGGTGGTGGAGAGTCTTAGATGCCTTCGTGATCACAAACTCTGACTTCAGGTTTGTGTTGATGCTCAGGCCGGGTTGCTGTGTTGTCTGTGACCACTGTGATCTGATGACTATCTCTTTAGCCCCGCTGCGCTCTTACAGTAAGCCCGTCCTCATTTCGCATTGTGTAGTTGTAAACAGTGATTTGAAGCGTTTATGTGACTCATAAGCTCCAAACTGAGTCCAGCTTGCTGCCTTATGGTAAAATTAAATTTAGAAAATATTTAACTCATAAAATGGGGATTGGGGAAGAAAGGAACATAGTTATTACTGGTGACTACATGTGTGGTCCTTATAGTTAACTTAACATTAGAAACCTTTTTTATAAGAGTCAAATTGAGCTTTTTCCTCAATTCTGTAAAATTCAGACTTCATGCCCATGTCTTGTATTTCTACATTAATGAGCATTTTCATTCCAATTATAATTTATACTTCATTTTACTTTGTTGTTGCATCTGTTCACTTCTTTGGACAGGAAGGCGTCTTTTTAAAGGAACTAAAGTGGTTAAGATGTCTGCAATTTGGAGCAACTTTAACCTGACATTTACAATGTCTAATATCAGTGTTTTCATGAGGCTGCGGCCACTTTTACCTTCATTTATTTTTTTATTGGCAATTTTTTATTGGGCAGTGACAGTGAAAAGGGAGAGGGAGGGAGACACAGAGGTGTGACCTGTAACCACGATCACTGTTCAGAACTGAATCTGCAGCAGTCATGGCCACGTGATGTGGTGTCATCATTGACAAAATCATGTTGCGTTGTTTGTTTACATGACGCGACAGAGGTATATATGTTACATGTTTCAGCTTCAGTTCACGTTCCATGTGCTCAAAAACTTAATGTCTTTTCTCTTTTCTGTTTCCGTGTTGTGTTTCTTCCAGGTCTTCCACCTTCTCCTTCCTGTGACAAATGTTGAGGGCAGAGATCAGCCTGTTTAACAGCTGCTAATTCAGAGGTAACGGGGTGAGGAGCAGAAGGACTCTTGGTCATCTGGACCAGGTTGTGTCTCATGAGCGTGACTGTGCCATCCAGGCACTGCCAGTGACCCGAGCTGTGGCTGCGGTGGGCCTGGCCCAAGAGGCCTTTTTGTACATTACTCCAGGCTCCCGCTGACTCGTGCTGCTCTCACCATGGATCAACAGAGAGACAAATATGGCGAGCGGCCCGCCAGGGCCACTAAAGTTTCCCAGGGAAGTCGCAGCGGACACTCGTCCCGACCATCTGGCTCCTCCAGCTCCTCCGGGGTTCTCATGGTGGGGCCAAATTTTCGTGTGGGCAAGAAGATCGGCTGTGGGAACTTTGGCGAATTAAAGCTTGGTAAGTTGAGTCTAAATTGTATTGAATGTTTTGTTAAATGGTTCAAGATACATGAAAAAGAGGATTTTAAAGCAGTTTTAACTTTAGTAGAGGTTTTGATTCACGTTATGGTCATTTTAGAGGTTGTAGTTTGCAGTGATGTTAAATTGTATGTCATTATACAGAGAAGTGTTTCTAATACTTTATCTGTCCAGCTTATATGAATTTGCTTAGACTGAATAAATGGAAACAGCTCTCAGTATAATACAGTGCAATTCAACAGTTTATAAATTATATCCTCTGAAAAATATTCAATTAAAAACTGAACACTGATAAAGGTAAAATTACTTTGTAGGGCTTTATTATATTAATTATATATATACCTTTAATTATATTTGACAACGAGGCAACACTAGATCATTTTCTTTCATAGTCCTTCTTATATGGGCTCTGCAAAGTTGTTTGCTGAAGTTGTTAAGTGGTATATTTGGGTGTACTTAAAGCCAACTCATGTGTGCTTTTGTGTTTTCTGTCTTATTTCAGGTAAAAATCTCTACACCAACGAGTATGTAGCTATTAAACTGGTAAGTGTGCATGTTGTTCCTCTACTTGAGCTTTCTCGTGGCAGATCTAGGATTTTCTAACGTTATTAAGCGACAGATTTGATGTTTTTTAATGTAATTTGCAGTTTATTTCTAAAAATATGAGCCTCGTGTTGTGACATAGTGCGTCTGTTGTCGTACCGGACTGATCTGGTCTAGGAGGGAAATGTGAATGAGGTGTAGATGCTTGGCTAGGTGTGTCTTTCCAGTTGCTGCTGAACTGGAAATCGTGACTCCTGACTCATGCTTTTATTGCCCTTCACTGGGGAGTAGTAAATACAGTGGCTACATTATCTTACTAGGACGTTCACCAAGCCCGGTAGTTTTCAGCTGCTCACTCGACCGTGTGGTGTGCTCACACTGATGCAGTGCTTTAATACAACTGAGAAATGAGTCACTATAATTTGTGTTGAGTTTTAAAACATCAGCGAGCCAGGAAGACTTTTTGTTTTTAATTGGAGTGCACTACTGGGCTCTCTTAAAATGTCAGACTGTGTTTTTAGTCCTGACTGGGTCAGCGTCATTTTATCACAAAATGAATTTCCAGGTGACATCAGATTTTCCTCTTTTTTTTTTTAAACTGAATTATTATAAAACTGTTTGTCGTTTGCGATCGGTTGTTTTGACGGAGTGGAAGATAAAGGGGGAAACTTCAGTTTGAGTTGTTGTGACAAAAACTGCAAGGTGGAGACAGGTGGTAAATTTTCAGCGGGCAGCTCAGATGATCGAGGAGTCGGCCGCCTCCTCTGACTTTTTATAGAAGAGCGAACTGCTCGGAGTGGTTGCGACACCCAAATACACATAGTGCCAGTCAGTTTGGTCCTACTAATGTAGCATGATGGGAGGGGTTTCCTGGTTCATCCCAAATCACATTTCACTGGATTGCATGTTTGTATGTGCCCTAAAGTGCAAGATGAGTCATTAGAGAATGAAAGCTCAGGAAGGATGTGTTAGTTCTTATAGAAAATTAACTTATTGTTTACTGCTTTAATCTTAGTAAGATTCACTTTCACATGTTTTTTTTGGGCTTTTTTTTACCTGTTTATTACAGTTTGTGGGTTTATATACATTCATTGATTATTGGTTTGGTTGTGTCTACTGTGCAGGAACCAGTGAAGTCGAGGGCACCGCAGTTGCATTTAGAGTACCGGTTCTACAAAACACTGGGAACTACAGGTAAGGTCACGGATTCCTTTGTCACTCCTCGTGATGTTTTTTTGTGCCACGGCATGACAGCGATATGACAGTTTTTGGAAGATCAGCTCATAAGATTGCATCATTGCCACAACAAGTGATTGCTCCGCTCGGGTTACGCGTTGATATTAAGCTCTGTCAGCAACTTATTTTAATCTCCATCACTGTGGAATCTCTGTAGAGACTGTTGAGCAGTGACCTTGGTGAAATGCAATATAAAAAGTGTTATAAAGGTTAAATATATGCCCGCAAAACAGATTGCAGAGGCTGCTGCTCTGTGCTTCTGATCCACCGACAAGACTTCCTCGTTGTTATCTAGGCAGAGGATGCAGGAGGAGGTGCCGCACACTCTATTTGAGGCCGTAACTTCTGTTCAGCGCTGTATGTCTGCAGTGTCTGTGGCGTCCTGTCGCACTTGTCCAGTGTTCTCATTCGAGCTGATAATAAC
>JAOXYL010000001.1:5825114-5837097 GCA_028564955.1 Terapon puta | reverse complement strand
CATTCTATCACTCGTGCATGCTGTCGTCAGTGTCGGATGTTTTGCTAAAACTGCTGTCTCACTTTCTCGCAGCACTGTCGAAACGTCCTCGAGACCAAGTCCGAGCTACACCCAGGCATTGCTCTCATTATTCCTTTAAGAAAATTGGATGCGAGAAGTCAAAAGTGGTACCTAGGAAATTAGTAGCTTCCATCAAAGCCTGAGTCTCCCCGTACAATTAAAGATATACTTGTGCAGTACAGGACGCACAGATTCAATCTCCCATGAGGACTGTTTTGCTGTGGATAATGACGGTTCTGCGATCCCTAGCTTTCCTTTTACTAGTAAAAAGCTGGACCGACGTTGTTTTCAATTGCACAACCGTTTATCCACTTATTTACAGCACATCTCCAATCTGACACATTTTTAGGCCTCCCACAGGCACCCGGGGTTTCAAGGCACTCATTCCTATGGTACAATTAGCAACCCACAGAACTGCATAATGGTGTCCAGAAACACAGGATGGAGCACAGCGTGACTCCTACATGCCCATATGCTAGCTGACAGCATTTACGCCACCTTTCATGCTGCAGTGTATTTCCCATTACCCAGCTGGCAAGTCAAATATTTTCAGCAGCAGATTCAATATGAATATGTTAACGCACGACATCAGGAATCGCATCAGTGTTTAGCTTTTTGATCATCGGTGTCTGCGGAAGTTACTCGAGCAGAATAATGAGTTCAGGATGGCAATTTGCTGCCTTCACTAAACTTTATTGTGCCATGTGAATTTATCAGACTCGCCGTCCAAAATCTAACCCGAGAAGGGCACTAAAAAGACTCATTTGTCCTTAAAGCTGGTGTGATCGATATTATTATGTTAGCGATGCATCAAATGGCAAAGTGTGATGTGGAAAGTGGATTTTTCTGTCAAATTTGCAGTACATTTTAACTTCATTTTATTCTTTTGGTTTTGCTCAACTGTCACCGCTTTCATCGATTTAGTTTCCAGTGTAGCAAGCAACTGTTACTCTGTTTGTCCAGGATGAAAAGAGACGAACGAATGAATGAGACGTGGATAAGAAGTAGTGAACACAGTGGAGTATTTGGCAACTCAGGATATTTTCCTCAGAAGTTGGTGGAGATCAAAGCAAAGTGAGAGAAAAAGCAAACATTTGACTTACACTCAGAATTACTTATGCTTATGTTGCTCACTGTCTGCTGGATGTGTAAAAACACTATTTCACATCAGTGTTTTCAGGTGCTAGTATGTCAATATGTAAAAAAGTCATTTGAGAGGTTAGGAGCAGTGCTACTATACATTCATATCTAAATAAGAATAAACTGAACATGCACATATGTACCGACATAATAGCATTCATACACATAAATAGCGTCCAAATTGGCCGAAACTCGATCTTAAAGGACTTTCCTTGGATTGAGGACATGGAAACCAATCAAGACGTCTAGATCTTTTGCTTTCTTGTATGCAATTATAATATTTCCAAGGACTGAACGCAGCTTAAGCAGTCTGATAAAGTAAGGTCTTTGTGATTGAGGCTGCAGCTTTTCTTTGAAGTTTCTTGAGGGGACCTTTTTTTTTATTAATAGGACTGACGAGCAGTAAGCATGGGCAAACTTTGAATCATGCTTCCCCGAAGGCAATTAGCAGTTTGACCTGGTTTCTCGTTCTTTGAAACTAAAGTTCAGGATGTGGCCAGGAAGACAGACAACAAAGAACAGAGATATCGCCGATTCGGAATAATTATAAATTGATGGGCGTCCTAAGTAAGCGCGCACGCTTTTTAAGAAGTTTCAACAGCACAAGGAGCTTTGATTTCCAAATTGCCAGCGTCCTATAAAACCCGCAACGAAGAGTACAAGGGTCGGAGCTCCAGCCCTGCTATTATTACTGTTGCATTGGACTGACCGGCCAACAGTAGACTGCACTCTGACAAGAAGTAAAATAAGAGCCAAGGTGACAGATGGAAGGGATTTTGGAGCAATTAGAGTGAGTAGAGCAGAGAGGATATGATTCAGTTGGGAGGACGTGATATGAGGCAGTGAAAAGATTAGTTGTCAGCCCACAGTAGAGGAGTGACACAGTTTTATCTGCAGGCACCGAGCTGTATTTTACTTTAGGGTTAATGTTTACCTAGCAGCTTTGTCTGCTCTCTGTCCTCGCTAACCTTGTGGCGCCCCTCCTCCCATCTGTCCGGTTGGAGGCCTCTTATACTTCACCTTGGACCCAAGTCAGAAATATCATTAGTCACGGGAGGCAGGAATAATAAACACTTTTGCCAGCCTAACTCTCAAAGAATTCCCTCAACGCACTGAAAGCTTACTTTTTGTGTTATCTGCTGTCCTGTATTTGCTTTTCTTCCAATAGTTTGCTATTTACTATCTCTACTATTAACATTGACCTCTCACATGAGTGGTGCACCTTAAAATCACTTAAACACATGTCCTGATTTCTGTCTCTTGTTAATCTTCACGTCTTTCTTCTTATGTTTCAGCTGAAGGCGTGCCTCAGGTGTTTTACTTTGGGCCCTGTGGGAAGTACAATGCCATGGTCCTGGAGCTGCTGGGCCCGAGTCTAGAGGACCTCTTTGACCTTTGTGACAGGACTTTTTCACTGAAGACTGTCTTGATGATTGCAATTCAGCTGGTGAGCATTACACGACTCATTACATTGTTTTAAAATGACCTCTACTCGCTTCTTTTGACAGATGAAACCTTAGTATTTACAATTTATTTAGAAAAAACAAGCAACCAAGTGGATAGATGTAATATATTTTTTTAAGCAATGTAAAAGCTTTAGAAAAAGCTAGGTCAAGTATGGACTTTAACACCAAAAATGGAGTTTCCCTTAAACAGCAAATATCAGGAGAAGCAAATTAAGGTAGCAAAATAGAACTACTTAAATATGATAAAATATAAAATGAAAAAATTGGAACTACAGTGGTGTCTCAAGTAATGGCTGTGAGGTGAACCAAAGCAGCAAGCAGATTATTAGATTATTAGAGATTTTAGTTATGCATATCCCCAAAAACTTAGTTTAGAATTACTCAAATGTGTTGAATAAACTGCTTATGTACCTCCGTTATAGTCCATTCAGACCAACAAATTATACATGATGTTATTCACACAAAGTCCCGCATGCAGACTGTGGGCCTGTAAAACAGGTGGGAAGACCGGGAAACATAGTGTCCTATTACAATCTGCAAATCTTCCAATAAGACGTGCTTACTGACACTTCACCAGAGCCAGGTAGGCTGGAAGCTGTCAAAAAAGAGCAAAGCCATCACTGAATCTCATTAAGTTTGAGCAGCTCAGAAGGGGGGCGGGGTGCGGTTGACCCAGTCTTTTCGGCGTCTCCGTCATCTCAAAATTTCTACCATTTCATTTTGTCAGCACAAAATCTGCAGCGCTCTTGTAATGCAGATAGCTCCCTGCAAATTTGTAAGGAAACCTACAAAACAGAGCAACATAAGCATCGGTGTTGCAGAACAGAGAGCCACTAAAGCACCTCGGCATCTCCGCCACGCTCTCCTCTGTATTGATCACGTAGGTCTTCCTCTTTATTTTCTGGCACAAGTGAGTGAGCCCACAATCAGCGCTCTTAGCTTCTACACCTACACACCCTCCTTTTTTGGTTCGTTTCACCCAAGAGCGTATCAGGGTTTCAGGATCCCCCAAAATCAAGCCGAAGTAAAGGATCTCATCACTCACACCAGTGTGTATTTTCCCGTTGCATTTGAGCCGTCACTGTTATCGATAACAGATCTCACTCGGTTAAAACGTCTCATCTATAAACGCACTGTGGTCCCGAGCCTAATCGCTGGTGCTTTTTGTAGTACAAAGTCCCAGCTGGATGATTTTTGCATCCCTGCTGGTGTAGAGCCAGAATTTCAAACCACTAACTGAGGCTTTTGTTGCACGATACTAATGGGCCGCTGCGGTAGCTGTGAATCATAGTGCTGAGACAATTAGTGAATTAATCATCGGTCAATCAGCATAAATGAATTGATGCGTAGTTTATAAATGATTCATCGTTTATTAGATGTGCAGTCAGACCGAACCCAAAATACTGAGGCATTTTATAGACTAAGAGGTTCATGGAGTGATTTGTAAAATGACCCAAATTAATTGTATACATCAATAATGGAAAAATTCATTAGTTGCAGCCTTAGTGTTTATAATAAAAGGGGATTTTACAGTATAATTGATCCTGTTTTGGGTTTGTTGTTCCTTGTTTATAAGCCTGTCTTCAAAGTCTTAAAAAGCGTACTCCAGCATTTAAGTACTGCATCACCATAAAGTTGGAGGATGGTCAAAATTGATGTTGTAGAAGTCTAGATATCCTGACTTTTAGTGTCTACTATGAGTCAAATACTTGGTCCTGTATTATTATTAGACAGCTAGATATAAAATACCTCAATATGATCAGTTTTGAATGCTTCTCCAATCTTTTTTTCACAGGTTGCACAGAATTAACCATTACTAGAGTGCCCTTTACTTTGCAACAATGCTGAAACCATTTACTCAGAAAATATTGTACTTCAATGCTGTTGGAAAGAAAAAAGACATATTGCACTAGTCAATTTTCTTTACTCTTTGCTGGCTTGGTGGCCTGATTTGGGATCATGTCTCATTTTTGTTTCTGCTTGTTTTTACTGACTCCCCTGGTTTTTTTTTCCTCACCAGATCTCTCGAATGGAGTATGTGCACTCTAAAAACCTCATCTATAGAGATGTAAAACCTGAAAACTTTCTCATCGGACGGCAAGGGAACAAAAAGGAACACATTATCCACATCATTGACTTTGGCCTGGCCAAAGAGTACATCGACCCCGAGACCAAAAAACACATTCCATACCGGGAGCACAAGAGCTTGACAGGCACCGCCCGATACATGTCCATCAATACACATTTAGGCAAAGGTAAGGTTAATTTCATATCTTTGTCCTATATTGCTTATTCAGTAATGTGGTTTGGAACTTTGTGAGTGAAATATTATCAAATCTATGAACATAGAGCAAAGCCGGCGAGACGACCTGGAGGCTTTAGGCCACATGTTCATGTATTTCCTTCGTGGGAGTCTCCCGTGGCAAGGACTAAAGGTAAGCCAAGTCGATGAATGTGTTTCATAATTCATTTTTTAATGTAGAAAAATACTTATCAATATGTGGAGGAAAAAAATACATGTCATGACAGTCTTCAATCTTGGAATCAGTAAAGGTTATCGAATGAGTAATCAGCTTGCAGTTCTATAGTAATGTGAATCACTTGTAATCCTGCAGACCGTGCATTCAGGATTTAAGATTTTCTTTGAAACAATCTGTGTGAAGACATAAGAATATGTTAAGAATTAGTTTTTCATGTAATTCTGAATAACCCTCATTAGACATCAGAATCGATTCATGCGTCTCTGTGTTTGGATTCTCCTGCAGGCCGACACGCTGAAAGAGCGATACCAGAAGATTGGAGACACAAAGCGAAACACTCCCATCGAGGTCCTCTGTGAGAACTTCCCAGGTACACTGATGATGGCTGTAATGTACTCTGGGATCTTCAATACTTGCTAGATACTACCCCTTTGAATGTTTTGAAATTGCTTCACACTATATTAGTATTATACTAAAATTATATTTAAAAAAAACAACATTTTCTTTAATGCAGAGGAGATGGCCACCTACCTGCGATACGTGAGACGGTTGGATTTCTTCGAAAAACCCGACTATGAATATCTGAGGACTCTGTTCACCGAACTGTTCGATAGAAAAGGATACAAGTTCGACTACACTTACGACTGGGTTGGCAGGCAGATCGTAAGTAACAAGCTTAAACTGTTAATGGACGTGTTTTAAGCGAGTCAACAGTTTTTAGCAAGCTGCTTGACTTATTGTTCTTCCTCTCAGCCCACACCGGTGGGGTCTGTCCATATAGACTCCGGAGCGTCTGCTGTCACGAGAGAGAGCCATCCTCACAGAGACCGGCCCTCGCAGCACCCACCCATCAGAAATCAGGTATGCCGGGGTTCGCGTGTGTGTGGTTTTTTTTTTCCCTCCTCAGGCTTTTGATCCAGCAGGAGAAACCAAGCATAACTTCCTGAAATGTATGTATGTCGACCACTCCGTGACGTCCGCAGAGAGCTAGCCTTTCGATGACCTTTCACCTCCAAGTGAGAGGGAACTTTAGCACAACATCTCAGGGTCCTTCAGTTATCAGGGCCTCGTCATTATCACCTAAAAAAAGAAGAGTTTCAAAGCTTGTATTATTCCTGCTGGGATGTGTTGTGTGAGAGATAACGATCCTTGGATCTTGAAGAAGGAAATACACTAAAATGGATGAAGTGGTGAATGATGGCTTTCAAACCATTAATCCCAATTATCTTGAGATTTTTGTTGGAGACAAATTAGTGCGATGTTAAATTATAGTGTGTGTGGGATGTTTGCAGCCATTTCAGACCCACAAATTGAAATGAATTCTGCTGTCGGACACATGATAGGTTGAGAGATAGTGAAGGATGAATTATTTAACTCCTTTATCACATGGATTAGGCGAGACTGTTGAAAATCTGTTCTAGTTGTTAGTTTAATTGTGATTCATTAATGGCTTATCAGGTGAGCATTTCAAAAGACTGGTTGCTCCTTGCATATGTTTTAGTGGTTGTTTCAACTTTCGGGTTTCAAAACTACGGAGCAAATTCATGCAATGTTTTTTTTTTCTCCACATAAGGTTTGGATGAAGAAGAATGTTTCTGCCAATTTAGGATTTTAATAAGTTTTTCAGTGAGTTCACTGCCAAATGTACTCATTTTGTTTTGTTAAAGACTCCTGCTTTCGTTAGTGTTGTTAATTGCTGTTACGAAGACAAGCAAACGGCTTGTTTCATTAAAAATGCTCTAGAGAGGTTAAAAACCTGTTCAATAATTTAATTTTAGTTTCTGTGATATTTAGTTGTAATGAGATTGAGGCCAAAGTTTAGGAGCTTACCTCCTTTTGGCTTCAGGCTCATTAGTTTCTGGTTCGGTTCTTTGGCTGAAGCCTTGCTTTGATTTTGATTCACTCTTTTATTTTGTTGCATTTTGTTTTCTTCTCCATTTCTCATGCTGCTTTGCATGGTACCTGGCTCGCACACCCAATTACCCATCTTTCCTAATGCAATTATTCCATCACTCCCCCACCCATCGCACTCCCTTCCCCCAATCCCTCTCCCCCCTCCCATCGCCGACGCCCCCGCCTCCTGAGCAGACAGCGGTCTCAGATCGACGAGGAGCATGGGAGGTGCAGCCCACACGCCAAGCAAACTCCTCCTATCTGACCTCCCACCTGGCAGCGGACAGGCACGGGGGCTCAGTGCAGGTATACACCCCTCACCTGATCAACCAACAGACCCCCCCAATCTCTGTGGAGTCAGATCTGTCTCATAACAACAGATACAGAATAAATATGATGTTTGAAGAGTAGCAAAGTTTTTAAAGAAAAGTAAAAGACTGGCATTTTTAAAACATTTTTCTGAATCAAATTTTGTGTAATGTTGGTTTATCTATTTTGATATATTTTCCAATTTATAAAGAAAAGATAAAACATTAAAAATGAAACATTTTGTTGGTTATACAACTCCATGAAATCAGGCAAATTCTTTTAAGAATCCGGAAAAATAACTCCTAATTGATCTAAAATTGCTGCCATTTCCTGAATGTTATCAGTATTTCTAATTACTATAATAATACAAAACAAAACCAGCATTGGGTTCATTTTCCAGCCCATTTGTTTTGTATTTTACCTTTTGTGTGTGAGACAGATCTGCAACCATACACTTCCCCCACCCCTTTACCCCTGGCTGGGAAATGTTATTTTTCTACACCACCATGTGCATGTCATCTGGTGCCACCCACCCCAGATGGTGAAAATGTGGTTTAGTTTTATAAACAGCCGCCCTGGTTCTGCGGCATTTTTGATCTCAGGTCCTACAAACTCTTCATGGCGCTTGGACATTCCTTGCAAGATCAAGAAGCCTCTTGCATGGCAGGGTGACCTGGCTTAGCCTGCTAAGTGCATGCTCTTAAGTTATAAAGGGTCATTATGCTCAAAGGAACATCCAGGTGTAAGTTTTGACTACTTGGCATTTCCCAAGATGGTCCACGTGTGTACCGAGGTCTGTGTGCATAGTTGTGTACAGTGCAGGCTTTGTAAATCTCTGGTTCTCCTATTAAATGCCATCTGCTGCCATTCACGTAGAACCAGGGTGCGGATTTGAGGGTTATTAGGCGTACTGCAGGAATTTCACCCGCTATTTTATTCTCACTTTATACTTAGACTGTGCCTTCTGGTTGTTTTTTTTTTTTTCTATTGTCAGAAACACATCTCTCCAGCTCTGATAGGAGAAGATGAGTTATAGAAAAGGAGAGAAAGTACTTCTGTGTGCAAGATGAAGGCCACGTGTCAGCACAGGCTGCAGAGCCGCCGCTCAGCTGTTACACTGTTGGCTTACAAAGCCAGCTGCAGGATTGACTTTATTTTACTTTGTATGAAGATTGTTAAACTAGTTCACCTTATTTAAAAATGACTTTTGACTCCTCATGGATACTTGTGCAGACACATTTATAATATCACGTTGCTGTCCCTGAAATTCTTTTTTTTGTGTGAATGACTCAGCAAAATACTCTAACCCTCAGACACTGTTGAATAGTTTTACTGAAGTAATAGCTGATAATGAAGAAGGCAAACCACAAACACACTTTTATGGACAAATGCAGTTTTCATTTTCAACACTTCACATCAAAGTATATTGACCTTTTATATAAACTCATAAAATGAGTTGAACCCACAGACGGTGGTTTATCAATGGCACAGTTTGTTACCTCCAGCAGTTACCTGACCCTCATCTTGTACCTCATCTCCAAACAAAAACAGAAGCTGCTTTGTCTGTATAAAGTTTAATTTGAAATTAAACAAAAGATGTCAGCAGTAGTGTTCTGACCTGCGTCAAGTGACTTCAAGCGATTTTTCTAAACAGCTTGAATGTGAATGGTGTTGGCAGAGATGAACAAAGGTGTACACTGTGCACACATATGCACACAAAACGCACACTTACATTATTTATAATGTCTTTTCTTCTACAGGTCAGTGGGACTAACAATAACTTTTCTTTGCATATTGTAATTTTAAATGTCTGTTGTCAGGCCATGTCATGTCATGTTTTGTTTGTTTGTTTGTTTGTTTGGTGTTTGATTGTTCATCTGCGTCTTTCTGATTTTGAAAAGAAGCAAAAAATACAAAAACGAAAACCATGAAATTAATTGCATCAATATACATCGGTAGTCCTGCAAGTTCCCTGCAGATTTAAATATAGAGTAAATGAAAGTTTATTTACATTTACACATTTTAAACTGAACGTGTGATTCAGGTCATAAGAGGTGTAGCTACAGTTTGCTGTTATTTTTATTATCAGCTTTGTTCACTGGCAATAATTGTTCTCTATACACAAAACCAGAAGTTTTTGTTCAGGCAAAACTAACTCACCTCACCCCACGATCTGCCAAAGAACCCAAATTAAAGGGCAAAGATGAAGACTTTGCTGATGTCGTACATCATTTTTAGCGTCTTTAAACTTCACCCATTTCCTCCTAACTGTTATGCTTTCCAAAATTTCATCAAAACGACCACGATGGTATCAAAGGGGGATGCCACCCACATAGATACACACCTACAACAATCAGAGTGGCTATGGATACAAAATACAAGCAAGAAAAGTGTGTTTTTAATATGATGTTTGATGTTTTGTGTTCTGGATGTGAGACATGTTTCCATTGAGGAGACAATAAAACCAGTGAAGCTCCCCATCACACAGCAGGACCTGTTTCCCCCACACTGATCCGGGTCGATGTTTTTTCGTTTTTTTTTTATGTGTGTGTTTTGGAAGTAACACCCGTCTGTGCCACAGGTGGTCAGCTCGACCAACGGGGAGCTGAACGCAGACGATCCGCTGGCGGCTCACTCCAACGCTCCGATTACAGCTCAGGCAGAGGTGGAAGTGGTCGACGAGGCCAAGTATGTGTCGCGCACCCGCCACACCACTCCTCCATGTCCATCTGTCGCTTCCTCTCTCTCCCGCTCTTCCTCTCCACCTCTCTCCCTCTCTCTCTCTTTCTCTCTCACTTTTTTGCTATGCTGTGGATTTGTGACAGCCCCCACCCCCAGCTGTCATCCTGCTCCTCCCCTCTTTATCTTCCGTGTGACTGTGTGGGTTTTTGTTTTTTTTTTTGATCTTCGCTGCCGCCTCTCTCTACGCTGTCCTCTCAATTAGATCACTTAAAAGAAACAAAGCCGAGGCAGATTAACTTCTCAGCCGGAGCTAACGTGGCTTCTAATACCTGAAGCCTGAGCGGTCGGCCTCGAACACGCGGTGCTCTGACCCCCCCCACTGAGGATGTCGCTTCACCTTCATTCAACCTGACCGCGTTAAAGAAATACTCCACAGTCGACTAACCTCTTCGTCGTGTCTTTAGCTTCACCAGCAACGATGCCAATAATGATGTCAGTGTGTCTCAGAAGCAGCCGGTTCGCACCAGATTGTCCATGTAGTCACATGTATAAAGATTAAGCACATGATGCTGTTGGATGCAGCAGCCTCCTCTTTCTCTCCTCCTGAGAGGCAAACACAGAAAGCAACCGCCGTCAGCGCCGCTTCGGGTTCAGTTTATCTTCGAGCGGGCAGCACCGGCCAAACGGATCAGATCGGCATTTGTCTTCAGCACCAGTCGCTGGAGCGATGCCACGCTGCATGGCTGGCCGCCCACAGCGCAAAAACTGCTGAGCGTCACGTGATTGGAGCTGAGTGGAGCTCCTCTCAGACACACGGCTCTCAGGGAGGGAAAAAAAATGTGTGTGCGAGGAGAAAAAAAAAACTGCTTTTCAGGTGGGATTTGAGGTTGTTGGGTGTTGCAGTAAACAAGAGAGGCTGAATTTTGTTTGATTTTTAAAACGATGAAAAGAACCATGGCTCAAAAACTTAATTAAAAGTCAGAAAAATACTGAGAACTCCTCATGCTGAGACGATTAAAAATGGCGCTTTATGTTGAGAGAGTCTTTTTATTGAAAGACTCCGCTTTGATTTGGGGAGGAGGCCGTCCTGATTTGGCTGTGGTCAGGTTTGTTACCAAGCAGCACCACAGTCGTGCAGGTCAGCCCGGTTATTCCCTGTTGTGAAGCTGCGGTGGAAACGTTTATGATAATGGACCAAATCAGGCCCACTTGAAAAAATGCGGTTCGATGAAAATGTTTGTGTAATATTAGCTAAGTGGGTCTAATTGGGGTTGTGTAGCTGTTGGGCATCATTGGAGGTGGTAACATATCTGAAAGAATAATTGTACTAAACTCTGAGCGAATAAATGGCTTTTTCTCGTTCAGAAAAAAGGTACATTAACAATTAAAGTGGACAATCACTTCAATTTTTTCCCTTTTGTCAAAACACATGTTTACATTGGAAGTCGGAGTCGACTTTTTGAAATTATGTAAATTTATTCGAAAGGAAAATATATCAAATATAGAACAATAAGTCAAATTTATTCAATCTAAAGTTTTTGTTCAAAAGCATTATAATAAATTGTTCTTTTTTTACTTTATAGCTCAATAAATCTGTATATCTGTACATAAACTGTGACAAAGCTGGAAGTTTAGCAGCGTTATTATGATTTGTATTGGCAGGATTTGCCATCTTTCTTGTAAGAAATGATTCTCCTCCGCTCGTCTCCTCATGAATCTGCTCAAGGTTCATTCTCTTTAATCTGCGCTCGTTTCTATTTCTGCCCAGATGACAGGCCTTCCTGCTGCGTCTCCATTCACTCAATTGTTTGATATGATGATTGGTGTGTTTACTGCCAGTCTCTTTGATACCTCAGCAGACAAGTTGATGGTTAATATAAGAACATGAAGTAATGAATGCAAATCATGCGTCTCATGCAATTTAATTAATATTTTTCCGTTTGAGGGACTATC
>JAOXYL010000001.1:5777128-5792886 GCA_028564955.1 Terapon puta | reverse complement strand
TGCGTACTAGAGGAAACTTTGAAAAGATAGAAGAGAAACACACACCGGTTGGTCCCTCACCTGGGCGTGGAGGGCTGCAGCAGCGGCAGCGGCCGCCGGGTAAGTGAAGGCTGCGTGAGGGAGGCCGGGAGTCAGCTCCGTGGTGTACAGGGGGTAAGGAGTCCAGGCATCCGGAGATGCTGGGATCAGTGCTGCCCCTGTCAGATCATCTAGGGAAGTACAGGGCGGGAGGAAAACAGAGCTGACTGACGCACCCATGAACATATGAGCTTGCATCAAGTATAAAAGAGGCTACAAATTTAAAATAACGAAGAAAATGTGTCACCAAAACATGCTGAAAAAAAGAGGTTTTGTTCCTGCTTTGTGTTGTTGTAATGTGGCTTTGATTCTTATTTCAATAACATCTTGTACTGTCCCTAAAACAATTTAACTGTTACAATCCTGAAAAAGGTGCAGTTAGACCAGATATCACTTCCATTCTTTTACAGCTCCCTCACTTCATGTTTTGAAACCTACACACGCCGTTTCCTATCCCATTCTGCTTTTTGAGTTTCACTTGGCGAGATCTGGTCTGACTGCAGCTCACTGTTGTCAGCCATCACCTGTCCAAATCTAATGAATCCAGCAGGTGTTTAGGTAAGGAGAGCAGAGACACAACAGCTGACTAAACCCTATGAGAGCGGGATTTCCCAGCTGGACAGAAGCAAAGCGGCCTTCTTAAGAGTCGAGATGACACATGCATGTGGAGGTGAGTTAGTCCTTAAATTTGTTAGACATTGTTTTTTAAAACTCTGCCCATTCGTCTGTAATGCCACAATAATCTAAGATTGAAAAAAAAAAAGAAAGAAAAGGGCAATCGAGTACTGGCACTGCCGAGGTGAGAGTGGATGAGAGAGCCTAGAGTGGTGCAGCCGTACAACTTACATGGGTCCCGTGCAATGAAGTGTGCTCCTAGAGCGGGGTGGATATTTGTGGGGTTCGGTGTGGCCATCAGCTTACTCTTTGCCATCTTCGTGTTGGCTTTAGCAAACTCTAAGCGCAGGGTCTGGGGGCTTTCGGGGTCAAAACGGATACCCTGGGGGAAGAGACGGGGGAGGGGAGGAGGGGGACATAGTATCGTAAGGGAGGTGGGCTGAGTTTGAGGGGCTGTAGCTCAGTAGTCTCACACGGCCGCCTTTCCTAACGCCGCGTTTCAATACTCAGGATGTATCCTTCAAGCTTCCCTCGAGTTACATGCCGTCCTCTCCTCCAGGTGTGGGGGTGAGGGGAGGGGTATTTAAATACACCCTCGCCACCTGACTGTAGTAACTGAACTGAAATGGGGGTAAACTGAAGGATACGCTCCTGAAATATTTCAACAGGCTTGCATCTGTGTCCTCCTGACAAAAAAATTCAAATTAAAAATCAAAAGTGCAGGCGACAGGACTGGAGGAGTCCATCACGCCGCACGAGCCAGGAGGAGAGGGAGACGAGGAAAAGGGCCGATGGCGAGACTTTGAGTGTACTTCCTTTTTTTTTGGGTGGTTTTAACCCTGCTTGTGTTCTTGTGCCCTAAGCGTTGTGCCCACATGCAGGTGAGTAGTAATTTGGTGTATGTGTGTGTCTGTGTGTGTGACTGCTGGTGTGTCTAAGAGGTGATGCTCATAAGGAAGGCTAGGCTATGAGAGAGAAGTGTTAGATACTGCCAATGTGGGCTACTGGGTGACAAAATAAGGAGGTTACACTACTGAAGATGTGTCCAAATAACACTACACATGTGGCTATAGAACAAGTATTACAGTAAAGCAAGTGATATGCAAAATAAGGAAAGCTATACCAGACTAAGAAGGGATGTGTATCAAGGTCAAAGTAAACTACCGTAAGGCTACAGGATTCTGGCCTCTTTCCAAAAATGGCCCTGCCATTGAATTATAAAAGACAAAATGGGTTGGCTTTGAGAGATGTTTTATAAGAAAGAAGAATTCTTTAAACTCCGAATCACTTTTTTTTTCCCTTTAGGTTAAAATTAACACAAATCTAAGAAATGCAACTTTAAAAAAAGAGAGAAAATAAAGGGGGAAATAAAAACAGCAACAGACTCAAAGAAAGGGAAATAAATCAATAAAAAGCAAGGCAATGCTTACATTTAGTGCATTTTTTGCAGCTTCGGCTCCAGACCGACTGTCAAAGGTTACAAAACCGACAGGCTGGAAGGCAAAAGGGAAGAAACACACTGTGACAAGAGATCCCAATGGAGGGCCATCCTAACATGCAAGAACCTGCATTTTTGTCAAACCTCACATTCATCATTTAGCATAATATTCATGCTGTGGTAGAAATCTTTTATCAATCTTATCTTTTATAAGCAAGAAACAAAAATAATGTCTGCTCTTTTCTTTACGTCAGTGTTGAAGTCAAAGAGGCCCCTTGTTTAGTATTTTAGTGTAATGTTAAAGCAGTTCCTCCCACTGATGGAAGGCATCTCACCTGTTTTGATGTTAACTTAATCAGTGACCCTTCATAACCCTGCGGGGAAGAAAGATAGCCAATTATCCACCCTGGAGTCACATGCAGGAAGTCAGGCATGAACACATCTATATCAAGAGTAACCTGCGTGTGTGTGCCTTCAGTTTGAGCTCGAGAGCAGGTCATCACAGATCCCACTGCGACGGTGTTGTACGTCACATTTCAGCTAAATAATGCAGCTTTCACTCATTTAACTACAGACAAAAAGTTTAATTTTATCCTTAAAAAAGGTTAAAATAAGAAAATGAAGACTGTTTGGTTTAAAAAGGTGCAAACACACGTTATCAGATATGTGATAGTTCTTTCTTACACAAGTTTAAGCACAGATTAAGCATGAATCCAAATAAAGACACTGGTTTTAAACCAGTTAAAAAACAACAGCACAAAGGTTGGTTAAAGCATGAGCAAATTCCTGAGAAACGAAGGGGGATTTTTCCTGACTGAGTATTGATAGATGGGATCACTCCTGATCCTGATTTACAGCCATGGAAAATTAAACAACTTTCACTGGCTGTGATAAATCCTTAGCAACAATCCAAACCAGATTTGGCTTCAGTCATTCAGAGCAGAAAAACAAGTAGTACAATATAGTGAATACTAAAAAAGTTTTCCTCTTAAACTTTAATATGGATCAAACCTGAGTGTAAACATGAATCGGATTCAACCCTGTTTCCACACTCTGCTGTGTTTGCCTACTGCAGAAGCAAAAAAAAAAAAGGAAGGGGGAGGGGGCAAGAAGTAAAACTGTTACAATGACTTACGAAAACAAGACATCTCGTTTCACAATCTGTGAATGTTACGGGAGGAAATAAAAATTTCCCTGCGCGGTGGGCGAGCTGGGTCACTGAGAGGGTTGGTTGGCCAATCGCAAAGGCTACTCATTTACACATTCCACAAGATCATCCATGTGCGAGGGATACCACTTCCAATTTAGTTAGTTAGGACACGGGTGGGAGGGGTGTTTATGGACCTGGAGTCCAGTCAAAAAACAGAGCAGCGGACAAACAATGATGTGGCCTCATTTCCATATATGCAAATATCTGGACTTTCATTAACAGGCGGGTTGTTTGATTTAATGGCAGAGCTGATGAACTTTCCAAATGCTGCAGACAGTAAGATTACTGTGTGGTGAAAACTGGGTTTTAAAAGGATTACCTGCACACTGGATTACAGTTGCTTCCTCAATACTTTCATAAAATGTTTCTACTCTAAAGGAAGCGTGTGCAGATAATCCTTTCAGAAACTCTTTCCATGACTCTTCTCCAGCAGCTGGCACACAGCAGCTACCTTTGCTTTATTTTTAAAAGGAGGATGAAAAGTACGTTCATTTCATTTACATATGCCCCACAAATTACAAAATTTACTTCACGGGGCTTTTAAAATCTGTAAAAAACACCCTCTTTCCTCAGAAACGTGTCATGTTGTGACTTACCTTAAAAGGTCTAAAGAGGAGGTAAAGTTCCCGTGGTTTGATATCGACCGGTAGGCCACTGACAAACAGTGTTCGTACCTGCAAAGAAAAAGCAAAGACATTCAGTGTCTTTATATTTGATGCCTCGTCTTCGCTTCCTAGAATGAGCAGCATGTGGGAAAATAACCGTAACAAACAGTGATGTTTGGCCGTGGTCCCAACGTCTCTCATTCCTCCTTAATAATCAACATGGATGATTTTTACAGTCGAGCAAAACACAAAACTCTCCATGCAGCATACGTTAATGCATCAAACCTGGAAAATGAGACTAGAATAAAAATAAGTGTTTTACGTGTGAAGGTTTTTAGAGAAAAGTGTTTTGGCCTGAGTTGGTCATGAGTCACCCGTCTCATTGATCAGGTGTTCCCAAACTTCTTTTTTTTCCTCCCCACTTGGGTGAAAACCAAAAGCTGAAACACAAAATCAAGTTGTTCTGTATACGACAGGTCCTGCAGGAGGTTTGAGCCACTGGTTTCAACCTTTTAAAATGAACCCACGTTTTCTCATGACCTCATCAGCGTACATGTTTTGCAGGAAGAGAGCAATTCACACAATGATTCTCCAGAATAAATTAGAGGCCTATATAAAAAGGTTAAAATGTGACAAGGTTATACAAATATTGAGAGCAAAGATGAGATTAAAAATAAACCTTATTTAGCTTTTTAGAAATTTGCTTTATTATTCTTTTGTGACCCTTTGTTTTTTTTCAGACGACCTCTTAGCGGGGTCCTGACCCTCAGGTTGGGAACCAAAACTTCCATCCCCTGTCAAGACCAAAAACAGCCCACTGGATACAACTTAATTCAAAATAATCCCTCTATAATTTAATAATCCGTCCCATTAGTCAGTGAATGATTAGAAACAGTACAGTCGCTCCTCCTACATGCTACGAGATAAACGGTGAATATAAGATGGCCTCCGTCCTGCTGGGGACCCCTGGATGCCCCTCAAAGACCCCCGCAGTTGCCCTGGTCGGTACCACTCACGATCCAGTGTGGCCGAGGAAAAACACGGTGCGGTACGAGGCCCATTAGTTCCCAGCCGGTGGGGAGGCCCTCAGTACAATGGGGCTGCCAGACGAACAGCATTGGACAACAGCGCACAGCGTGACACCATTTCCTTCCTCTGACCCGCAGCCCCAACCCTGCCGGCCCTCCGGCATTTTTCAGGTGCCGCACAGCAGCACTTCTCAGCCCTTTACAAGCCCGAACATACAGACATTCAGGGCCGGCCCAGCTGGGCACAAACTCGATGGAGATGTTTTAATCCGTCTCGCTGACCGAGCGCGGAGCTGCGGCGAACAACAGGCACTCTGTCGTTTAATAAAATCTCAAATGTTGATGAATTTCTTTAAACAAACTGTTGATGGCTGAGGATTTTCCTTTTTATCTTCTTTTTTTGGCACCTGAGTTAATTTCTGGCCTGTTTGCTTAAATCTTTGCTCCTAATTACACAAAGAAAAAAGGACACAAGAGCAAAGTGGACTGAGACAAGTCAAGTGGCCACATGTGGCTTTGTTACAAGACAATGGGAACAAAGGAGGAGCAACAAAAGGCCCCAAGCTCCCCTCAGTGTGTCTCCATAAGGAGTCATTACAGAGGAAATATAGCCGGCCACACAGAGCTGAAGAGTGGCAGCTGTAAGACGTCAACATGGATCAGACAGGAGACAACTCCATGAATCAACCTGATTTAAATACTGATTTTTTTTTTGTTAAATCTAAATTTAGTGCTGATAAGGACGTCATGTAGCAGCAGTGATTTATTTTAGGTTTCAGTTTCATTATAATCTGGAGCCTCTACATGAATCTGTGCAGTGTCTTATTTTGTTTGGCACCTGATGGCAAACAAACGCAAAAGTCAAGGCAGCAACTGAGGATGCCGCAAAAAAATGTCAAATAAAAATAGTGGACATTTTTAAATGTACAAAAACAGGTAGTAGATATTTAATTTACAGGATGTTTATCCCCCTTCTCCCACCAAGACTTGCAGCAGATTTTACGCATTTACAATTTTTAATTATCAAGTTTTTTTTTCCCCCTTCAACTATATTAAAGCCAATTAAAAGCTTAAAGCCCATTTTGCAGTACAGGTCACAAGGAGACACTATAAAGCAAAGGAGACACTGCATTCAAAGACATTTAAAAAGCAAACAAAACGCAGGGTGAACAGCTTAATTGCTTCACTCCAGTGTGTATCTGCTGCAATTACTGCACACCTGGTGCTGCACGACTTTTTAATCCAACATCTTTAAGAGAAGACATACGCACTGAAACAACACCTCAGAGGACATCCCTGATTTTTTTTATTCACACACAAGCTGCCAAACTCTTACAGCACCGGTGCGCGTGGACACGTTAGAAAATACGCACAAAAACACACACATCTGCACGAGTAAAACTTTTTTTTTTCTCCATTTTTTGCTGTCAGTAAAGGTGGAGGAGGATCTAACTTTTGCAGCCCGGTATAAAAATGAAAAGAGGAAAAGAAAAGCCCTCACCTCCTCCTCGATGGAGACGTTGTTGTTGGGCTCCGCGTCGGCTTTCAGGCTCATGGTGACGGTCGCCTCGGCGGCTGCGGCGCTCACGATCAGGTCTCTCTTGCTCGGGTGGTATCTCCCCCAGGCGCGCCTGAAGCTGCAGTGAAAGTCCTGGTGGCGCCTGAACTTGAGGAGAGGAGGAGGAGGAGGCGAGGACGACGAGGTGCCGAGGTGCGGTCGTGCGGACGAAGGGGGCGAAGTGTCCGAGGGAAGGTCGGAGGTGCGGGAGGAAGAGTCGGCGGCGGCGGTGGTGGAAGAAGGAGGAGAAGAAGAAGAAGAAGAAGAAGGAGGAAGAAGAGGAGGAGGAGAAGCGGCAGCAGCAGCAATAGTTGGAGTATTGCGAGAGAGAATCATTCATAAAAAGGGAGGAGGGGGAGAAAAAAGAGGGGAAAAAAGTAAAAGAAACACAAAGAGACGCGCTAAACTAAAGGTGAGGAGGTGGCTCGGTGCTCCGTGTGTGTGAGGGTGACAGATGGGGGGGAAAGAAGTGCGCGTAAAAAACAGAAAAGCCTCTGCGCTCACATCAATGCCCTCAGCTGTGGGACTGCGCGGAGGAGGAACAAGTAAACTTTTCTCATTGGAGCCCCTCTCTCTCTCCCTCTCTCTCTCTCTCTATCACATCACATCCTCCCTCCTCCTCCCGCTTTTCAATTAGGTCATCAATTATGTCGGAGTCCGCTCTGAGCCGCAATCAGGCTGCAGATCCGCCTCAGCTGCTGCAGGAAGACCCGGCCCCTGCACCGGCACCCCGAGGGGGGACCGAGGGGGAAACTCCTCTAACCCTTAGAATAAAAAACAAACAAACAAACAAAAAAGAAACCACTCATTTTATCCTTGTCTTTTTATCTGTATGTATCTGTAAACTTCACCAAAAAAAAAAAAAAAAAAAAATTGTGCTGCTTCAGTTTGATTTATTTCTGCTTTGTTTTATCTTTTTTACACATTTTTGTTTCATATATCAAAACATTTATGACCACATGCTCAAAGGCCTGATGGCTTCCTGCTAAAAAAAAAAGGAGCATGTTAAGGAAAGAGGATATTTTTATATTTAAGTGCAGGTAAATCTGCTTTACATGATGATATTGAGGACAGGAGTGCGATTTAGTGATCATATATTTGTTCTCGTATATCAGAATAAAATGAGATAAATTAAGCATTTTGTATTAAGCTGATATGTTTAGTAGCTTAATTCACTGTACAGCTTTTTTTTAAAAAAAAAAAAAACAGAACATTTCACCCTGATGATAAACAGACAATATGATTTAACCTTTTGTTTTTTTTAATTGAAGGAAATACTTCCTCATTTGTAGCCACACACACACATTCATTTGTTTGATATGACTGTGATTTGATCTGATTTAGGTTTTAACTAACAGATTAATAAACATATATAAAAAGGTAGATTTGTACCATTAGAAATGTAAATCATTACATTCAATAATAATATTAATGATGATAATAATAATAATGATAATAATAAAACACGCCTGTGTGTGTTTCAGTCACTGGGCTGATGTAAGAGTGGTGTGGGTGGAGAAACGGCCCGTGTTGTGTGTCGAGGCTCGGCCCTGGACGTGAGCCCAGCATGCAGCGCGTTTCCTCACAACAAGGCAGCTCTCAAAGGCCAGACGGCTTCCTGACTTTGTATAAGAACACAATCAGGCCTGCAGGGCGGGGAGGGGGGGGGGGGTCGGCCGGGTGGACGGACGTATTCTCGCTGTACCTCTTCAGCGACTTGATCTAAAAATAGTAAAGCTCCTCTGTGTTTTCAGTGTGTTTTCTGTACACACTGAGTGGTAAATATATATATTCATACTTAAATATATAAACACGCCTACAAAGAGAAAGAGACCCAAAGAGCTGATGAGAGGAGACAACAGATCAGTCAGATGAGACTTTTAATTTTACCAATAATGTACTGATCTCAGCATTAGTACCCTGCACTTGTATTTACACGTAGCAGGGATTTCATATTTTGTAGATTAAAGAATCAATCACATGTATAAGCAGCGAAATTCTTCACATGAAATGAAATCATGAGTCGATTAATCGCTCAGTCGATCAACAGACAATCGATTAATCATTTATGTAATTTCCTAAGATATAAAATGTTGAATGTTTGCTAGTTCCAGCTCCTAAAATGAAGATATTTGCTGCTTTTCTCTGTTTTATATGATTGTAAACTCAATTTCCTTAAGGTTTGTTCGGTCAGTTAAAAGAAGACAATTTTATGGGCCAGTCAATTAATCGATTAATAGAAGAAATAATATGCTGATTGATCAGTAATAAAAAAATATTTAGTTACAGCTCTATGTGAAATCACGGGAAATAACTCCTTGTAATTGATTTTTTAAAATCAATAGAATTACACAATCTGTAAATGATTTCAAAATCTCCCTGAATCTAGAAAGAAAATATCGGTATATGTGCATTAAAAACTGAGATTCGTACGGCTGCTTTGTTCGTGCGTTGAAGGGGAGCTGAAGGCCTCGTTCAGGAGTCGGTGTGCACGTGGTTAAACTGTCTGTTTTTTCAGATTTAATTCAGTGTTATAATCTGATGTGCAGGCTGAAACGAAGGTCAGGTGGGTGACGGTTTTGTTTTAACCGTTAATAATGTGGCTGGGTTATGATGGCTGGATTTAATGAAGGTTTTATGTTATCATGCAATGCACATTTTCTCATATTAGCATTTCTTTTACACATTTTTCTTCCTTCTGTGCATTGTTTTTTGTTTTTTTCTCATTTCCTGATGTACATTTAATACAAATAAAGCAGAATACAGCAGAGAGATGTGGCCCTTCAGCCAGCAGCTGTATTATACTTTGTGAATGTTAAGAGACGGCGTATATTACGCTCTGTTTGTCATTTTAGTAACACTCGCTGCCTATGAAATATTGACTGTGCTGCTGAGTGTTCATTAATTTATTGAACACATACAGTTCGTACAGTCTGTACCATGAGGCTTTAATGCACAGGAGGCCGCCGTCTGTATACACCTCGACCACAAATTCAGGACTCGTAACATCAAACCTCCACAAATGTTCCTACAATTTACTGAAAGGAGACACAGTTCTGCACAAAATATCATAAAACTACATCTCAGTGAGTTTACTGGGGGCGATAATTCAATATAATCTTGATTTGTGGATTTGCTTTTAGATGTATAAAAGGTTTGATGTCTTGTAATGTGATGAGTGATGCACAGCTCAGTAAATATCTGTTTAATTATTTAACACCAGCATACATTTGTCATATTTTTAAATATATATTGATATGAGAAAATGTCATTAATATGCATTATTGTGCTATTCGTCTGTCTTATTACAATGAGACTTTTCTGAGCCTTTAATGGGGGATTTGATTGAAACAAAAGCATATTATTCCCAATCCTGAGAACATGATAAAACAAAATATATATATTGATAAATGTACATTTTCTGTCATCTTTTATTTCTAATGATTTAAACCTTTTATCAAACCAATAAAACTCTTTCAAAGCACTTTCTCTTAAACTTAGCAACCTTTGTTGTTCCGTGCCATGTTGTTTCTTCCTGCAGCTCTTTAATGCAACGGTAAAAATGCCCAAAATTCAGTCGCTGAACAAACATGGTCCTGTGGTTTTCGAAGGGTTAAAGTGCAAAAATGAGTCACTGTAGCTCTGAACCTTTTATGCCCAAAGATGTCACTGCCAAAGATAGTTTTGTGTACTCGTGCTGCGCGAACTATGTCTTATTCATACGTCTCTTCGGCTGGATTTAAAGGAACGTTTGACGTTGTCTGGAGCTAAATTCACAGACCGCATAGAGCCTTTACGTAACTTAAGGGCTGAGAAGTTTTTTTAGATTTCCTCCCTCGGTGCCTTATAGGACTCCTGCTTTTCATTAATTGAAGAAACAGGAGAATAGTCTCTTTTTATGGACCTGCTGGATGACTGTCTCCTGCTTTTACATCACAGCTAATCCCACATGTCTCAGATGCTGCCGTTGCCAGTTTGGGAAATACTGTAGATGCACGCTAGATCGTTAGGATCAGATGGTGAGAAATCATTTGAAGGCTCTTTTCCAACCAAATTATTAGTTTTTAGACAAAGCTGAACAGTAATCTATGTCAGTGGTTCCCAACACCTTTAGCCTGTGACCTTTCAAAACAAAACTGGTGACCCCTTGTCATAGGTTGCAGATTTTAATCGTTTGAAAAGCATGGAGAGATGATTTCAAAATAAAATACAATAAGAGTCAAAGTTGGCTCAAGTCAAAAAAGGCTGTTTTTTTTCTGGTAATGAGGTCATGGCCCCTTGTAGGTGTTGCAACCCTCATTAATCTATACATGTTGTAAATCTTCTCTAAAATATGAGATTAATACCTATTAATATGAAGAAATGCAGAAAAACACTACCCGGTGACCTACTCTTTTAAAATATCCTGCATTTATGTCTGTTTTCCTTTCAATGATTTGATAAATTTAACAGAATATAAACATGAGGTATTTTGTTGTTTGTGTTGTATATCATTTACTCAGTGTGTTGGGCTCAGTGTATATAAAATGATGATGTATAAAATATTTCAGTCTGATAAAACTGTGCAATGTTGAGTTTGAATATTACAAAAAAAAAAATCAATCAATCAATCGATCATCAATCAGAAGCATATAACATGGTTTATGTTAGACAATGTGGAATAAGATCAAAGCCACTTAAGAGGAACTAACGGTGAAGAAACACCATGTTAAGGAGTTAATAGGATTCTGCGTGCCACCAAAAAAACCAACATATTTCACTGAGTTACCCGTCGCTGTGTCCACCAGATAATCCAAACAGTTCAGGAGCATTAAATCAGATTTTTGCCCCCACTTTTCCTACCCGCAAACACCTGACAGAAACCGAGACTGTATAGCTCAGAGGCTCTGGATAAGCCTCATGTTTTATTTGCGAAAAGCGGCCCCATTGTCCCATAAGTCACCTCGCACAGCACTCTTCTGCTTCACGCCACACTGAGCCCGTCCTCCTGCGTTAGCGTCACCCGCTGCTGAAGCACTTAGCTTGTGTTCTGCGTGTCCTCTGTGGTACAGCCAAACATCCATTTGGAGGTCCTAGGAAACTTTGAAGCCTTTTCACCCACACACTGAGCGAGGGAGGCGCGGGGCGCATTTGTGACGTTTCGTGAATACTTTGTCCAATAAATAGCCCTCTTCACGAATACATTAAAGCTGATGGAGGGCGTGCATGCAGGCGCGCTTCTCAGCCCAAACAGCACGATGGAAACCAAAGTGGATTTCTTTAAGTGGGGGATCTCATTGAAACCAATGATATCTTTAATGCCATATTAGCAAGTGATAGCACCGGTTATCCATTTGGTTGCCACATTTTATCCGTTGCACCTTTTTTCTAACACTTGTCAGACATTGTCACACCCGCTGTGAGAGCCAACAAGGACACGAGGAGGGCGGAGAAGCTCCCCCGTCTGCTGCTGGAAATCAATCAGCCTTCATATGCCGCTGATACGCGCATCAAACATACCCTTTGGTTTACTGGTAGACGGTAGATCTGCACGTTACGGAGACGTCGCTCACGTCACAGCGGGGAGTTAATGTCCACTTAGAGTTCAGTGGAGCTGCTGAGAGGAGACAGTTGTTCCAGCAGACGACATAAATTACAGTTTAATGCTTTGCTTTCATTTGATGTCACAGCTGCCCTCCGAAGCTGCTTCACAGCTGCCATTTTCCATCAGCTCTCAGATGAAGTTATTAAGAGGGAATTTTCACAGGAGGCGTGTTTTCAATAGATGGACAAACAAAGTGGAGGAAGTAAACAAGCTGTTTCATTAGCAGTTCTTTACTTTACAACGACTTTAAAACAACTTCCGACAAGCTGTTACTTCGTTAATCATGTCCATCATTACTGGTAAATTAATGTTCACCAACATAATACCAAAAACTTTCTATTGGGTTATCACATACCTGAATCGGGGGTTTAAAGTTGTGTCATTTTGGGCCATAAGGGGGCAGGAGAAGTCCTAAACAAACAGACACAGCATCTCTTTGTAAATTTGTTAATGTAACGATCACTAATAATTTCATACTTACCCATCCAGCGGACAGACAGCAACACAAGCGTTCATCTGGAGGCATTTCACTATTCACTGAAGGATGTGAGTCCAATATTCAGTGTTTTTAGCCCGGTGTTGGTCTCCACCCACTCCTGAAGTTACTTGGCTCTTAAGATGTTAAATGTTGAAATTTCTTCACATTTTCTACCTGGTTTCATCACCCCAAAGGTTTTATGGCTCTCGTCGTCCTCCTCTCCAAAAGCACATTGAGAACCGACGGCCACATGATTCTGTGTTAAATTATTCAGGGGACTTGTATAAATATCTTCTGATGAACACTGAGATTTTTGATTAAAGGAGTTGAGCAGCAATTCTTCTTTCATGTCTGAGCACTAAATGGGAAGCGAGAGCCAGCGAGTGGTTAGCTTAGCTCAGCATAGAGACTGGAAACAGAGGGAAACTGTTAGCCTGTCCCACTCCAGCATCTCCAAAACTCTCTAATTAACACATTTGATCTAGTTAGTTTTATCAGTATACAAACTTTTTTTATTTTAGGGGTTTAAATAGAGAATAATAGTGGATCCATGATTCGTGCACTTCACTTTACACGGCTGCTGTCTATTAAGACGAAGTTAAAGCACGTAACTTTCAGTAAAACCACAACTTGTCATTAAACTCTGACCTAAATGTTTGACTTAACAAGTTCCTGAGCTTTATTTGATACTCTGAAGTCTTCTCGGGGTAATCCAGAACATATTTTTCACCACAGACATTTTAATATGTAGGTTAACTATTTTTTTATTATACATTTATCTCCAATATTTTTCTTATATACAAAAAAAGATGAAAATGTTGATAAATATCTGACAGCATTTTTTTTCTTTTAAGAAGACAAAGAGAAGCACATTGGGCTTCATTAAAATGATCATTATTAGTATCATCAAAATCATTTTCTGTCGCTCGGCCAACTTAATCGACTAATCGGCTAATTGTTTTCGCTCCACACTTCAACGTTGTTATTATAGACACGTGCTTTTCCTGCTATATGACGCTTCACTTTCTTCTGTGGTGCAGGGTCTGTTAAAGGTCAATACGGTAATGGAGGAATGTACACAAACGGCATTTTCATTACTATTACAAATGGTTCTCTTTTATACACCAAAGAAACCACAGTGACCCAACTCTTAATGAGCTGAGCTGCGAGTCGTAACCTCCGCACGGCAGCTGGAATAAACCATTTTCTTTCCCCGTCACCGCCCGCTCCAGATGCACGCCGCCGAATATCAGGTTGAGAAAACACCACGAGAAATAGTTCACAGATTCGCCCGCAGAGGCCTTCGGGACGAGGTTTCTCTGTGACGCTGATTATGTAAACCGTCAAACGCGAACAGGCTGTGTTTGTGTTTTTCACATCAGCGTTAATCACTCAGCGAAAAGAGGAAAAAAAAAAGAAAAAGAAAAAGAAAGAGTCTCGGCTGCATCAGAAGTCGGAGGCTCAAAATATACTGGATCCGTCATCCGCCCTTCCCAACATTTGTCGAGCGCAGTAACCCCAGTTCATTGCCTCCGCCGCTCCTGGATCTCGCGGCTGTTATGTTTCCCACAATGACAACAAAGCCAGTGCCAGCAGCGTCTGTGTTTATTGTTTCATACGAAGCAGAAAACACAACTGCGAGCGAAAAAATGTTCTGAAAGATTCGCCAGATCGGGAGACTACTGTGAGATTGTGTGTTACATATTGTTTGCAGCACAGATATAAAAACTTTTTTTTTCCTGGCAGTCTGTCAGCCTCTTGGTCTTTCTCACACATTTTTTTTTTTCGAGGTGGGGGGAGGGAGGGTCGGAGGGGTTCTTGGAGGAACGACAGGACGGGGGATGATCTTGTTCTCGATCTTGTAACTTGACTTAAATCAAAAGTATTTCCTATTACGCCGAAACACCCCCACTCTGAGCATTCCCAACGAGAGGAAACGCTGAAGAAACGGCCCACTGGGACCGTTTAAATACTCATTTTCTCATGAAGTGAGACTGGCAGATAAAAAAGAAAGTCCACCGAGATTTTCCTCAACATGGGAAAAACATGAAAAGAATGAAAAAAAAAATCCCCTCTCTCATACACAGTCATGCGAATAAGGAAAGGTTTGCATTTAAAGGCATTTTGAAGCGGATAAAGGCTAAACCAACGCGACAAACAAGCGGCTGTTTTCATATTTCGGAGGTGGCGTAGATGTGAAACGCACAGCAACTTGTGAACTTGGCGAAAAATAAACACTTTCACAACATCCTCCCGCAGCAATAAGGTCCCCACTTCCTGTTTGTGTATGGAATATGGGACGCGGAGGGTTATGCTATTTAAACCAAAGGGCAGCAGATTCCCAGCTCGCAGAGGCTGGTGGGATCTCCACGTCTGCCGCTGCCAGCTCCTCAAGGGGACGCGAAGTGGGTGGGAAAAGGGAAGGAGCGGGAAAAAGAGAGGGGGGGAGAAAAACAAGGCAATCATGCTAAAGAGGACAAAAAAAAAGGAGGATAATTAACCGGGATGGGACAGCTGTGAGGCAGAAGACGCGGCACGATGGCTGATTTTTTTTACGGCTTCAGATTATTTAAAGGTTAAAGAAGTTTCTGCTGCTCAGGCCGACATACGTGTGTCTGCGGGGGTTTGATATTGTTTTTACTGATGGTGTTTATCCACTCCGAGTGTGAGCGTGCATGTAAAAACATCTTCGAGGATCCTGAAAAAAAAAAAAAAAAAGATAAAATGTGCTCTTATCATTCGTTTTTAGAGCCAAATCATCCTCACAACATAAGTTATTAACATTTTCCATGGTGATGTGTTTCTATCATTAGTTATTTTAATCATTCTGTGATGAAAATACAGCTTTTGAGAATATTTCTGTTCATGCTCCGTCATGTTTTTTGTATTTTGCCTTTGCCAAGAGCAAGAAATAAATAAAAAAAAGCCTTAAATGACCAGATTCCTGTTTGATTAAAGGAACTTACGGGAATAGTCCAACCTGTTTGCTTTCTTTGCGAGGCTAAGATAAGAAGATCAATATCGAGCTCATGTTTGTGGAGTCATGTCGTGAACTGAAGCATACTCTCACACACACATACACACACGCACACACACACTGCAAATTATTTGGTTCTTACCAAGAAAAAAAAACTTAGATTTAGAAGTGTTAGATAATTTGTCTT
>JAOXYL010000001.1:5765060-5776238 GCA_028564955.1 Terapon puta | reverse complement strand
GTGATTGTATCGATCTTCTCATCTCGCGCTGAGAAAATGAGCCGAGGGGTTTTCCCAAATTGTTTTAATCTTTATAAACACTAAGGCGCTCAAGAACACGAGCCTGAGAAATCCTTCAAACTGGTTATTTTAGAAAACCTCTCAGGATACATATGATGGATGGTAGTTGTAGTATACGAGTGTGATTGATTTCCTTCACAGTAAGTGTGGTGAGAAAAGGGCAACAGAAACGTCTGCAACGTGACGTAATCCTGCAAAAATGGTTGGCACCGCGTCCGAATCCTGATCTGCACCAGAAACTCGGATCACTTATTTTTCTTGTTTTCCTGTTTTTTTTATCTCCTGCTGGAATCTGTAAACAAGAGTTTTTCTGACGTATTCTGCTAAACAACAAACTGCTAAACAAATGGGACCCAAAAAACAAACCTCCTCTGGACGGAGATAAGTGAACGTCGAACCTGCAGTCGGGGGAAAAGATTTAACTCGACCACTTTGTCACTTCCTCATGCCAAGATTCCCGATCTGTAAATAAAGTAGATGCACGTGATAAAACTGAAATCTCCCCAGCGGTTGTATGGAAAACGTAAAGAGTCTGGATGCTTCGACACGAGCACGTAGCTGTAATATCTGAACATGTTACGAAGCCGGTGCCGGGAAATATTCACCCACTACAGGGATTTCAAAGACAGGAAGGCCTTTTGATAACAATCAGGTTGGGCGGCGCTGTAACGCCCTCCGCCTGCAGGCACTTTCTGTGGCACCCAAACAGAGCTGACCATCTCCTGAAAATTTAAACGACGGTTGGACACTTTCTGCTGAGCTGCGAATTACCGTCTCTGGAATATAAACTGCCCGATGTCCTCACTCTCAAAAGAAGAAGAAATTTTTCACGTGCATAATTCTTCATCATTTGATTAATAAAGCTAACTGGTTCCAACTTAGCAATAATCAGTGCTGCTGCTGGATATAATTTCTCATGGGGACTTCTTTAAACGAACTATCAGATTAGCCGAGTGTGTATTTGTGTTAGCTTTATCAACACAAGCGCTGCGTTTGAGGTCGCGGCTCTGAGGCAGATGTGTGTTTGTCTGAAGACGATGCGTGTCAGACTGCAGACTGAATCCAAAAGAGCAAACTAGTTCGTCTTTTCCCCTTCACACTCCTCCTCCTCCTCTCCTCTGGCCTGCAGAAATAGGCGCCACATGTTTTGCATATTTCTGAGGACACCTCGCCGTGATTAAAAACAAACAAATAAAACTCGAGATAGACGGAGAGATTTCACGGAAAACTTTCTTTGAACGGTAAAAATAGCCCGATCGGATCAGAACTTTGATGAAAAGTGAATTGAGTTAATAAATCTCTGCAACCACCCCCCCACCCTCTCCCCAACTCCTGATTAGAGATTGTTTTAATAAAATACAAACACAGTTAAAAGGCCTAAAATTCCACTTTCCACCACAAATGCATCATTATTTTATGTGGACTGGAGTGTAAAAGGCTTTCAGGGCTCTGTGACGACATCTGTCTGCCACCAGAGAGCCGGCTGAGAGCGCTCTATTTCTGAGGCGTGAGCGAGAGGACGTTAAAGTTTCAGCCTCTCTTGTCGTTGTGGGCTCCGACCTGTGATGCAATGGTTTACGTCCAGCATGAGGCGCAGCGAGCGGCCGCTTCATTAAGTACACCTGCGCGACCAAACGTGACCCAGCTCTGCCGTGAATTCGCTTATAATTTGTCAGCTTTTGTTGACACTGGCAGGAAGGTTTATTATTGAGGTCGCGGTGGGTGGTGGCGCTGCAGTGCCGGAGTGAAGGTGGTTTTAATATTCTGCCCCTCTCCTGTATGTAAATGGGCCGAATCAGGTATTAAAACCACCTTTCTTTGAAATACCACTGTAAGATATGACCTCAGTGGTAAACAGGAAGTAGAATTACAAATAACAAAAAAAACCCCCAAATTTTAAGATTTTATTAGATTAAAGAGTGTGGCCTTCTACGGTAGCCGAACACGTTTCAACAACATATTTCAAATATTAACTTCAAGCTGAGAAATTGACATTAAGGTTTGCCCTTTGGTGTTTCAATAGACTAAATATTAACCTGTAATTCCATCTGATATTATCAAAGAGTTAAAAAAAAAAACTCGCTCATATTGTCTCAGCCCCTCCGGATAAAATGGAACAATGACTCATATTGTTTTTTATTTTAGGGATTCAAACAAAGTGGGTCTCAACGTCGAAGACTGAAATATCTCAACAGCCATTCAATGAACTTCCATTAATGTTCTTGGTGTCCAGATGATGAATCTTCCTGACTTCTTCTGTAACGCCACCAGAAGGCCGACATGTTGACCATTGGACATGCCTCTTTGACATCTAATTAACATTCCCTTTCTGGATTAATTATTATAACTCTGGTAACAAATTAACCTTTTTTTTATTTTTCCACATTATACAATGATAACAGGTAGACTGGACTTTTGTCAGGGAAGTCGCAGCATTGCGTACGCGGCACCGCAACAACATTTAATCCTCTTGAACGTGACTTTTTTTTATGTCTCTCTCTTAAAAGTAACATTTACCACATCTTGCAGCGCAGCCTTCAGCGCCGCGTGGCCTTTGTAAGTGTTGGTATGTAAATCTTGCAGAGCATCAATCACAGGACTTCAGTCCAAACACATGTTAAACCGCACATTGTTCCCGCTCTGCTCCACAGATCCCAGGCATGGCTCTCATCTAATGGACAATAACAAGGCGGTTAATAGCAGCAGGACGTAGCTCGGTCCCACTCAGAGACACTAAATCAATCCGCTCCAAATAAACACCGGGCTTTTACGCCACTTGCTCATCCTGAAACCTGAGTTTGGAGTGTGACATCTCTAATTTATGACGCTCTAGTGAGAAACAGATGAAGGCCTTTTCTACCTGGATGTAACACAGTTCAGTCCGCGAGCTCGCGAGGGAAAAGATCTTCAGTTTTAATCATATTTCTGCTGCTTATCATTTATCTCGTGAAACCCAAATATTCCTTCCGGCATTTAAGAGGAGCTGTTCTAGGAAGCTTTTCAGATTGTCCTCTTTTTATATACAAACACGGAGACATTTGATGGCGAAACTGACAAAATTGCATTTTTTTATATTCTGTTTTTAAAGGCAGTCATTTAAAGTCATTTATGTGTTTTGAGCTGACGATCCCACAGTGCTCAATTGGTTTATACTATATGAATCATGTCTGCTAAATATTATGTTTTTAGAGAAATATAATGCCCCCATAAATAGAAGCCTTATCAACAAAATGAGGAAACATATCTACAAAACGTTTCCTGACAACATATTTCATTATTTTTTTTTCTGCAACATCCACTTACAACAATTAAAACATTATTAAATATTTGTGCGGTTGTGTTTAGGCATTCACAGCACTTTGGTTAATTAACATTTAAGCAAAACAAGTCCTGCATTTTGACTCTAAAATGCTCCCGATGAGTTGTGTGTGGTAGGAAGATGTCGCACCTCATTGCCAGTAAAAATAATCTAAGCAGTGATTACGTTTCTTCTGGAAAACTATTTGGAAAAACAAACAAGATTTTCAATGTAATTTGACTTAATAGATTCTACAGCAGCGATCTAAAATAGGTAAAAAATGGACTGTGTTTATATAGAGAGACAAATAAAGGAGATCTATATATACTGTATATGTGTGTTATAAACAAGGTGGATTATCAACCAGGCAAAGAGAGTGGAGGGGATTTCGAGGGGACTCAGCAGGGCCCCCGGTGAGTTAATCCAGCCCAGGTTATTCATCATAAAGAGTGATATGGTATTAAACATGTACTGTCTGTGTAGGTGCATTCATGTGAGCCACAGTTCAACAGAAATGAACAAACTGTGTCCACACTGTACGAGAACTTTTTATGAGAACTTTTTTTGTGTGACTTTCTTGACATATTACGAAAGAAATGTTTGTTTATTACTTAAATGAAGTGCAGGATCATTTTTAGGCACATCTTTCATTTCTGAGGCACTTAAGATGTTTTTTATACCAGGGAGTGGAAACTATTTGGTTTGTTTAAAAGTGAAACGTCAGAAAAGACATTCAAGAGCATCAGTGTTTCAATAAATATTCTGTAACTTGTTGTTTCTTAATCCTCATTTTCAGTGCTTCTTTAAGGGTTAAAATAATTTAACTGCCTCTATTTGTTGTTTGTTTCAGCTCAACAACCTGCAGAATAAATATACGAACTCTTCCTTTAACATGTTTTAGCCTTTTCTTCAGATTTTCCCTCCTCTTGCATGTACGAATCTGCACACATTACACAATGTGAACACTTACATGCATTTTCTATTGCATAAAACACACTCAGTATATTTTCACAGCTGCCTCTTGTGAAAGTTGTATGTTAAATATGTTTCACACAACAATGAGGCTGCTGCTAGAAAGGCGGAATTTTCTTTGCAAATAGCTTTAAATTGTGACTCATTATCAGTGAAACACAGCAGCCATTAACAGAAAGGGAAAATTCTGGTTGCAATTTAGAGCCGGGAGGCATTCAGCAGAAGTAAGAGTGCAGAAGCAGTGAGCAGAACTAATTTCATCAAATATTAAACTTGGTTAGGAGACTCAGCTGAGCGGTGCAGGACTCCGGTGGGATTTCCCTGCATGAGGAGAGCTGGAGGATCATGGGACATTTCAAACAGGAAGTGGAGGGTTTGGGTGGTGGCCATTTTGAAAAACAATTAACACAAAGTAATGTGAGAAAATATTTAGTCTGTTACTTTACCGCACAGGAAGAGAAATCGCATGTTAAAAGCTCTTTTGTCCTCCAAATAAAGTATGAAACTGATACTTTTCTACCTGTAAATAAATATTATAAAGTCAAAATGCACTTTTGAGCGTAGACCATTGGTCTCCTTTGAGATATTATTCATGCCTTCAGGTAATACTTTGCTATTATCCTGACAATAATCTGAATAAAATGTGGATTTTTTTAGGTCTGCACATCTAGGTGATGTGCTGCTAATGCTAACACGTGTCTACTTCCAACATTTAAATTATTTAATTATTATTTAAGCACCATACATCGCGTTTCTCAAAATGCGTCACCTTGCACACGACATGTGTGCCACGAAATGCACAATTATATATGACTGCACGAAGTGATCACTTTGTCACCTATTTTTAGACTTCTGATACCAAAAGTCCTGTTTTTGTCACATTATGACAATCTTATCTTTTTATTTTTTGTCAAATGTGACTTCATGTTTCTGGTAAAGCGTCATTAAAAGTAAGCACTGACTTCCAGGTAAATAAAATGCATAATGTATAAAAAACTGTGACTAGTCTGGAGGAGAGGGACACTGTTTATGTATTGAACAACTGCAACAAATGATACAAATCAAATCAAGAAAAAACCAAACAAACAAAAAACAACTCTTGACTGATGGGCTGAAAATCAGAAAACATTAATGCCTTCAAATTCAGTAAACTGGGTCCATTTCTGCCTCAGTTGCATGTTAAAGATCTGTGAAAAGATGTCATTAAGGTCACTTTCTCCTCTGTGTATAATTTGTCAAGCACTTTCCATTAATCTAATCCATCTAAATATTAAGAGGAAGTGACTCATGTTTTCTTATTTCAGCTACAGTGGCTCTCCTAATGCATAAGAGGGAAACACTGACACGTTAGATGGATGTAAACCAGGTAAATCATGTGCTATATACACTCATTCAAAGCTCATAAGAAGTAAGAAGATTTTAAATTTGTCTTTGTCTTTTACAATATCTATCAGATTGTGTTGTGTCATATGCAGTTTTCTGGAAAATATAAAAATGTATAGTATAAACACAATATTTAAATTCATAAGGCCGATAAAAAAGAACCATGATGAAGAGGACATGTAAAAGTGATGCATTAAAGATTAACTGGAAACAAATACTGAAACACAATCTTCAGTCATCTACGATGAAATAAGATAAAATGAGATGAAATGTATTGAATCCACACAGGGAAATTTAAGATGATTTACTTATTATCAAAATGTTGTGTGTGTGTTTTTAATCCTATTATGTGACATGAATAAAAAGAGAGCCAGAGTACTTCCTTGTCCTGCACAAGTGTAATCATTTTGAAATCCTGCAGAGGCCAAGTCGCCGAGAAACGTCTGAGAGTTTTTAGTCTGGCTCTGTCGGCGCTTCATGCTGCGCGTCTGCAGTTTTACTTCCTTTGGAAGACATTCCTGATGAGTTTCAAGAACTGAAATGCCTAAAAAATATGGTGGGATGATGAAAGCTTCAAGCATTTAAACAGAAACAGAGCGGCCTCATTGTTGCAAAGAGCATCCGAAGTGAAAGTTATCTAAAGAGCCCATCTGAATCATTCTGAAACTCCACCTCGCCCCCCGGAAAGTGCTGTCTATTACAACCTATTAGTCATCCTCTGGAAAGCTGTGTGAATTTTATTTGGTTTCTGTTCTTCAGGTGGACGTTTTAGGGCCGCGGCAGGTGCTGTGTTGAAAGGCGGGTGCAGTAATGGGGGGGAGCTGATGTCGAGAGAATTTTTTTGGGGAGGTGGGGGCAAAGTGAAGTGCATTACCCGCGGGCGGCCAATAGGTTGGCACTATCCCATCGCCCTCCATCGCCTCCACTCAGCTCCTCCAGCTGAGGCGTACTTAGCACCATTCATAATGCATGGTCACCAACCCCCCCATGCACCGGCCTGTCATGGCTTGTTCCCTCCGACAACTCAGCCCAACTCTACTTTTTCCCCTAAGAGGACGCAAACGGTTGCATAATTTAGATGCCGCCCGCTGTTTTCTGGGCTCATCTCTTATCAAAAATGTAACAGACTGAGTTTCTGGGGGAGTTTTATTTGAAGGGGGCAATGGAAGATGTTCCAGTTGAGACAATGGACGTAGGCGTGGGCCAAAACTTCTCCAACTTTGCGTCTGAAACTTTTCTGAAACGTGATGGTGTATGGCTGACTGCCCACATGTACACATGGTGTGAACCCAGGCGGAGGCTTGAACTGCATATTTAAAACCCCAAAATGTTCAGACTAATTTTAGAAGACAAGAAAATCTCATCTTAATTTAAGTCTGCACTGATTAACCTACTATGTTTCTGGCAGAAAGATTTGCTTTGTTATTGCTCCTCTCAGTACTTTTTTTTCTATTTAAATAAAAATTTGAAGTCAAATCTTTACTTTGAAAGACCAAACGTCCTCCCTAAGATATCTCTGTATGTCTAAATATGAACTGATGTGTCTGAGTGCGTGTTTAAGGGGGGGGATCAAAGTATAACATATTATATAAATCAGAATATTGTCCCAGAGGAGCTGATAAAGGGAAACAAAAGGCCCATTGAAGGAAACTCACGCAGCCGGTGTGGCCAGCTGCAGTCGGGCAGGTCAAGGTGAATGAGGTCACGAGGAGAAGAAAGATATTTAAGACAGAACGAACACCTGCGGGAAATATCTGACTCCAGCCCTTTAAAGAAAAGACATGGGTCGCATTGTAGTTGCTGATGTGTCTTTAGTTAATTCGGCAAACTTCAAGGGGGGTGGGCACGGCATGCAACAATGTCATTTCATCTGAAAGACATTATATCCTTGAGTTGTTGACAGCTTTCCTGAAACTATCATGAAATCTGCACCAAACTTGTTCTCAAACATGAACTCGATGTGATCATAATGCATATCTCTAATATAAGGACTATTACTGAAGAAATAACTATTAAAAAAATTATTTTCTAAAATCTTACAGTCTCTCGCTCAGTCTGACTCATCATAAGTCTTTGATTTTTGTGCAGAGTGCATATTTTATGCCATTGTTTTTGTTAACTTGTTAATTGAATGGACACGTAAAAACACAGGCAGACGTGGAGCGACCGCAAAACTGAGTATGTGTACACGACATGAAAAAGTTAACGGGTCCAGTTGGACAATCAAAGGTAGAAAATGTCAGCTGTGTTTGTCAAAGGGTTGATGGGGCAGAGGAGCTTTCTCTGATTTCATTGTTTTGTACAAGAAACGAGAGAAAAAAAGAGTAGAAAATAGAAAAATAATACTTGAAACTGAGCTGTGACGTTAACTAAATGTGAAAATGCAAAAATCCACTTCAGCCAGTGAGAATTATTGTTGTTTTCTTTGGTTAAATCAGACAAAAAGGCAATGTCACGCTTACTGTATCTGACTTGATTTGGCAATTTTTCACTGAATCTGGATTCAAAGACGAGATTCACAAATGACTCAAAGCCCGGTGACCTGCGATAAAAAAGGTCTCGGCAAACAGCAGATTCTCGCTCAGCTGGTGGCAGCAGTCAACACGGAGAGGATAATGGAGAGATATTCAACCAGCCGGCGCTCGCCATGTATCACACCTCTGATGTCAACATAAACAAGGCGCTTATGCGAGACGTATTGAGCTGCACCGCGCTGAACTTAAGTATTTATTATGAGATACCGGAGTATTTCTATTTCATGCTTCCATACACTTCTACTCAACAACACTTTTATGAGGAATTATTGCACTTTTTACTCCACTGCATTTAACATTAATTGGTAGTTGCAGGTTCAGAATATTCAAACATCAGCTAATAAATGATGATGTGTTATTGTTAAACATATAAATATAAAGTACTTGAAATGAGCTCCACCTTTACCAGCTGAAACATTAAAGTGATGTGCACATTGATGTATCAATATTATATATAATTCGGTATAATAATATACATACAGCTGTATTGGTCTTTATACTTACAAAAAAGATCTTATTCCACTGCTGATAATTAGATACACCTCAGTGTATTAAAATAATTAATATATTCAGGCTCACATCAAACTGTGATGTGGAGGAGCATCAGTTGTACATCATGTCTGGTTTCTTCATCGTCACGATGCGGCTGTCGAGCTCTTAACTTTATGTCTCAGCACGCAAGCTCTTCTGCCGAGTTTAACATGATGTTCAGGTTCAACTGAGCCAAATTGTAAAAACAGTCACTTTCTTCAAGATGCAGTTGAACGTGTTTGGCCTGAGCGATGCTTGAGTATGTTTACGTGAACGCTCATGAGCTGGTTTTGAGTCTGGTCCTGGTTTGGTGATATTCTGGACTTGTCTGGTAAACAAGTTAAATCATGTTTCTGATCATGTCCATGCATTTGTGCCTTTTTTAACTCCACAATCAACCTGCGTGAATCATTTCTGAACCACATGAGTCGAATCCACTTTTGGTTTCTGTCTGAAAGTGGCTGCTTTTACCGCATTGCTGGATTTGTCCTCTTTATCTGATCAATAATGGAAGATAAGACCAACAACACTATGTTTCTTTCAGTTTACTTTGAGTAATATCAGCATAAGAAGAATCATTAAATGTTTTTGGTTTTTTTATTTAGTTTTTTCCTGTCATCCGTATCATGATTTCTCTACAATCCAAAGCTTATTCAGGTTTCTGAAATAATAACACCATGTTTTTATTTACAGCACATAACAGGTACACCCCAAAAGTGTGCATGTCAACTCACTCATTTTGTTGTAGACATTATGGAAGGAAGAAAATACTAGAAGCTAAACACAGATTTAGAGTTTTGAGCCTGATTTTACAACTTGATGGCCTCTCGACACGAAGGAGTTCATCCCCACAACCTTATTAGGGAAAGTGGTGACAAGTGGCCATTGTTCACAAGCAGAAACAGTCCAGCACGTCGGCAAGAACATTTTTACCGCAGCGAAAACAACAAGTGAAAAAAATGATGAGAGCAGCCCATCTAAACAGACTACAGATTCAAATAAATAACCCTGGACAATCATAACAAACTGCCGCCGAGGTGTTTGTTTGAGACGTTTAACTTTTTCAATGTTGTGGGATGAAAACGAGCTTGTCTAATAATGAGGTTTTATAAATACGAGAGGTCTGATTTTTAAAAATGTTTCCTGAAAGCAGCACGAAGTTAAAACAGGAAACAGCTTTTTCGACAACAGCCGCGTAATATTCTTCCAAGGCCATGTAAATATTTAGCCCCAAAAATGTGCCCATGCCAAGGTGCTGTTCTGGACCACAAAACATGCGACCACGTGCCAGCAGCAACAAGAAAGCTTCATATACCTCTCCATAATAGGTCGTATCAGGAGCGCCGCTCGTAATTACTGTTTACTGCGGCTCGGCTCCATTTATGGTGAGCCGTCTTGATCTGGTGGTGAGCAGTGAGTCTGTAATCTCGAGGATTTGCAGGCCGCTCGAGAAAATTACTGTCATGGATGAGAAGATTATTTAATTCCTGATTCCCAGTAAGGTCAGGATTTCACACACCAGTGAGTGGCCTTGGCTTTAAATAGGAGTTTGACGGTAAGCGGTACGGTCAGTGAGAGTAAAGTCATGTTGAATCAAGACGCTCGGCAGGTGTTGCTTTTCAGGAGAAGATAAGATACCAAGGTCACAAGTTCTGAAAACTTTTTGGGGAATTTTCGGGGGGTTTTAGCTTCCTAATGTTGAGTTTATAGCTCTTAAATGAAAATTATACTTGGCACAGCGTGATACCAACGCTCCTGTATAACCAGAGGTCTGTTATTATCCATGAAAGCTCAACGTGGGTGCTGCGCAGTTTGCGGTTCACAGCACCGTGATTGTTTTTTTTTCCTGCTTCGCATTATCTCTCATTGGCGTTACTGCCCAGTGAACTAGCGACTTAGCGAGTGAGTCATCTGATCCAGAGACGACTATCAGGTCCAGTCCAGGAGCTGGATGAGTTTATAAAAGCTGCTTAGATTTCAGTTTCTATTTCAATCTTGCAGTGAAGCATGAAAACTGATTAGCGTGTCAGTAATGGTTGAAGTGTAGCGTTATCGTTTGTTTCTTTTGGACTGTGGCTGTAATGCAAAGTTGAGACAAGGCAAGGCACCGAAGTATCGCACTCGCAGTAAAAACATTACGCAGCACTGAAGCACTGGCGCTTTAGTTCAGTGTTTCCACTTTGTAAAATGTCATCCTGGTGCTCCACTTCACTGAACAGAAATATTGGTCATTGTTCTTTACTACATGTCTGAAGGCAGCATCTTCCCTCAATGATTAGGTGTGAAACTTATAATAAAATAACACCCACAGTTTAAACTTCCCTTAACCCTCTATGGCATGGTGTTGCCCTCAGGCAACAAACCATTATTTTGGCCCCCACACCTCCCCTTTAAATTTTA
>JAOXYL010000001.1:5736729-5747805 GCA_028564955.1 Terapon puta | reverse complement strand
GGATTAATGAAATGATGAGACAGATTTACTTGAAATTCATTGTGTATTTTTACAAATACTTCACAGTTAAAGGAATGTGTTTGTGTCTTAAAACTATGCTCACATGTTGTATATGAGCTCTGAAGCTATTTTTTCCCCTCATTTGAAAAGAAAAACTTTATTTTACAGTTCAGCTGAGACTTTTTTTTTGTTTTTTTTTAACAATTCTCCTCTGTTTGGCTTCTAAAAAAACTCCAAAATGCCATTATGGAGCAACATCAAATCAAATTAAATCACTGAACCAAGTTTTTTATTTTTTGCTTCATAAAGATTTTGTGAATTCCACCCAGGAAAACTAAAATGACTGAGGGACATTTTTTAATTAGAGCCTCCAGAAGCCAGAAATATGGAGCTACTGGCAGAAACTATTTGCTGGCTTGGCTCTAGTTTTTAGGGATTTCTCTCCTGTGAAAGAAAAAAGACATTGTGAGTGCTTTTACCTGTTCTGGGGGGACTCGGTGTTTGACTCTGTGATCCCTGCAGAAGAAATAATGACGTGTTAAATATATATATATTTTACATGCATCCAAGAAACCAGGTTGTGCAGATGACTGAAGAATTGATTTACATGTCCTCAGATGTCGCCAGTCTGGACTCGTGGAGCTTGTTGAGCTCGTTCTGCTCATCTTCAGAGACTCTTCCTCTCCTGCTCCTCTTCCCATTTTAACCACCAAACCAGTCTGATGCTTCATCCTTATCGTCAAGTCTCCCTCCTCCTCCTCACTCATATTTTTCCATCTTCCCTCTCAGGCTGGACACATTTGCTCCCCCTGCAGGTGAGATGCTGGAACGACAGCTGGAATGATAAGCATCCGTCAGCCTGAGTGGATGTTTGTGCCAAATTTGAATAACTTTCCTCAAGACTTTCCTGAAATGTTGCATTCAGAAGCAGGAGGTTAGGACTATATATAAAGTATTTAAAGATGCTACAATGAAGACGTGTGGAGTTTGGGAGGAGCCCTTGGAGAACGCCTCTGTTCATGAGACTGGGACGGACGGATGAACAGACAAAGAGAAAACATAACTTTTCCATTTACAGCCAGTGTGGAAATGATGAAAAGCCACAAAACCAGAGCTGAGCCAATGCAGATCATTGAGGTTTTATTTTCCCAAAATCAGAGAAAATATCTGTCACTGAGATTTCTTCCTCCACCTCCAACAATACAGGTGAATTCTTCTTTCATTGTGCTAAAATCTGTCATATAAAATCTGGAATCACAATCTTCCCATAAACACTGTGGACAGCTTTTATTGGAACCACTTTCTAATAAATGACTCCTATAAAAAAATGAGGTCTGTGGAATTTTTGAGAAGCTGTTTCTAGAAAAAGAAGCTGCTTTGGGTTTTTTTTTATTTGAGCTCTACATGCAAAACCCCATTCGCCTTCATTGTAATGGGGTGGAGGCAGAAGTCTCAGTGAGCTGCACCTCAAAACCTCAGCAAATAAAACCAAAAGTGTCTAAATGACTGGATGCAGACGCATGTAAATGAGAAAAGAAATTGTTTTTGTTTTAATTGGGGTGAACAGATCCTTTAAAACAAGGTTCTCAGCACACAAAAGAAAAAAGTAGATGATCCTTTGTTCTGAGTGCCAGTGAGAAATCTGAAAAAAATGACACACTTGCAGGCATTAAGACTAAATGTTTGTATAAATGCACCATAATTATCCACTCAAGCCCAGTCAGACCAGATGACTGATATCAAGGCTGAGACATAATTTATCAAGGCCATTAAAAGAAATCTCTAATGAGAATAAACCATTAAGGGTGTGTGTGTATGTGTGTGTGTGTGTGTGTGGAGGTTAATGCCTGTAAATGTGTGTGTGTAATGACTGTGTGGGAGGTGGAGGGGGTTTGGTCTGCTCACAGGGAGGGACGGAGGGAGACTCAGAGCCTGAAGAAAGGCAGCGGAGGAGACGGACGACAGGAGGCGAAGGCTGACACACAATCAAAAACCCCACAAGGAAAATGTCCAATTTCCAAGGCACCTGGAAAATGAAAAACAGCGAGAATTTTGAGGAGCTGCTCAAAGCCCTGGGTGAGGACAGTTTACTTTTATTTTCTACAAAAGGTTCAAATTTGTTTTAAAAGGTGAGTTTTTTATTATCTGATGAACAAAGCTCTATTATCTGTACTGTAGATGACTGTACCTGAAATTCAGATATTTTATTCTGAAATCCTGCAGAGTTTGCTGATGTTAAGTGTTTTTTTTAAAATTATTTTAAAATGAACAAAAACTGAAAAAAAGCTCAAAATGCATCATACATCAGGTACAAATTGGAGACATCACACATCTTGTTATCATCTTGGATGGCAGCGGGATAACATGTGATCACACACACAAAAACAAGTCATTAACGGCGCTCTTTACATGTGGAAGTGCGGTTACAGGGGACAAATATAACCGTGAAGCTGCTTGTTCCACAGCTGAGCACAAGTGGCTTTAATTACAGAACCAGACAACAAACTGTGTGATGGACTGCGGGGAGGACGGACGGGAAACAGGCCGAAAACGTTCCCCCCCGTCTGATTGTTTGCACTGTAACTGTGTGACGGGGAGGGTTAATAGTTTCCTCCCGCTCATTTTGGAGGGCAGAATCTGTCGCGTTGTACAGGAGAGCTAAACAAAGCAAACGGCACCGGCATTCCTGCCCCTCATCACCTCGTCACTGCACCCTCCATATTTGCAACATCTGCTGATAGCAATCTCGGCCGCAGCTGCAGGAGGATGCTGGAGAATTTTTTTTTTTTTTTAATATGAGAACTAACTGCTGTGTACTGTAATATCTCCTCCTGACAGCTGATTTGTTTTCACTGTCAAATACCCGACTCTGAGAGATGCCTGCACCTTTATACGTTCCTCTAGTAAATAAATGTCACCTCTGAAATTGGATTTTTTCTTATCTGACCACCCTTGTGGGACCTCAGGCACTAAAAAAATGTGAGGTGACACACCGTCAGATGATAAAATACAGAGAAAGTTGGTCTTATGCCTGGTTTTAAGCATTGCGTCATTGTGAGTTGATCTGCGTATTGTACTTTCTTGATGCTCAAACTGAAGGCTCACATGTAGTTTCCTCTCAGGTGTGAACGCCATGCTGAGGAAGATCGCGGTGGCGGCTGCGTCCAAGCCTCACGTGGAGATAAAACAGAACGGGGAGCACTTCTACATCAAGACTTCCACCACGGTCCGCACCACAGAGATCAACTTCGCCATTGGAGAGGAGTTTGATGAGGAGACGGTGGACGGGAGAAAGTGTAAGGTAATCCAACCAAACTGTTAAGATGCTGGACTTATTTAAATTAAACTTATAATCACTGAGATTTTCATTTAAATCTCTTGTTTGTTGAGCTCCTATGTGTTGCAGTATGAGGCAACACTGAGGAAAGCCTGCAGGATTTGCAGCATTATTGCTGTGGACTTTCCTGGAAAAATCACTTGGCACCTTTTTTACAAGACTTTTTTACGCAACAGACTCGATCTTTAACTCACCTGTGCGTGAAGTTTGTTCTGATCCCTGAAAGCGTGGAAAGAAAAATGGGTTACTATGTCAGAACAAACAGAGAAAAAAGATTGATGACCGTAGATGCGACAATAGACTACAACATGAAAATCTTTGCTTCACCCACCTTTGATTACCATGTAGGAATACTGAAACACTGCCAACAACATGGATTAACTAACAAGACTCAACTCTCGGTGGTAAAAGAAAAAATTGCAATTTCATTCAGAAAAGTGTCCAAATCAAATAGTTCCCTTCAAAAACTAGGTCCTACATTTCCCATACTCCTTAGTATCATGGTCCCTGGTGACATCATCAGGGTTATTTTCTCAGACTGTGGAAAGTTACACCAGAGCCACAGATAACAGATAATATGGAAGTAAAATTTGCACGTAAAATTGACAGCATGTCCACTTAAGTGTCACATCTAACTGACACTAGGGGAAATTGATGTAAAGAAGTAGGTAAAAAAAAAAAAAAAACAGGCTGCTGATCTCTCGTATATCACTTTGCTTTACTGCTGTCGTCCCGTTAGCCAGGTGACACTGCGAGGGCAAATATCGGAAACCTCATTAAAGCGATGTCTCTCCACAGAGCTTGGCCACTTGGGAAACAGAAAACAAGATTTACTGCAAACAGACTCTCCTGAGCGGGAACGGCCCGAAGACCTTCTGGAGCCGCGAGCTCAAAGGGGACGAACTCGTACTGGTGAGTCACTTTTTTTTTTAAAGTTCACTCTAACTAGAAATACAATGTCACGAGAAAGAGAGCGATACATGTATGAAGGGATAATCTCATTCAGTCTCTTCAGTTGAAAAGAACTCGTCCTCTTTGCGTTTTCTTTCATAAAATCGCGTCTCCCGGATGGTCCGAACTCGGATGTCTTCACAAAGACTCTCAGTTTTACCTAAAATCTGAACAGATGTTTGGAGGCCCTGCAGAGTCGGGATGAGGTGTCAGATTTGGAGGTCGCTGTCTTTAACCACATGGGCCGTTTTCTCTCTCTACGCCTTCTTCCGCCAATAAGAAAACAAGCGATTGGCTAAAAGCACAGAGTGTTCTTGCCTATCTTTAAAGGAATGGCTCAGCATTTGGGGAAATATGATTATTTGCTTTCTTTGGCAAGAGTTAGAGGAGATGGTCGATATTTCTCCGATATCTGTACAGTAAATAAAGAAACGATCTACATCCAGCAGCCAGTTAGCTTAGCACAAAGACTGGAAATGGATGGAAACAACTAGCCAGGCTCCGAGTGCAAAATCATTTTTTAAGCAAATATGGCAAATATTCATCAGTTCCAGATGTTATAAATGTTAAAGCATCTGGTCAAAAATTCTCCAAAATACGACGTAGTTGCGAGGAAATGTTCTGAACTCTCCTGGACATTCGGAGATGCCGTCCAACGGGCGTGGATAAACACGCCTGCTGTTACTGTGAGACTCATCGCCGAGTCACTTTTCATTAGTGTTCATGTCAAAGAAAAAAAACAAAGACATGCAGAGAAAATCATATTCATGCGATGATCAAACGTCAATCAGACTTCACTATTGGCCGTGTCATTCTCACTAATAAAAACAGCACAAAAGCTGAAAGAAAGCGGATTATTTGTCACAGACTGCGGAAATTCACGGGCTCCAAACTTCAAAGGAATAAATGAACATTTCACTGCCAGACGTTTGCTGTTAGGCAGCGCTTCATGGTCTTGCATCCATCAGAGACACTCCAGTTCCCGGCAGTTTTGGGATCACTGCGACGAGGCAAGTTTTTTTTTTTTCTGTAAACATCTGCTTGGATTTATTGGCCAGATGGACAGCAAAGCTGAGGTCCAGTTTGGCCGTGATGGAGATCTCCTCTTTACCAACTCTGCAGAGAGGCAATCAGGGAAACATTTGAGAGGGGCTGTTCTTTGGACTGTAGGCAATCCAATGGGGAAAAAAAGCTTTGAACAAGACCAAATGTGTTTTTATTCAAGATAAGGGCGTGTATGTCTGTCTGTTTTGGAGTGATGGGCTGTAATCTGATAGGCATGTGGGGTTGAATCATAGGAAAAAAAAAAAGTAGCTTTTCAAGCTTTAATGCGATACCAGTGAGGAGGGAGAGGTCGGATATATTCCCTCTGTTCTGTACTTTAAACACAGATCCTTAACGAAAGACATTGTTTAGACTTTTTTCAGGATTTGATGATGCTGAAGCAGATATTTGGCTCTGAGGTGAAACTGAAATATTTTATCAGGTCAGTACACGTCAAACCTCAAATGACCTTTAAAAAAAAAAACTACTTCAGAGGAAAAAAATCTATATATATATATATATATATATAATATATTTGATATTTTGGATGCACACACATCTGTAAGGTTACTTTACTGTGAATTTTTTAGAAGAAGATTCACAGTACGGGGACACACCACAGTCTGCATTTCATTCGACTTTAATATTTGATTTTACTGACAAGTCTCTTGCTGAAAAATCTGGTGCTTACTTTACTTCCTGAAACTTCAAAAATCAGTTTTTTGTTGCTGGGAGAATGACAGGAAAGGCAATTAAAAGTTAAATATTTTTCATTTAGCCTTTTCTGTGCACATGATTTCCTCAAGGGGCCACTAACAAACTGTAGTTATGTCACAGAACTATAAAGAATACGCTGCAAACTAGGAGTGCACTGTTTTGAAGGTTAGAAGAAGCCAAGAAAAACATTTCTCTGCAGTTTTGAGAGGCTCCTCCACATATTCTCTGCGGTGTGGGACAATGTGTTTTCCACAGATATGTAAAGAGTTTGGGGTGATTGTTATTAGGGAACTATTCATTCATTAATGAATGAAATAAGCAATTTTAGCATTCAGTCAATATAGAAGGACAGGCGACAAATTTAAAGAAAAAGACTTCATCCAGTGATTCTTGGCACGGATTCTCCAAAATCTCCTGGAGGGATGAAGATGATTCTTCCAAAAGATATTCTCCCTTATTTGGTGTTTCGACGGCGGCGGTGGAGAGCGCTGCCAAACACGTCACTCCGAAATTCCCCACTGGTATTTAACCGGGTTGAGCTCCGGTGATTGTGAAGACCACGGCGTGTGATTCACTTCATTTTCATCCCCATCAAACGTTCTCATCGATGGGAGGGAGGGGGGAAATGTTCCATCAGAGGATGAAGATGATCACCTCAGAACATCTCCGTATTGATCTGCAGTGACTCTAAAGGGACAGGCCGGTGAAATGTCCCATAAGGAGCCATCGGATCTCCTCACCAAAGGGGTCAAGCATCAGGTCTTTCCTTTCCTTTGTCACCCGTCTGCGTGACCGAAAGGAATAAAATGGTGCCGCAGCTTCGTCGAGGTGGGAAAACTCACTTCAGAGGAACAAACAGGAAAAAAACGCAGACGGGCCTCGAGCGAAAGCGTCGCCTGGCAGATGAGGAAAATGAGGCTCTCAGGGAGAGACGGATGGATGTGGAGCTTAATGAAGACAACATGCGGCTGCTCACAGCGCCCGCTATAATCTAAGACGGCTGCACTATTGATGACCATTTGGAGAGTCGACAGCGCGAAAGGGGGAGGGCGATAAATACTCGAGAACGATAAACTACTTCTATTTGTCCGAGAGAGGAACCTCCTACGCGTCCTTTACATTACGGGCTAATAAATACAGATGTGAATGCAGTCGAGTAGCGGCTACTTTATGATGAGGCCGGATGAAATGGTGACGGTGCTGGAGGGGAGTGATGGTGGTGGGGGGGGTCCAGATCTTTAATTGGTGTCATTGATCAAGCTGTTGAGAAATGCCATTGGACCCTGGTGTTACCTCCAGTTAATGTCTCCCTCGGCATGGCGCCCCGTGCCAGATGGAGTCGTCTCAGCTCCATTTTTCTTTTCTTTTTTTCTTTTCTTTTTTTCTCCCCTCCGTCGTCCCGCCACGCTGCACTGCGCGGCCCGAGGTAATGATGATGTGTGGCGCTGCAGCTGGCCATAATGCTACGCCCCCGAGACTCCCATAAATCTTTGGACTCGGACACACCCGCCGCTGACTCGGGGCAGCCAATGCTTCTTCACCACCGCCCGCCCCCCCTCCCCTCTTTTTTCATATTGTTTTTTTTTTTTTTTTTTTTGTCACATCTGGCATTTTGGCAATTAGTGGTGGAAATGTGACAGAGCCGAGGAAAATATGAGGACATTATTGTGGTATTATTAGAGGAAATTCAGGAACGATGATTCAAGTGTCTGAGTGTGAAAATCTGATTGAATCAGGACTTAACTGGGGTGAATTTTTCCAGCCACACAGGAGCTGTAAAATGACACATACAGGGACAATTTCATCATCTGCAATTTGCACACACACGTTACAGGGAAACAGAAGATGAATGTCTGGAAATGCTTTAAGAAAAAGAGACAGTAATGGCATACAACTGCATTTTCATTGTCGTGCTCGGCAGACATTTTTCCTTTTAAATATTTCTCTTGCAGCTAAATCCTAAATGAACTGTGACTAAATACTGAAGCGCAGTGACGAGACACTACTGCTCACAGAGCAATTTACTGATTTTATCTTCCATATCTTCCTGTTTAATCTCCTTTCAGATCTTTGGAGCCGACGACGTGGTGTGCACGAGGATCTACGTTCGAGCGTAGCTGAAGTCTACGTCCTTCAGACTTCAAATGTCCTCTTAAAAAAAAAAAGTCTTTCATAGTCTGAAGAGTCAGTGTGAGAAGAACTCACAAAAGAATCTCAAACAATCGGTTTTGGTATTCCATGTTTTTCATCTTCACAAAAAAAGGAAAAAAAAAAAAATCACAATCACTGCGTTTGATCACTTTTTGTATATAATTTTTCTAGCATTGGAAATTAAACTATCAAAGTAAGATTTCTTTGTGTTGTATCGTTCGATCTTGGGACAGTATAAAAGAAAAATGAGGTGAGAGACAAAAGCAGCAAATGTTTGAGGACCAGTTTAAATAATTGGAGGTCGGCATCATACAGACAATGGCAGGAATGAAAAAAAGAAGTAGTCGACTGAGTTTCTGTCTATTGAAAGGATAGTTTAATGCCAAACACCATACTAACACTCAAGTACAACATCATAAAAGTCAAGAGAAGAGACACATTAAACGAGGTACAAACGATGTCTTTATGTACAATCAGCTCCGCGGGACTTCCTGTGGTTTTCCATATTAAACACAGTAAATATAAAAATAAAAACCCAAGTAATAAACTGTTCCAAGATTGTCTGTAGCTGGTTATGTTACTGACCGTTGCCTTCGATGGAGCTCGGGAAGATGCTGGAGGACCAAATTTTGCCAGGCAGCTTCTTTTATGTACGTTTTTCTCTGGAGTGTTCCTGATCCGCACCGTCCTCACTAATCTTTTTAATCTTTCGGTGCGTTTCTCTCACGTCACATTCAATGCGTGAAAGAATTACACAAGAATCTGAGTGATTTCCTGAAGTCAATGTTAAGAAACGCAGATTTTTTTTTTCCGCTTTACAGCATTTAGTGTGATGGACATCTTCCCATCCAAACCTTACCTACAATATCTACAGGGCCAATTCCACAAACAAACTGCAGAGAGGAAAAGGCAATAAAAGTCCTTAGTTTACATCCCTCTTTTAAGGGAATACGACATTCACATTTGTACTTCGGCGAGAAATACAAACCGATAGCTTTGATAAACTGCGACTGAAGGAATTATTGCTTGCTTGTTTTCTTAATCCTTAAACTGTACACAAGTCACATGGCTGACATTCGCGTATAGACCTACTATACATCAGTCAACACTGGGCATTTAAAAAAATAAAAACAAACAAAAAAAACACAGCTCGTACAGATTTTTATAGTCGATACGCTGTGAGACCACCGAACCTGTCGCGCAGATTCCGACCATTTGGTAAAGTTTAAATGCGAGAAAGGGTTGATAGTACTGTTACGGCTTCAGTACTCTGAAAAAACGGACATGTACTGAAGTTACATAGGCTACATTCAATCATCTTAAAACCGCGAGTGAAGCTGATGCCGAAGACCGAAGGTAGAAATGCGCAGAGAGGTCGAATCACGTATAAAAGTGGGTCATTTTTCATACTAAACAGAGACGTCAGGGACAACACGTTCAACAGACCACAGACGAAAAAAAGGTCTCTAATTAACCTCCTTTGGTAAAAAAAACAGTTAAAATTTTGCTTTTTTTTTTTCATAAACGTCTCAGCAACCTCTAGCTAAAGATGGATACTACGTCTGTGTATGTTAATGTTCGCTACACATCAATGACATCTGATAAAAAAATCTAGATATAAACAACATATTTACACAAAGCATTTGGGCGGTCATAAATTATTGTACTTGATGCTCATTGCTGGCATTGTACTGATGCCGAGCATCTACCCAGCAGTTGCCAGAGATGTTGAATATATATATATATATATATATATATATGTATATGTATATATATAGTGCCTTTTAGTGCACCTTTACCACCATAAAGGAAAACATTCACAGGCTATACAGGTTTACAGCTGGAAGCCAGATTCATCTTCAAGTTTGACAACACACATTTTAACAGAAGTAACAGGTACTTGTTCTTGCGAAAGAGAAAAACTGAGGTTGTTTGTTTTTATTTCCTGTAAATTTAGGAGCTCCTCCTCTTCAAACAAACAAAAAAAAAAAAACACACAAACGTCATCATGGTTTTGTTTAAGTCGTGAAATGCTTGACCAGGTGAGACCGCGAGTGGCTCCGAAGAGAAGCTGCAGTACGGAGTGTTTCCTCCTTATATTCATCTTGTGTTTAAAAAAAAGAAAAAATTAACATAATAATGGGATTATTGAAACATGCTGGCTTTTTCCAAAACAGTGACAAAACTTCACGTATGTTGCGGAGTTTGCAGGAGAAGCTTGAAAGAGCGATGAAGTTCCTGAATCAGTTCTGACACATTCGCAAGAAAGTGGAGTATTTACATCTCGTTCAGACGGTGGACTGACGACCGAAAAAAAGAAAAAAAAAAAAGGTTTTGGCAACTGAATCCAGTAACAGCAGGTTGGAAAAGTCCACATGAAGCTACTGTAAATATATGAAGTCATCGCTGGCAGTTTGCGGCGTGATCTGGTGATCAGAGAGACTACAGTGTTCTGTACTTCACCCGGTACTTGTTAACGTTGAGATAGTGGAGGACCTCGGGGCAGCAGGTGGTGGTGCAGGACAGCAGGCCTTCTTGTTCGTCTCCCATCAGCCACTTGCGGTTGTCGGCAGCCATGTCGGCGGTCACATGCTCTTTGGCCCACGAGTCCAGCCAGGCCTGGAAGCGTCTGTGCAGGCGTGTGTTGACTCTCTGATGTGACTGGAAGAGGCCAGAACAACAAAGCTCAGCTACGGGGAGACGAGTTCAAAACGACGGGCGGGTAGTTATGGAGCCAGAACAGTCTCCAAATTAATAAATGCGTGCAAAAGGATTCGCAAATATTTTGGGGGATTTATATATAAATATGTGGGATTTCATAAATAAATACAAAAAAAAAATCACATATAAAAAGTGAGATTTATAAAACATATTTG
>JAOXYL010000001.1:5653820-5664913 GCA_028564955.1 Terapon puta | reverse complement strand
TTGTATAGGAAATCACTTGACACAGCACTTAATGAGCCTTAAATGCCAGAATCCTTTTTTCAGAGAACTGTGATGTGCATGTGGGCATTAGAGTATTGTCCAGTTTCTTGACACAACTCTGTAAAGTTTCATTTCAGAAGCAGTAACAGAAGGAGAAATGAAAGAGAACTGGGTAGCGGAGTGTGCAGTGACAGCGCTGGCTGAAGTGACAAAAAAGAGAAAATCAGACAGGAAAGCGTACAGAGATGAAGACGGCCTGAATGTCTATCTGACAGATGATCTCTGCGAATTGCAAAAATAAATACGGCATAAAAAAAGGGGGCGCTTAGCACTGCAGACATCAAATATGGAGAAAATAAAACCTCACCAGTCACCACTTTACCCACTAACACTAAAAAAGCTCCCTGTAACACATGTTAGAGGCCAACCACACCAGGAGAGCAGCGCCAGCGACAGAAGTAATCAAGAGCAGAATCAGTCAGTCTGCCGAGTGCACTTGATATACAGGAAATTGATGATTTGATTACAAGTGACAAACTGCACACACACACACACACAGAAAACCTTCACGTGTTAATACCCATGTTGACTTAAATAAACCTTAACGGTGCCGACTTCACTGTCACATTTACACATTTTAGTTGCACAGGTGGAGTGAAAACATGAGTCCCCATGCTGTGCGAGGAGACGGCGCATGTGACAGACGAGGGCGCTTATACGTTTCGGTCTGCTCGTTTTTAAGGAGAAATCTGATGTTAGTGGTCTTAAAATGTATCTGTAAAAATGAGTTGGTGTCTGAGCTGAGCTGTGGTCAGCGAGGACTCAGCCACGATGGATCGCAGCGGCAACCCGGGGTCATGGCAAATAAAGTACGTAAACAGAAACTCTCTCGCTCCACATCTAGTTCTGTCCATCTGTGCTCTCGGTATATTCCACACACCCACATTTTCACCATAATTCAACAACAGCAACAAAAAAAAAAATTCACAGCTACCATTAGACTCCAGCCTAAATATCTGCACACGCCTGCCTCGCCACGACTGTATTTACTAAAATGGGGTTGTTAACAACGCCACGCAGACATAGAGCAACCCCAGACTGGATGAAATGGGAAAGATAAGTAAGGGGCCGTGTGGAGGATGAACTGTCTCCCTGCAGAATATTTTCAGGTCAAATGAGTTCTTGGGTGTTCAGGGTTGAAGGCAGACCTCCCTGCTCTGTTCCCAGCTTGGCACCACTCAGCTCCCTCGTGGTGGGCAGCGGACTGCCAATCACCCGCACCGCGCTGCCCCGAGAGCAGCGGGGGGTGGAGGGGAACCAAACCGCGGTTGAAGCGGTCAGGATACATTTTTTTGTTGTTGTTGGCAAAATAAGACCAGGAGAAGATGCGAAACTCCGACCTCCTCCTGACGTGATTCATAATTTAGCGTTTGATGTTTTTGTTCCCGTCTGCGGATCCTTGAGATGTGCACGACTGAATTGCGAATAAGCTTATAATTGATCTCAAGTCGCCGTTTAACAGGAAGTCGAGATCGTTTTGATGCTAAGACCTTTCTCTCCGAGAGGGGAAGTGCCAATTAACTGTTTCCTCCAAAAGCCCAGTAAGTGCAAATGAATTGAACAAATTAATCAAAAAGTTATAAAGGAGATTAAACTCTCTTTAACGAAATTGTATTAGACCTTTTTTCCCCCAAACGATACTGCAAAAAAGTGGACCAAAATGTAAATTAAAGTTAAAGTTTGTCTCTCAGTCACTTAGGTACAGACTCTTCAACTCGTTTCTATTTATTCCGTGTTTGCTGAAGCAGAAGGTTTTAATGGACTTTACTGAAAATGTGCTCTCCGCCATTTGGGGTGGTTTTGCTACTTGCGTTTTTTTTTTTGTTGGCTACTTCTCTCGTTTATACTCTGAGCGATTCCACCAATTAATCGCTTTGCTCACTCTTGCGTATAAGGCATCGCATAACAGACTGATTTCAACCCCCCCCCACTGGGTGAAAGTACGCAGGCGTTTCACTGCACGACGAAATACCGTTTGGCAAATTTCTAGAAAAGCTGCAGTCTCGGTTGATGTTCATAGTTTGGGGGAAGAATTTGTGTTGAAAGTTGAAAAATGTGGATGAAGTTGTGCTTTCAGTCGGCAAACAGGCTGATGACACAGCAGACAGACGTGTCACGGTTTTCTGGGGACAAACTGTCTGCGTGTGTCGGTGTCAACGACTAATTTGCTCTCGAGGCGCCGGCGAGAGGTCACAGAGTCAAACTGTGACGGGTTTGTCGTTATGATTGAGGTCAGAGCTGCTGCTGGAGGAGCCGGGATGATGGGGACATGTAAAGATGACAGTATCTGCTGCAGAGGGGGCTCTGATTAGACCTTTACTGATGTTTGTCTGCTGCTTGACTTTAAATTAAAACCTTGAAACAACTTTCCCGAACTTGACCAAACCTGTTTTCACATTTTTATGTGATTATCTTTTCTTATTACTGTCAATTATGTTTATCTATATATCATCCTTTGTAACACTTTTAAGGTAAGGCTGATGTTTTTTTTCTCTGTTTTAAGCAAATGTTCGCTCCTGCAGGTACCCAGGATTATTTTTGTTTAAGGAGCAGGTTGGTTGAAACATAATTTTACTCTTTTTATGTCCCCAAGCATCTGATGTTCCCACTGCAAACATTTATCTGTGTTTACAATGAACTCTGTCGTCTTGCAGCATTGACAGCTCAGACAATGCTCCTGGTCATAGCAAGTTGTAAGAATTCATGCTATACACCAATACATTTCTTTACTTGTCTTGTTCTTTTATTGAAAATGAAAAGAATCTAAAGTATGAGAACTGAAAATACTGTATTCACTGTAGCCCTATTGTATTTACAGGCTATGGTATTACTCACGGCAGATACAGTGGTGTCACAATACGTATTATTACACATGTTTTTTCTGTTTTTCTCCTAACAAAGACATTGAATAAAGCCATTACTCATTCTGAATTTCGATTTCATGCTTTCATGTCATTAAAAGGTGCCTCAACTTGCAGATTGTCATGGAAACTAGTCTTTTTCTAAGGCGGGACATGAAAAGGAATCACAAGGTCTGTGTTTGGTTTGTTTGTGCCGGTGTGTGTGTGTGTGTGTGTGTGTGTGTGTGTGTGTGTGTGCACGAGTGTGCCCACGTGCGATATGTTTCACACGCCGGTGCAAATAAAGTCACCGGTAATAGGCACAACTCTCTCGAGTCGGAATCCAATGACTCCTCGTGCAGTCAAGGCTTCAGTCAGATACTCACGTTAATTCCCATTACTGGAAGAGTGTGAAATAATTCCAGCTCTCTGACCTTGCACGTTAACGTCTGTGTGGGCGAGAAGAGCAGCCTGGTATCGCTTCCTCCCAGACAAAGCGTCAAAAGGAGAAAAAAAAAAAAAAAGTGAAGGAAGAGATGGATTGCTGCGCTCCGGGACAAATGTTGATTATCCCCTAAATGTAGCAGCAGCGGCACCAGCGTAAAATTGCAACAGTGGGCAAACTCAGAAATATGCGACGATTCACAGCACTAATCGTCTGCAGCGGAAACCACCACGGAGCTGGAGAAAAGCGCCCCACAGCTACAAAATACCAAAATAAGACTTCTCATTTACAGCTGCTTTTTAATTTAATCTTGTTAGCGCAAACGTGGCTTTGCGGGCGGGGTTAAACCCGTGCAGCAGTGGGTGAGAACGGGACGGGGAGGGGAGGGATAGGGAGACAGCCGGCAGAGGGACGAGCCTGAAGATGTGTCCTCTGAAGTTGTGTTTACTTGTCATCGTAATGTAGGTCAGAGCCCAACGGAGGAGCCGTAGATTGCCAGAGTTGTGAATGGGTTGCATCTGTCTCCGCTGATTTAGCCAGATCAATAGAAATTGTCTTTCCACTGATTTGAGATCTGTCAGCCCCTCCCCGGCCGGACCCCGCCGCCACACAGTCCATCGATTCGCAGCGGGGCCGGGCGACGTGCACAGCATGAGCGCTCCGGATAATGGGCCTGCAGTTTGCATTTGCAGAGTTTGGCGTGTTTGCGCACAAAGCTTGACAGGGAACACTGTCACACCCATATTCGATCGAGGCGGGGGGGAGTCGGGGTGGGGTGGGGGTGGGGGGTGCAGGGGGGGACTTCTGGCAGCGGAACAAACACGGGCACACTGGGGATGTCCTCAGTTATTTCTTTTCTATAAATCATTGTTATGTTTCTGTGGTAAAAATACTCCTTTATCTATTTCATCTGTCATGTTAGCAGTAGGGTGTGCCGGGATATCCAGTTAGTGTTGAATAAATGACAATACGGAGAATTAAATATACCCTAAAAGCACCAGAGTTTATTTTCTAACAGATTGTGTTGAAAACATCCTTTAATAAATCGCTCCAGGGTTTTTATTGGCTCAGAAAGAGGCTTAGGTGGTGCCTCTGTGAAGCTGCTCTGGCTTTATCATCCCTGCCAGTTTAATACTCAAACGCCTTTGATTCCACTCTTTAGCTTTTATAGACACCAGATTTTGGCTTTGCCATAACACTGACCTACTTGAAGCATTCTTTAGCTTTTTAAAATCCCATTTTCTTCATGTTTCCATGGTTATGAAAAGCAACAGCCACATGAATTTGCCAGTATGAAGTCATGGCTTCATTTGTTCTCACCAGTGATATTTATAAGTGAGCTGTGAACAGTTCGATGCTCTTATGTTCGGAGCAGATTGCTACAAATTGTTTGGGTTACTATGTTTTTAGAGCCCTTTCAGCCGTCATAATGCCATACTAAATTAGACATGTTTGACTTCTTTGGGTTACGAAAGAGAGAGAAAATGCATTTTTCAGCTGACTGACTTCAATATATCAAGACAACATGTAAAAAAAAAAACAGGAATGAAATAAAATCAGATATTTGCAATGATAGCCACTAAAATGACTTTCTTTGTCATGTATTAATGCAGCGAGACTATACAAGGTTGTACTTTTGGGTTTTAATTCTTTCACGCGAAGGCATCCAGGAAAGCCTCCTGATAGCAAAAAAATATGCCAGTTTCAATTCAGTTATTAAACCTGATAGAAAGCTGATCTCCGGTGTGCCTCAAGTTGTTTTTCTTCCGCGCGGCTCCCTCGATACCCTGACATCACTCTGCAGCACTGTTCAATCCTTGAAAAGCGAGTCGGCAAAAAGTCAGAAAGCATTGACGTAACTGACAACATGACTTGTGCCCTTTATGGACTGCCAACGTACCTCACATCAGGATCCTTTCTAATTGCCTTCTCTAAAAGCTTAGTTTTAAACACATTCCCATTTCCTCAGATTGCTGAAAGTCACTTTTGAAACTGTCCTGAAACACACCAGTGTCTTTGACTCGGGTATGTGCAAATGTAAGATTTGCAACTGCTGATATCATCTGTGTTGGAAAACTTTACTGTAAATTGGAGGATGTGGTTTTATTCTCATGTTCCTGCCAGTGAGAAGAACGGTCCACTAATTAAGGATAAATCTGCGAGATTTAGAGTGACAGAGAAATAACAATGAACTTGCAGTAGATAGACGCTTTATTTCAAGTCGTTTTACAGAAATAACCACTCTCACAATAATGTAATTTATCCGACATGTCAGACTGTCGACTAAAATCACAGTGTCAACATGGTTATCTCACTAGCTGCTGATTGGTCACGGCAAAATAAAAGAAAACAACCCACCTCCCACCAACGCCGGGCACACATTACACAACCAAATGTTGCGATACGTCTCATCTTTCATCTTTTATCATCACAGGGCATGCACTACAGGATGAGTTCAGGTATTACAAGATGTAATGCCAAGAGTCTCGTGTGCGCCCAACTTCAAAAAACAGAAGTTCAAACGTCATGCTGAAGTGTCGCAGGTCGGTTTCATGGATCTATAGCCGACCGTACACAAAGCCAATTGGCCAATTCGTTTCCCGGTGCCGCCTCCCACTATGAGAGCAATTTCCAGTGTGTTGGAAGATGATCCGTACATCCCACACAACATCGGGAGATTGAAACATGTTGTTCTGACCTTCACTTATTATGCGAGCAAAAGACCGTTTTTCCTCCAATCTGAACGCCTGGATTGTCTGCGACATTGCATCGCGAGCGCCCGGCTTAACGTGAACACAAAAAGCTTCAGAGAGGAACGAAACGGCACTTCCAGCAGTCTAATTAGCATCCAGCTCTGCGACTTAAACAATTAACCTAAAACATATTGATTAGTGATCTCGAGAGGCGTATTTTGTTACCTTCAGGTCGAACCACACTAGCTGTTCAGCCCTAATCTATTCTTATTCACACCACTGAAGTGGCATCGTCTCATCTGAGGCTCAAAGAAAATAAGCAGCGTTTCCCCCCCCATCATTCTCTGAGTGCGCGCGTCTCTGTAGGACCACAACCCCGCCACGGCTGGCATAATGTGCTCCATAACAGTAAACATGTTTATGTTTATTCACTGAATCACCCATTTAAGAGAGAACTCATTGTCAACTCCACTTAACTCATGAAGAAGAGCTCTCACTTCACCGCAGCGCTTTTCCAGATTAGCCTGGGGACCGAGTGCAAGTGCTTAGTGGAGGATGTGCTCACTATTTTGTCAGTATTCTGACAGTGAATTATTTCACCGCATCAGTATGGCTCGGCTGCAGAGTGGCTGCTCCCCGCTCACAGATGGCCTTGTCCTCTCACACCGGCAAAGTCTCTTGAAACAGGTGTAAATATGTTTTCTCTCAATAAACTGCATGTATCAAGAGAGAGGCCAACGCACTCGTCAATACTTGCTTGCTGCACTTCAGAAGGTCTCTGCGAGTGCGCTAAAATTAATAAGTATTGAGTAATCGTAGCTGACAGATCTGAATCATGAAACAGTAAAATATTCATAAAGGACACTCGAGGGCTGCTGGTGTCAGAGCGACGTGCAGGATGCTGTAAAAGCGACGTGCAGCCGCGCCGTTGTTCAGCTTAGACTGTAAAGGTGGGGCGTCTCTCTTTTATAGGTCGCTATAAACAGATTAAGGTGTCACACGGAAGACATGATGTATGAGCTGTCAGCCCACACGGGCAAGTTGGGAGACACGCGCCGATTTGAATAATCGCCCATTTAGGTGAGATTTACTCTGATTCAAGTGCCCATCAGTGTAATCCTCCCCGAGTCCACTTTGTTTTACTCAGCAGACCGTGTGCAGCCACTCGAGGCAGTAATGAAAGGTAGTAATGGGAGAGGTTTCACCAAAGCGCTGCCTTGGAATCTGATGTTGCGCAGACGTTGCTGTGTGCGGCGGGGGGGGGCATCTAAGATGTGCATATGGAGAGGTTTTCGTTGTTAGTGTGCAGCAGAGGGCCGTTAACCCGCGCACGAGCGAGGGACCTCGGTGGGTCGTTCTCATTACAGACGGAGACCAGATGGAGGCGGCTCTAACACCCCACCAACTCGGCTGACGTAGGGAGGAGGAAAAAAAAAAAAAAGCGGCGCGATACACCCAATTGACAGCGTGGTGTCATGAAAGGAGCTTTACTTTAGGGTGCAGTGGAGTCCCAGGTGGAATGCATAAACAGCCGGGCGACACTGATCAGAGCCGAGCGGATCCCGCCGCAGCTGCCGAGGAAACGCTAAGGGGGCCGAGCGGCGACAAAACTTCTCGCTCCGTGACGCAAATAAAAACAAAGTCAGCGCTAATCATCGGTAGCTCTCGGGGCAGGGTGCATGGGAGAAAAAAAAATGGCAAAAGATATCTTGGGATCTTCCCTTGTTTGAAGAACAATCAAAGAGAAGCTCCTCTTACTGCTTCGCTGGTGTGTGATTATTTCCTGGGACGTGCTGCATTCTCAATGAGGCATTTCCAGCAAGAATCAGAAAAAGACGTCAGCAGGGAGAGAAGGAGGCGGGTACAATTCTTCGGTAACAAGTCATTTATGCCCGAGAACAAGCGGTGCTGTATAAGTAATGTCAATTTGAGGCGAGACAAAGTTTCTTTCTGATATGTGGTTGTGATGTTCCCACGCATTTGCTAGTTTCTCCGTCTCTCTCCCTGCAAAAGCGCCATTCTATTGATATTCTCCTTCCTCTCCGTGGTCTCTATTACCTCTGTGGAGAAGCTGCTACACCCTCCACACTGTCAGGAAATATTTCTGCTTGTAGGGCTTATTCAGTGGAAGATAAGGCAAGGCAAGTCAAACTTTTACATAGTACATTTCATGCATGAAGAAAACACAATGGGCTTCACATAAAACATTTAAAATGCATAAGAATTGGCAGAGATAGGTTTAAGAAAAATGAAAAAACTCACAGGAAGGCTTAAGAAGAATAAAAGAAGGAAATGAATTTTCTTTTCAATTTCCCAGTAAGTCGCTTCAAAATCCTCAGTGTTTGGTGGTGCCACATGTACATATTCTGTATCTGCCTGATCCAGAACTCACTGATCAAACGTATTATTAAGTGAAATATTCAAATGCAGAGGACAATTTTTTTTTATGTGTGTGCCATTTTATCAAATCAGAAGTTGTAAAGCTCTTAAGAACATGCTTGATCTACATTTCCCATTAAAACTGCCTGGCATATTGTATATTTGAAAGTAATTCCTCTTAGAGTTTCACTAAAGCAAATATTAACTCCATTATCCCAAAGGGATAATGATGGTTTGCAGCATTGCAACATTTAACATACACAATTAGAACATACACTGTATAATAAAAACAAAAATAGAAAGTCAAAGACAATAAAAGCTTCACAAAAAGATGCAGCAGTGCCCTGCAGAGCTTGTGAAAATACAGATTTTTTGCTGCACAGAACAAATAAACATGATGACAATGATTACGTTTCACTAATTAAGAAGAATTCCCCAGTGATTCATAAAGTTGTGTACCTTTTATTTCTTGTTCACTTGGAACAGCAGATCGTTTTAGCAGAAATATAATGACACCAGCACAAGTTTTCATCAGCCTAATTAGGAATTGTTTTTATCAACGCATCTGCCAAGTTGCGAAATGTTGATAAAGACTGCATCTGCAAAATGTTTGCTCCTTTTATTTGTTTCCCTTACAACGTTCTTCCGGGACAGAAGTCTTTGGACTGTGTTTGGTTAAGTTTAGACAGTCATGGCTGGGGAAAGATCGTAGTCTTTGTTTCTAACTGAAAAAAATCAACACTTGCTGGCTCAAAATGCGCTGATCTTCGCTAATTTCATCCCCTCCATTCTCTTGCATTTAAGTCCTGTCTCTTTCTGCAACTTTTGTCCACTACAAAAACAAAGCGCTTCCTTCATTAGTGATACTGATTAGTTTTAATATACTGACAGGAGACTTGAAGCAGTCGCAGGTGAAGATAGCCTGACGTTCAGACCCCGGAGTGGTCAATGTTCATACAACCAATAGTGCAGCTTCTTTAAACCGCCTCTAAGTGGCAAAGCAAATCTTTTTCAAGCTCTGCAGGATTTCTGTCATGCATTTCTGGTCTTCAAGCCCAAAATAACCCCTGACGACATTGCCTGGGTCAATTTCAAAGGATATTACACAACTATTTTTACAGGCGGAGTAGTACTCACTATGTCAAGTTAACTGATCTTTACAGTGTAAAATTACCATTTGAATACAGAAAGTCTGTATAGGAACAATCAATAGTTCTGAATACACTTAAAGACAGCAAGCAATTGCTATTTTGGAATACAAAAAAAATCCCCTTTATAGTAGAAAATAGAGCAAGACAACAAAGTGTCATATGTGCGTAGAGGTGGTGTGATTTCTAGCAATGAGTCAGTGTTGTCTGAACACTGAGTAAACCATCTCCTTCCTCATAGAGAAGAAGTTTGGCACTGACACAGCGCACGCCCACTCATCATCTAACACTGAAAACCTTTTACATTATCATATCACAAACATGCTTCTTCTAACAATACTTTCACAAACGCAGCCTTCCCATCACTCACTTACAGTCCACAGCACTGTAATGTACTTTGTCATGATTAATCACACGTCTACAGCCGTACGTTTTTCCCTGTCAGGGGCGTTCTCTAAAGGCAAGTTTCACCTCCGTCAAGAGCGTGCACCAGCTTGATTAGGTTATGCCAGCAAGGTTGCCTTTGTAACTACGGCCAACACCTGCTTGCCACCTTTATAATCACATCCAGAGTGTGGAGAAAGGCGATATACATTTCCATTTAGGTTTTATAAATCAGGTACGTCACTGAAATTATAGCAGACGTGCATTAAACGGAATATCAAAACGCAGGAAAAAAACATTTTTACGTATGCGCCGTTTCATGAAATGGAAAAAATGTAGATGTCTTGGGTGTGTTTTTATGTATAATTCCTGGTCAAAGTCAGCTGCCTGACTTACCTGTCGAGTACGAAATGTCCGTTTTTCTCCGTCTTTCAATTTGTCTTTCAAAATAAAATTCTTTCAAAGGAGATATTTTAGACCTTGAGGTGTTCAGAGTTGCTTTTCCAACAATGCAAGCACGTGTTTTTTTTTTCCTTCAATCATGAAGCTGACACACATATTGTTCCTCTAGTTTCTGCTGCAAATTCTGTCTTATCTTTGAAACAACATGGCGAAGATTCAGTTAAATTTGGGGCTTTCTTCACTGCATTTCCCATTTTCAGGCGGGGAATTTTTCAACTTTCCACCTTCCTTCGCAAGTCCCTGTGAGTGTTTGTGCAGCTGCCCAAGTGCAACACTTATTCAAGCTTCAACTGCTCAAGCTTCGATTTTCATCTAAGCCTCGTGTCAGCAAGCTGTCAATCAAGCCGTTCCTTTAAAAAAAAAGAAATCACCTGATAACACACACACTCACATGAACATGCATGCATTTGCATTTTCTCAAGACTCCTCGGTACAGCAAGAACACACAAACATTTTTCACACTGTCACACATTAACAACAGTGAGAGGATGCAAAGATGAGGCCCTGCTCGTTCAGCAGGCTATAAAAATAGAGGCTTTTATTAACACTGATAAAAATTCCATCTTCTTATCGACAGGGGAAACAGAGAAGGGCGGGAGAGCTTTGCTGCAGCGCTGCTTAGAATAAGGATGCTGCTGGGCAGAGGGAGAGCGAGACACGCAGAGAGAGAGAGAGAGAGAGA
>JAOXYL010000001.1:5634107-5644482 GCA_028564955.1 Terapon puta | reverse complement strand
GCAGAAGCTCCGACCTGTTTGCAGGTCTTCAAACATTTTCTCACATCTTGAGCTCACGCACAGGGCGACGCTCATCGTTTGGTCTTGCTCACAAAAGTTTGACCGAGGGATCGTTTTTGCTCACTGAGACTTTTTTTGCTTCCGTCCTCTGTGAGTGGCAGTTTCATAATTGGTGTATCAGAGATCAATAAATAATCACTGTACCTCACAAGTCACGCGTCAGCTGAATTAATCCGCCTTCCTACAGCAGCCTGATCCCGAAATAAACAGATTTTGCTGTGATTTAATTGCCACCAACGCTTCAGAAAGAGTGCACGGTAACTGCTCGTGATGCCGACGACGTTCAAAAGGTCGGATTTCTTGCTTTGTCCGTGAGGCCGAAAGCAAAGTTTGGATCAATCACAGCCTTCAGAATCGCAGACTCGACCTTCATTAAGGAAAATTAAAATAATAAAAATCTAACTAAGAACTTCCACACCCATTCCCAGACATTATTATTATTTCCTGATTCCACAAAGCCCGGGATTACACTCAGTGTCACTTATTACTGCCTTTTCCTTCAGTGCTGTTTGTGCACGGTGCACGGTGAAGGTCAGGGAAAGGCCACGGCCGGGCAACGGCAAGGAGACATTAATTGCTGGTCTGCGACAGGACACAAACTGCATGAAGGTCAGACGTGCTGCACGCCTCCACACCCGTGCCGTCCACCTCTGCTGCGTAAAGGGCGCGCCAATATCTGCTCTGGCAAGGGACGTAAATCACGACCTGCGGGATCATCCGATACCGACGCGTACGCCCCTCGTATAAGCGTCGGTGCAGATTTGTGCGCCTGTGGGGAGTATCCGCTGCTGGTTATCGCAGGGTCCGCCCACTGCTTAACAACTCTCTGATTGAGTGACCCCCCCCCCAGTCAATGTGTCACCTCTCCGTCTCCCTCTCGCTCCGCTTTCTTGATTACTCTCGTCTGACTGCACACCCCTCTCCGTCTCCCTCTATCTTACGTCTCTTGCCTCCTTCCTCGTTGGTAGGGACTGCTCGCCGCCGCATTTTGTCGTGGAGCCCTCACGGGACCACACTCGCTACTCTTTCTACTCACCGGCCCCCTGCCCCCTATTCCTCTCCCGCCTCTCTCTCTCCATTAATAATTTGTTATGCCACTCTCGCTCTGCAGGGCAGCTCTCATTGGTCTCCATTTCTCTCTCCCCCAGTTCTGATTTGTTATGCCGCTGTCATTCCCCCGCACGCGTCTCATTGGTCACTGTCCGCTGAGCTTTCTATTACCCCTCTCTCTCTCTTTCTCTTTACCCCCCTCCTTCCCGTGTTATTTGATCTCATACTTTCACTGTCAGAGATTTGTTTCTCCATACGACGTGCTACCGACGCCTTTTTCAAGTGCGACGCCGTTATCGGCAGAGAACACAAAGGCTGTGCAGCGTGTGAGGCCGGCAGCTTCACTTCTGTACATATTTCCATTCAGAGGAATTATTTAGACGCGCAGAAGTGTAGGTATCTCCGCATCAATCTGTTCCCTAGCATCACCTGCGTGCACCAGAAGGCGTATTTGATGGCTGACTGGGAGCACGGGGCCGTTAATAGAAAACAGAGAAGGTATATGATTAGTGAAATATTGCACTCCTGCTTCCCGTTAGATGTGATTGCATGAGTGCGCGTGAGGGAGCGAAAGACTGCGAGGAAAAATGCATTGAAATATCAAATCAAGACAAAAGAATTTGAACTCGGATATCACTAAATCACAGTGACACCGGCGGCTGTGCAGCCAGTTCCCGTGGAATTACCAGAAGGTGTCAACTTTAAATGATGTGTCTCTTTAGTATGCAGGTTTTAACAGAGTTCTAAAGGGACTAATTAGTTTCACACAAACCGTAGAGTCATTCCATGTCTTCATCTCATGTGCTTAAGATACTTAACAGGATAGATGGCAGCCGTCTTTAGAAGGGAAATGACACTGATCTCTCTGATATGCTTTAAATGAGGCTGTCCTCACCAGAAAAATGACAGCGCCAGCTGTTTGTTCAAACACTTCAAATGACTTACGTTCACGGTTTAGCTGACAAACAATATCGCACAGTCCTGAGATTAATGACTGTCTGCAGCAGGAAAGGCGGGGATAACGTGACACTGTTTTATAGCTGAAAAAAAAAACACATCTTTGGTCTGGTCACAAGAAAAAGTGACACAACAAAATTCATTACAACGTCTTGTCAAACAGGTCGTGCTTTGAGACAACATGAAGGGCTAGTTGGCTGGTGAAAAGGAAAACCTCCCATTATTGATTGATTGATATTGACGGATTTTGGAGCATTCATGCCATGATGGTCGGACCGTAGCCACGCAGCCACAGGTTCATAAAGAAATGAAACCAGATAAAACACTGAATTGCACCTTTTAATTAAAATGTTGTTGTATTGCAACTGGTTTGTTTATACTCTGGCAGTTGTTTTTGCCCCGTGGGAGTTTCACGCTTGTCAGAAATTCTTGATATCTCTCCTGACACAGAATTACAACTCGGAGGCTGAATTGCCAATTTCCTGATTCAACGTTTTTCTCACTCGGCTGCTCTTAATCACTGTCTGAATGATGTGGCACGAAAAGGTGACCATGTTTTCAGACTCTCAGACTGAGACACTTAAGTGTTCATGTGCACGTGTGGGGCACAGTTACTGCGCCTACTAAGCTAACTTTACAATGCCATGGACACCATGAGCACACTATTTCCATTGCCATGACAACGACACAATGACTGACTGATACACATCCAAATAAAAAAAAAGGGCTGAATTCATACTTATGTTATGACTGAATATGATAAATGTCCGTGTGACAGATTTGTGTTTTTTTATGTGTAACACTCAAGTCAAATTTCACCCAAGTAAAGTTCTGTATTGACGCTCTGCACAGATCTACGCTGCCTTTGCAAGCGAATCCACTGATTGCATTGTTTCCATTCAAATGGACTCTTATCACGTGCGACACGTTTTTTTTTGGAATGGCAGCATACTGTATATCGTTTTTTGAGGACAATTTGCACCAGCACAGATCACGCCAATGAGGGTGTGTGGATTTAAAAGAGTTAATTACATGATATGCACGGTGGAGATGATGAGATAAGATGGTGCAGATCAGGGAGGATGAGGGATGAAGGGATGAGGGAGGAGAGTGCTTCGAGGATTAAGCCCCCGGTTCCTGTATGCTGTATTCAGCGAGAGAAGAGAAAATGGAGAAAAGGGGCTTGAGGGGGGAGGGATACAATAACAGAGTCTAAGCTTAGGAGAACGGAGAAGGTACGCTGAAATACTTGAAGGTGGAAGAATTTGAGGTCTGTGTTCCCGAACGTAGTTATAACACTTTTCATTCTGTACAAGCGACCTGTTCTCTCTCTCGGTATTTGGACTTTGAACAGAAAAAAAAAAAACACACACACACACACACACACAGTGGGTTGTGAGCTCTGCAAGCTACGATGTGTCACAGGCCTGCCATTTAGAAATCAATTGCATCCGAGGCTAACAAACAAAGTTGAACCGCAGCACAGTGGAAGCAGCTAATGCGGTCTAATGAGTTCTTCCTCTGTGCGCGCAGGTTTATGTTTGTAGGAAACAGCTTCGACTCCGCTCTGTCAATGTCTGCTGCCGCTGTTAAACACGGGGGCGGATCTGTGCCGGCGTGAGCGTCCATCTCGTGGGAGTCGTTAGGTCTGATGATTGCTCTGCACAGTCGTATAAAGGCCGAGGTATATGAGGGCGTTTTATAACAGCGGCTGCACCTTAAAGAGCAAACACTGCCTCCTCCTGATGCTCTTAGATTCCGGAGACATCAACTCCCACCAATTTATTTGTTAACAATTAAATTCGAGGAGGCATTCGCGGACACTTGGCGCCTTTCAGGGTCCCGCTCAATCAATATGTAAACAACAGTGAATGTTTATCTTTACGTCTTTATCGTCCCTGCAGGAAGTTTTGTCGCGTCTGTGGCAAGCGTGGTATCGGATGTGAAAGCAGACAGACAGGAAGGATGTGTTTTTATAATATCCCCTTCCTTAAATATCTTGTCTAAATACTTAATGATGCACACATCCATTTTCTTTCCATCAATGATGAATGATCATATGAAGAAGGATCTAGTGCCTCTCTGCCGCGGTCCGAGGTGGATTAACCACCTGAACCCAAATGTTAAATGTCAGAGCAAGATAAAACATTTTCCTTCAGCATTACCCTGTCACACATTCATTTTGTATCACCTGGGTGCAATGAAGCTGCAGCAATGCTTATATTGAAGGAAATATATTGCACATCAATTTATTTATGGAATTCAGCACAGCGTACAGTATGTAGTACCCTGGGGTCTCTGTGCTATTTAAGATTAAGCTCTCTGGGTCTGAACAATGCTCACATGCACAATATGCATTTATAATGAAGAATCTGATTAAGAGGTTAACCCTGCGTATTTCTGCAATTTAGCTGTTCATTGTGTTTTGCTATTCATTAAACGTGACCATTGTTTACCACCTTCTCTTGTCTATTGGACACCAATAGACAGCCTCAAGGCTTAAATGAGGATTCCAGAGTAAAATGCTATAAGTGGAGTGAGTATTGACGTGTTTGAGAGGTTTAAGTGGTGCACTTCATAATAGTTTTTCCTGATGTCTACTATATATACGTCCCTCCCTCTATTTCTATGTATTTATCTTATTGATGTCTTTATTGCCCAGTTGCTTTGGTATTGATTTAGGTTTATATTTTCTGTTATGCTGTTTATTTCTTGGGCTCCTCTGTGTATTTGTACCTTGGGAATTAGAGCTGTGTTGAGCTGCATTTTCCCATATGTACATGCAAGAATATTTTAAAATATCCTATGTAATGTAGAGAGTTCAGCTCACATCGATTCCTCTACATATGTTCACACGTTTGTTATGAATCTACTTTTTCTAAGTGATATAATAAAATGATTTTAAAAAATAAGCTGAAATTACAAGTGTTATGGGTTTTCTATAAGTGTTACTTGATTGCGTTGTCAGTGCTGTAAATGCTGCAACCTCAGAGGGTTAAAGTTCCCTTAAAGGCAAAGAAAGCAGTTTTTCCTTCCTAGATAGTCAATATTTCTTTTGTTTGCAGGGTGGGTACCTTTGTTATCGTCATAATTTGATACATCCCTTTCACGCGGGAGTTTTATGTACTCGTGTGCATATGGCAAAGTGTCTCGAGCACACAGAACCTGTTCTCAAATGAGGGCACATTAAGATCAGACAACACTTGAGGGGATCAGGGACTGAGGGTAATTTCCTTCAATATGATTTGTCCATAATGACTTCAAAAATGGCTGTTCATAAATTGAGGAAATTTCCAAAATGAGAGCCTTGATGATTCCTCTGGCTTTGAAAACCGAGTCACCAATTTGGGCCAATCTCTGCAGGTCAAATGACATGACTTCTCTCAGCTATTCAGAGCAGTTATTTACTCATAAGTTAAGCACGCGCAACATCAAATAAACAACAGTAATGTGTTTGTGAGCAGCTGCTGGTTTTAACTCAGTGGTCGCTAAGCTGGGCTCACTTTTAGGATGTGCACATGTGCAACACATGATTTATGGGCCATCTTTTTAGCACCTGGCGTTAGGGAAATAAGCTGAGGCATATTGGCTGTGTGTGAGCCGGTCTCCCCACTCTGACTTTGCCCTGGGACTGGATGACTGCTGTCACCGTGTCTGACAAACCGGGCGCCGCTGCAACAAATCAGTCTCCTCCCAATCCCATTCGATATAATGAGACCAGACCTGCAGGCAGCGAGGTGTGTGTGTGTGTGTGAGAGAGAGCGTATCAGTGTTTATGTATGTGTGTGTGTTCCTTGTTGCACAGAGGAATGGGGGAGGAGAGAATACTCAAGAGATTAGAGATTTATTGATTACCCTTTGCAGTGTCTCTCCCTCCCTCTCTCTTCCTCCCTCCATCTTCAATTCTTTGCCAGTTTATTTATAGAGGGTTGCACAGGGCAGTGTTTTTGGCTTTTTACAGACTTCGAGTGACCGGCCTTCTCTCAAAACATCATTCTTGCAGCTTATCGAGCTCACTGACGTCGGCATCATTATAATCAAAGGAGAACACGGAGGCAATAAGCTCTTGTATCAAGCAGGCCCCCGCCTCTTCCAGCAGATATAAATGCACCGCGACGTCGAGCGCAGCTGCACTTTGAACAACGCTAAAATGTAAATGCACCACGATTTAGCGCCTCTAATGGGCATGAAAAAAACAGTAAAATGCGGACATGTAGACGATTGTGCTGCGCGTGTGCCTGCGCCGTTTGATATTGAGCGTGTTTAGAATATGAATGAATGGGAGAGCAAAGGGGGCGGCAGGGGCGGACAAGGATGCGGGGGCAGGTATTGGTTGAAACTTGGCAGTTCGTATTTAGATCCGCTGGAGGCTCTGGGATTTTTGCACCAGGATGTGTTGGCTCTTGTGGTTTCCCATAGAGGCAGACCTACATAATACGGACTCTGGCTATTGACTCTTATTCTCGACGCCAGTTTGAGCAGAAAAATATGTGACCCAAAGCAAAGAAAAAAAAAAAAAACTGCATCAGGTGTTTGAGCAAATGTCCAAAAATGACTTCGAGCGGCCAAGCCTCACAGCAGCTGCAGATCACAACAATGATGGTTAACCAAGTCGTTTTTTTAAAGTCAAAACTACGAGCTCTCTCCAAACCTAACCATGTCAATTTTCTGCCTAAATCTAACCAACAGTGTCACACCCTTAAACAGATCTATTTGTCCAGCAGTTGTTTAAGAAGTCGATAGCGCTGTCAAGTCAGAGTCAGTTACAAACGCTGCATTTATGTTTAATTTGGAGAACCTGTCAGGAAATCTTGATATAGGAGCAGTATAATCAGTCCCTCTTTTTGCCGAGCGCTGCTGTCTTTAAGTGTCCCCTACTTACCACAAAGAAAATAAGGCAATAAAATCTAATCCAGGGCAGTGAAGGGAGATCATTACTTCGCGAGGCCGAGTACCTGCCGGGGGAGTCGCCAAGCCTCCATCCAAAACACCCTGCAGGTTTGGAGATTGCCTATTCTCCTTCTTGGCAGCAAAGGCGAGATTTAGACAATGCCTCCTGCCCAAATGAGTATTTTAATGTGTCCCAGACTCACCGAGTGGGAGTGGGAAGATGACAGCGGGACGGTATACGGCGCAGCGGAGGCTAGACAGCAATATTTCTCCGCTTTCGCTTGTGTGAGAGCTGCTACAGTACGATTTCATCACAGAACATCAAAACACCTGAGGGGAAGCATATTTCCTTTATCCCACTGCACCCTCCTAATAGATGGCAAGATATTAAGTATCCAGGTATAGATGTCTTTTCTCAAATCTGTGCGGAGCGCGGATAGATAATTGAGTGAGGATGTCGTTAGCCCCAGAAGAGTGGCCGGGGTTAAAAATCTATGTACTTAATTAAATAGTAAATGGAACCGTGAATATACTTCGTAGTCAAATGCAGATATTTTCTCCCTCCTTCCAGGACAAACGTGTTAGTATGGATTTTGTTTGAGCAGCAGACATCTGCAGTGTTGTTGGGCGCTGGCCTCCTGTGTGTATTCAGTAATGGGTATCTTAATGCAGTTTGAGAGTTGAGATTTCATTTGGATGATAAACAGACTGTAATCCTCTAATACACATATTCGCGCGCAGGCCGAAAGCACCTTGGGAACGAGCTGCGCGCGGCACGGTTTGACCTGCTGGGTTAAATAGCTGTCTTGATTTACATACTGGGAGAAATTCAGGTGGAGCGAGACCAGCTGGATTTGTTTTTTTTTTTTCTCTTTTCTTCATATCTTTTTTTCACTTCCAGGAGGACCGTGAGTCGGAGGCCCCGGCGGCAAGTCTGATTCTGAAGTTTTTACCTTTGTTGCGCTGTGTCTAAGTTTAGATGGGGACGTCATCGCGGCGCCCGACATGAAAATGTAAAACGCGCTAAATGGAATGAGAAAAGTGGGGAGCCGAGAGGGAGCCACGAGGGATTACAGTGCCTTTCAATCTGATTGCCGCGATTCAAGATCCCGAGATCATTTGCCGCACAAGTTACCAATTCTGCTCGCTGTCACTTTCTGCTCTTCTTATCCGAGATCCTTTAAGTCCCTCATTCTGCTGAGGAGACCAGACTGTCCGACTTTTAAGGCTGCTTCCTCCTCCGAGTGGGGAACAACTGATTTCCAGGCTGAGTAGAGGCTGTCAGGCTTTAATGGGGGAAAGTAGGTCAGCGAGTGAGTGCCAAGTGTGCCCTTTTCTCCAGGTATGGAGTGGCTAATACAGGCGGTAAGAAGTAACACTGTTGACTGTCTGTGAGCTTGCCGGGCTTCATGAGATGTTGAAGTGTCAGTCAGGGGGGGATGCTGTGATGCCAGAGGCGTGTGTGATGGTAGGAAACCAGAATTAGAAGAAAAGACCTGCGAAAGACAAAATACCCAGTCGTGGGAAGATTATTTTCTCAAACGATGTGCTGTACTGGAGATAGTCCATCCTGTGTGACTTTATACTTCCACATTACTATATTTGATGGTTATACTGCACTCCTTACTCAACCGCATGTATTTTTTTCTTGATAGTTGAGTTCCAGATAAAGATTTTACATGAAAACAGATAATTTAATAAAAATCCATTGCATTTTTTTATTCCATTCCCTTTGGCTTTTGATGTCTTCTCATGTTTAAGATGTCTAAGATTTTAGCAATTCCAACAAAAAATAATTTCTCTGATGGTTCTCAAAAATTAGAGAGAAAAGTACAAAAAAATAAATACAAATGTGTAGTAGAACTTCATCATTTCAGGACCCCCGCCCCCAAGATTTATCATGGAGGACCCCCCCTGTTTGGGAACTGCTGGAGTGAACAATTAAACTATATATAAAGTAGTTAAAACTAGCACCACTTTGGCCATTAAAATACTAAAATACGGGATACACATTGGTGCATTAACAACCTAATAAGGCCATTAAAGTGATATATGTTGATAAAGCTTCTATACTGTTACTTAAGTTGGCTTTTGAATACATTTAAACTCACCATGGAGTGCTTTTACATTAATGTATTCATCCTTCTTTTTTTTTTATATAAGTGAAGTATCTCCTTACACAGAATATCTCAAGATAAGTGTATGTGAATGTTAATAAGAATGGATTAGTTGGCTCCACTTGGCACCGCTGCCCCAAAAAACGCCTGAGGTGCGTTTTTCTGTGGGAGGAAAACGATTCACACTCGCTCACTACACGACTTCCTAGAAATCGGTTAATAAAGCTTTGACGGATGCGGGAAGCACTTTTAGGCCCAAGAGGCTTCCTTCCTTTACCAAACTCACATGAGACTAACGAGTGTCTGTTTGACTGCCTTGACTAGCTGCGCGATTAACGAATGACTAATGTGTTTCATAACTGCAGGTTGTCATGCTGGCTCCTTGGACAACCTTGATGCCTCACAGCGAGAAGGACTTTAGTCCGATTTCTCGCTTTGAGTCTTTGTGTGAAGGAGATCAGCGAGCTCTTGTTAACTGTGCTTCTTGTTCACGTGTCAGATGAAGTGCCTGCTTCCAGAGCCTGCACACTGTGGGCCGCATTCATTTAACCAGCCCTCTCTGACCTTCTCCCCGTACTTGTTGATTCGTACACTGCGTCTTATTTGATTTTTACTCAAATGGGATCTGTGCTTCAGCCCTCGGATTACAAAAGTGTGAACCAAGTGGGCAAAAAAGAAAGATGCGCTTTCCATTTTAAATATCCATTTCTTCAATTTCCTTTTTGGAAAGAAATTATGCTGCTCTATTATTTGAGAATACTAAAACATGCCTCATTAGGGAGGGGTGGAAGATAACAATTTTAGATACTAGCGCCAATACAAGTACCACCGCCATGTTTGCAAAAATGTCGCAAAAGTGCCCTCTTTGATGCCCCATTGCTGGATAAAACATGATAAAGTGCCATCCAGGGTGCCCTTCCAGTGGAGAAGATATGATCCAATGCACTAATGGGTGCACTTCCAAGGGGAAAAAATGCAGTACAGTGTCATATAGCACAGCACATAAAGCTTTTTATCTTTTTCACCCCTCCTCTTCAAACATCAGAGTCTGCCGTCGGCGGATAACTTTTTGTGAGAAATATTATCACTTCTCTCTACAAAATGTTCTTCATGTTACAAAAGAAGACAAAATTCAGGAATCTTAGGATTCAGAATGTGCCTGAATAAAATATTAAAATGATAAAGGACTGATGTGATTACAAAAAAAAAAAAAAGAAGTAGACAAGATCACATGTTGGACAGTCCATGAAATCTTAATTATTACAAAATAAATAAACAATCAAAGTTAATGTTTGGATTAA
>JAOXYL010000001.1:5607378-5619831 GCA_028564955.1 Terapon puta | reverse complement strand
ATACGTGTTTCAACTAATAAAGAAAACAAATGCAGACAACAGTCAAACATATGGTACCAATTAGAAATGTCTAATTAAAGAGCCAACATGATGTGTTTCTAGAGGAGCGATCATGAATTGATAATGTATCCAGAGCTTACAGCAGAAGTGTCTTGACTGACCTGAATTTGCCACGAGAAAAGAGATTAAATACTCCCTAATATGCAAATCAAGAAGTGTTTGCCATCAGAATTTGACAAAAAGCACAAAACAAACAACAAAATGTAAATTTTGAGCCGAGCTCCGATTTCAAAGCAGGTTTCATTGATAAAGATAATTTCGTACTTTGAAAAACAAACAAGCTCATGTCATCGAGCTCCGACGCAGGCAGCATTTATCATAAAGAATAAGTCTGTGTGGGGGGAAAATAGCATTAATCATCAGAAAAATGGCACAGCAGGAGAAAGCAATTATGAGCTCTGTGGGAATAAGTCTGAGTGTCGATCATTAGCGTGATCCATGACATTTCCCCCACAGTGACCAGACGTGTTCCTGCGCTGTGTCAATATAATGAGACGGGCGAATTATAAGTCTGCTTTAATGAGTGACAGAGCAGCCCGTTCTTCATGGAGATTAGAAAAGACTTTTCTCCCTTCAAATTTCAGGGCTAATTAGCATGTTGATCACTGATGAGGGACACGGAGCACTGCAGCATCAGTCTGAGATATTTGAGAAATTACTGTTGCGCTCCGTGCTGGAAAAAGTATTATTGGCTTTTGTGTCCGTCGTAATTTGTGGCAACAAACATCACAGAGTCTCTGGTTTACAGATTTCAAAATATGCATTTGAAATTCTGTGATTAGGATGACTTCAAAGGCATTTTTTAACTTTTATATCAACATAAAACTTGATGTAAATATTTTTTAAACACATAATCTGCATGTGAGCTTCAGTCTTTTTTCAGAAATATTGCAGCAGCCTTTGGACGGAGTTACTAAAAAAAGAATTTGGGTTGCATTAATCGTGTGGAAACGTATCACTCAAAAAGGAGGGTTTAAAGGCCCTGAAGACCTATTTTCTACGCGCTTCATTTAGAGAGAGTTGAAAACACGACTTTCTACTAAAGTTAGAATTTTAGAGCGGTGAAAGGGTGAAAAGAAAAAGTTCATTTCTTGAAGTTAAAGTCTTGTTTCTGCATAGATGATATTTGGTAACAGTAATTTCTCCTCCTTTAGTCAATAGCACAAATGTTAGCCAACAGCAAATAGCAGAAAATTGAGATATTTTGTATTTTAACCTATTTAGCTATTTCAAATTCTGTATAAACTTCAGATGAACTCTTCAACTCTGAAGCAATGTTTTGTTCCCAACATCAACAAAGCATTTTCTTAAAATCCGCAACAACTCTGATTTGTGGCTCTTATTGGCTTCTGCTCCATGGCAACCGGAGCCCGGTGGAGATATGTCATCACGGTGAGGTTGCCAGGCAACGAGCGGAGAATCGAAGAAGTCACTGCGCCAGGCCGAGAAATAGTCCTGCACAAAACCATCTGTAAAACCACGACGTGTCACTTTTACACTTCAGTTTCTGCACGGGTAAAACAAAAGAAACACATTTTAACTGGCTTCAGAGAACAAGCAGGTGGGATTTGTTGTCTTTGGATGGAGCAAAGCAAGTTGCTTCTGCCTGTTTCTAGTCTCTATGCTAAGTTAATTACAATGCTCCAGTGTTATATTTAAAGGACAGATGTCTCTCTGCTAGAAAGTGAATACATGCATTTTCCAAATTTTTAAATAAATAGTAAACTTAAATTAGCTCTACCTCCCATTTTCATATTCACTATTTAACTGATTTAAATTGGGGAGGTCAACTGAAATATAATTATGTCATATTTATCTTTATCAATCAGGATTTGGTAAAAGAGAAATCACAATCAGATAAAACGGCAGCACTTACAATCAACAAGTGTCCAACTTCTAATAAATTATTTTGAATTAAATAAAATGTACTCACAAATACATTTAACAAACTCGATAGAAACACTTATAATTTGCAATCAAGTCTTTCCGGTGCTGTAAAGAAAACTTTTTTATCATTTGGGTGCAATGCGCTGGTCATGACATGAAGCCAGATTTTGGAGCAAAATCCAATACTCTGTCCTTTTAAGTCTTAAATAAAGAGCCATTTGGGAGCACTGAATTTCACCAGAAATTCAATTTTCATCAGGGTAATGGGTAATTAAACTCCTGTTTCACAGCTGTGAGTTCGGACGGTCAATACCAGGACGAGTCAAAGGCCACAGAGGAGGTGTGGTGGGTGTGTGACCTAATCTGCCCACAAACGAGTCAGAGCGCTGAGGTCACTGTGGTGGAAATGGAAGCAGATTGTTTACGCCGGGCAGCTCCACGCCGGCCTGAGATCTCAGGCCCGTAAAAATGATTAGACCCACCACATAAAAAAGAACACAGCTATCACCTCAAAGGCTTTCCTCCTCGAGGCAGCAGGATCCCAAAAGGTATTGATTTTGGAGGCGCCGAAGGACTGCATCACCGCTCTCACTGGTCTGTCAGCGCACAAAGAGCCACTGTAGCTGTAAACGCCGCGTGGAAATCACAGCGTGGATGAACATGAAGGAATCAATCCCTGCGCCTGGACTTTGATTATAGTTCTCATCCCGAAGCCCCGCTAAGGCATCAATCTCTGGTAAACAGGGGTATCAGCACTGCTGGATGAACCAGACACAACATAAATAACAGAAGTACGTGCAGGGGTCTGGGGGGGATGGAGTGTTATATAAATTTTCATAATGCGTGCAATCTGCATTAGGACTTTAGTGGCCAATAAAAGCGAGTGTTCTCCTGATATAAAGTCTGCTTAAATGTAGAATAAATATTACAGCATAAATCCCAACTCTCCGGTGACAAATTTCAATGCTCTTTTCTGCGCCAGGAGCTGCTGCGCTGCAATAAAACAAGCTGCAAACATGAAGGTGCGTCAAGAAACGCGTAACCCCGGGGAGCTCTATTCTGGACGGCGACGGTCGGGCGTCCTGCGGGTTTTTGTTTCCCCCGCCGAAGGAGTCCGTTAGATGCAAACCGGCTGCGGCTCATTAACCATCGCGGTGGAAAAGCTGTAATGGAACGAAACCTGCAGGACGCCGACCGGCCGCTGCAGGAATAAAAGGGACACTTTGCTGAGTTTTATCAACGCTGTGATGAAGTGGCGCGATAATACGCGTCGTTACAGGTGTCGGCGCTTTCTGTGTCTCGTAGGCCTGCGCGGGAAGAGCGGTGGGGAGAATTAATGCCCGGCGTCTCTCGTGGGTTTCAAATTCGCGGCGCTGTCTGGTGATGAGGAATGAGAGGTCTGGAGGGTAAAAATGAATCTGTCTTGCTGTTGCTCTCGCCGCGACAACGTGATCAAGATGAGGATTTCAGGGATGAAAGCAGCCTTCCTACCGGATACAGCGAGTATTGGCAAGCGTGATGGTTTATATATAGGTCTGTCATACTACAGTCAGAAGGAGAACAGATATTTCAGAGCAGACATATTGAACATGTCATATATTTTATGTAAGATTTCTTTTGTGTTTTGCTGGTTTGGTTGATTTTCTATGTTTTTTTGTGTGTTTTTTTTTTACTTTTGAAGTACTTGTACATTTTCTTTCTTCCTATTTTTATTCTCTGGCTTTGTTTTTTTTTGTTATACACCAAGACACCAAGACAAATTCCAGCTCTTCCCAACCTTTTTGCCTTGTGACCTCCTGTATAAAAAAGCAATATGTGGTTGGGGCCGCTTGTCACATTTCACAGGAGTTGTTTGCAGCTTTAGCAAAGAGATATTTCTTACTTATACTTTTCGGTGTGAGGGCAAAAAAACAGAAATACAGGGAAGATTAAAGAACCATCCCAAGACTAAAGATGAATGAAGAACTTTGTCTTCCTCTTTTCTCTCCCTTTAATCATCTCATAACCTATGAGATTTATCTCGGAAGCAGCCGACCTCTTAGATGGACTAACTGTGTATTAAGCAGCTAAAACAAGACCTACAATGCTGCTTCTGCATTGATCCATCACTATTATACAGATATAATAATATAATGCAAGATGTATCAATCAGAAAAAACAACTTTTCTGCAAAGAAATACTTTTACTTTTTTTGCTTTTCAAGTATATTTTGCTGATAATACTTGTATAGTTGAGTACTGGATAATGGACCTAAGTTGAAATGAGTCTTTTCACATTGTGGTACTGATACTTCTTTCATCACTAACAGTCTATATATCAATAAGTTTGAAGATCATAAGAATGCTGTTTGACAACAGTTTAGTAAGCTGTAAAGGTTTTCCCTCTATAGAAAACCTGTTTATGGCCCTATTTTGTTTCCTTTTACTCTGCTGGCCCATAAATCTTCCCCGCAGTTATGCTGCTGGAAGCCACTGCTGCGAACAGAACAACGTATTTCAGTTTGAATAATGACAATTCAGGAAAAACATATCGAGCCTGCTTTGCTCCCTTTGTAATGGGATCTGAGTCTTTGTTTATAATAATTTATCACAGCGAGACACCGGGCGCACACCAGCACGAAACAAGCCCAACTTCAATTTTAGATTGCAGCCGAAATGTACTGTATCCGTGTCCGTTTACACACTTTTCCCTTCTTTAAGCACAGACTATCAGGATTAAAAAGAGACGAGCGGATGCAAATGTACTTCCGCTGCCTGCTGTGTCTGCCACATAAAGAAATGCGTCACCACAGTCTTGTTAAGCAACAGCTTTTCAAAGTAATTTGGAGCAGATTATGCTGTTCCTCATTTTAGCTCTCAATTACACTTTTTGTTTTTACTCCAAGAAAAGGACTTTTTTTTTTATTATTATTATCAACAGGGCTGGGAAGTTGCATCTGTCCCATCAGTGCTTCAGAACAATTCCTCCGCTCTTGACTTAATTGGCACGCTGTTATTGCTTTTATTATTATTACGAGCCTTTTCCACGCAGTTCACAAATAGATTCATCACTTACAGTTAATTCCTGCAACCACTTTGATAACGGCGACCCATTCAGTGCAGCTAATTCAAAATTCCTCAAGCTAATTCAATGGCTTTCTTGTAGTGTATTATAAAAGCAAAATCGAGCCTTCCGCCATCAGATGATCCCATTTAGCCTGGCTATTGCCGGCAGTCTGAAGAAGGGGAGTTAAATTTCTTATTAAGGGCAGATTAATGGGGACATATTCAGAGAGCCACGGGGGATGGGTCTGTTTGTTTTCCTGCTGGTGAGCATCACTTTCTCATTCTTAACGATGTCCCTTTGCTCTCGGTGTGATTTCACGATCTCAAAGAATCACCCGAGCAAAGCGCCATTTAGGGGCAGCGGGTGAAATAGTAAAAAGGCGAAGAAGAATATCAAAGTTTGAGCTTTAATGTTTATTTCTTTGCCTCCCCCCCGCCCGCCCATCACAGAGTGATAAGATGAAAATTTAAAGGTTTAGGATTAAAAGAATGACTTAAGCTATGCAAGTGGAGAGTGGTTTGCAAAGGTGTCTTGTTAGCGAGCGGATTATCTCGAGATCAGGAGTTTGTTATTTTCTTGTCTCTGTTTATATGTTTACGTGCAGTTTGTTGACAGTCCGCAGGTATCTGTCAGCTGTGTGGAGGTGTGATGGACTCACTACGTACAGTACAAATCCCTCAGCAAACTTAATGGCCTTAATAGCGTCTTTGCCTCTGCTGTTCTAACAGTGTTTATTTGATTGGCTGCAGTTGGCTGAAGTGGCGAGATGGGAGGTGACCAACCTCTACTCTTAAAATACTATAAAAGGAGATTTGCTGCACTAATGACGTAACGAGAGCGAACAAAGCCGCACCTGATTCACCGTTCAGTTATGAATCCATTTGAAGGCTGAAATCAAGTGTGATTTAATTAACCAGACGCTCATTAAATAGAAAAAGAATAGGCTTGAATATAGAAAAGTTATCTCATTATGTCAAGGTATCTGTACTCATTTTCGTGGGATAACGAGATAAATTAGCACCTCTAGCTGCAGAGGAGACGCACGCATCTCGCAGCTCAAGGCTCAGAATATGTTCAGGAGTTGGTGGAGATCAAGAGTGAAAAGGAGAATGATTATTGGGCGTTTCGTTTTCAAATATCTGGAAATTTGGCCCCAAACACAGATTACCGAGATCTCTTTCGTTGTCTAGGAAATATGAATGTTTGTTTCACAGCCCAGTTGCTGTGATGGGCAAGTTAATAATTAGAATTTGTGAGTAATTGCCCGTTCAAACATTTCCATAAGAACTAAACCAAGTGAACATTTGTCAGGATTGGGTGTCTGTCAAAGGGATTCATGGCCTGTCTGCTTGTTTTGGACTTCCTCTGCATTCTGGTGGCCAAGAATCGATTAATGCGACTCTAAGTTGGAGAAACATAATGCGATCGGAGGGTTCAAGTGCCCGTGGCAACATGGATCTGCTCTTGAGCTCTTGACCGGGCGGTGAATAATTTCTAGGAGTGTAGTTGCACAGTTGACCCTTCACTCCTGATGCTGTGGAGAGAAAATATTTTTCTTCAGGGATCAACATCAGGTCAAGAGATAGGACAAGGAGACAAAATGGCACAGATTAAAATTTGACCTTTTTGTGCTTTGTTGTAAACATCCGCTCAGTATTGGTTTCACATATTTCTTTTGAACTCTTTTTTATTGGTTTCAGGACTGTGAGGCATTATAAAAACAGTCAAACACTGCAAATGTCTGGGGTAGAATCTCTCCTCTTCAAAATGTCAAATATTCAGTCTCTTCTCTTGACTGAATCGTATTTTGACATCTTCTCCCGGCTCCTTAAATTTTACTAGCGTGGAAAGCTTTTGTTTTCTCAATCCACAGCGGAGCATATTTCTCCAGTTCGAATAAGCGCCTAAAAATCCCCCCCCCCCCAATCGGAGTTACCTGAAATTTTCTCCACCACACAGAGCACCAAGTTCAGACAGTGGAGCCTGACAGAGCAATGGAAATGGATTTCAGGCAGTTATTTGAGAGCCCCTCTTCAAAAGAGCACAAGTGAGTCAAAGTCACCGTGGGCTATATGCCGCTGCCTCGTCGGTCTCTCACCTTCCAGTGTTGCCATGCTTAGTGATTCATTCATGCAGGTGCTGCCAAAAAGGCCTCAGGGGCAACTGACAGCCCTGCTCGACGGCAGTCTTGTGAACTAGCAACACTCGCATCCACTGTCAAGCAGCGTCTCGAATACACCGAGGACGTGTAGCCATGATGTCTTTGAAAAACAACATCTCCGCTTTTGAAATCTGCTGTGACCCTTTGAGATGGTCTTGTGTTTTTTGCGCCTCGCTGTTGGAAAAAAAAACAAAAAAAACAAACAAACCCCCCCCCCCAACACAGCCACGACGGCAGCTCTGTGAAAGCAGTGCCTGGGCGCAGAGGTGCTTTGAACTAAACCCCAACGTCATGCTAACACGCTCGAAACGACGATGTTAACATGCTGATGTTCAGCAGGTACAGTGTTTACCCTGAGACGGCGAGCGCTGCCTCAGCACGCTCGTTTCCTGCAGCTTTTTACTGTCCAATTTAATAACGGTGAACCTCTCATACCTCTGACTAATACCGGCTGATTGCTGCATTTTGATCAAGACATTACTCAGTCAAATCCGAACACATGACGCTCTTATTTTTAGATTCAGCGTGACATACTCCCCCCCCGCACTCCCCAGGCATATCATTATCTCCTGTAATCCGTCCATACGTTTGCTGAGACAAAACCAGAAAAAAAAAGGCATCTCCTCGCGGCTCCAACTTTTCTGAGAAATATCACGCTTTTAAATTTTCTTCACTGTTGAAGTGATCCAGCGACTGTCGTCTTTACATTTACTCTGAAAACATTAGCTGCTAATATCTCATTTGGCATGCTTTTAATGGTAAAAAAAAAGTGTTAAGTAGTAGTTACTGCAGCATCGTACCTCCTCTTTAAACCCCCAAAGCTCCCAAATTAAATAAATGGTGCTGTAATTAAAAAACTTGATTAATGTGATTAAAGCATGATTATCCCCCCAAATCAAAGTAAGATGAAAAATGATGAAAGGGGGAGTGAAGATCCATTAATACTACCTTTTTTTCATGTTACAAAGCATCTTTGTACACATTGGGTTGCAGCTGCATCAAAGTGGTGAACCAACAGGCCGACTATCAAAGTTCAGCACAACGTTGGCGTGTGGATCTATTCGACTGATAATCTACTGCCATTTCATTTAGATCTTTTTCGTGTGACCCTCTGGTGCACTGTCCCGTCGTCTCTCTGAAAACATGTCACCCTCCCTGGTTGGTTTCGCACAGTCGCTCCCGTGCGTGTGAGATGCAGGACTGGCTGATGGATGAGCTCGTAACTGTTTTAAGCACTCACATGGGCCCGCGGGAAGAAGATGTATCACCCATCGAGCAGCTCATCTCGACCCGCCGCAGAGAGGAGTGGGGGTGGGGGGGGCGGGGACTGGTGAGGAATAAAATGTGGCTCCTTTAACAAATTCAAAAGTGGACGGAGGAAAACTGTAGATCACCTCGCCTGCTCTCTTGACCTGTCACTTAGAAATATCGAGGCTGAACGATCTACGGCTCTTCGATCGTCCCCGGTCCTCGAACTCCCTCTTTGACACTCCATTTCTTCCTTTCTTTACTCGCCTTTCCCCCCGCTCACTCCCTAACACACTCCGGTCCCTGCCCTCCAATTTACACTCCGTTCGCTCTTCGCGGACAGATGCCTATTATCCCCTTTTGAGTTGTTTTCCTCTGCGCTGATGAATTTTGTATGATGTAACTCTTCTGTTCCCTCTCTCCCCTTTGTGTTCCCCACAGTTCTTCATCCTCCTCCTGCTCATCTTCTTCCTGGAGATTCTGTCCATCATGCTTTTCTTCATCTACCAAGACGAGGTAAGACTTGCCTTGATTGCTCTCATCGCGTTACATCCTGTCATTTCCTCCAGCTGAAGATAGGCGGCCGCGCTGAAGACCCTCCGCACGTCGTGCAGATTGCTGATGTTTCAGATAGAAGCGTCTCGGCAGCAAGGCGGTTTTTGAAGTTCAGAAGAGTTGTGTTGTTTGTGTCTTTTTTTTTTAACGAAAAGAGCGCGTCGGAGGACATCCCGCAAAAAAACGGCGGTTTAATTAAACTGATATGATTTCAGCTCGGTTGGTGTCTTTTTGGAGATGTCTCAGGGCTATGAAAGGGGAAAAAAAAGAAAAAAAAAACACAGTCCACAATTTCCTTTCCTTGTTATCCATCTCAGTCCATCTCAGCCCATCCATTTTAGATGATTTCCTCCTGTAAATAAACCAGTCAGGCAAGAAAAAAGAAGCGGATGAGCCATTCCTCTCTTAATGCCGATTTGTAATCCCCTCATATTTTCAGCTTTAAGGTTTAATAAGGCATTGAAAGGGCACATTTTAATCTTAATTAAGGGTTTGAGGGCTGGATTTCTGAATTGTTGGAAAGTTTTAACAATAGGTGTGACATTGTTGTTCCACGAAATTGCAAACATTAAACCCTAAGGACTCAACATGTGAGTGGTGACAGTGTTTTCTGCTTTGTCCATAAACGTCCATGAGACACTGAATTAAAAAAAAAAAAGGGTATTAGTTGGACTGTGAGATTAGTTGGGCACTGGAGGGGAATTACATTACATTACAAAAAGCCTGGATTGATGCCGCGAATGACTCAACAGTTTAAAAATATGGTCAAAGTGCCCTCTGTTTTCACTCTCAGTCATCACTCTGCTCTGACTCCTCACATCACTTTAAAGCACAATTATTGCTCAATACCATTGTTGTGCTTTATTCAAATTACTAGTTAAATTAAATTACAGGCACGGTGGCACACGGAAACAACAAGACCCACGGCAATGAACAAATGTATAATTTCATGGTCGATCACGTAGCAATTAAATTACCAATTCAATTTTGTTACAGCATTTAGAGCATTTATTTTCACTGTAGGTCAAGCTGTTGAATGTTTTTTTTTTTTTTTTGACTGATTAATTAACAACTGCCGAAAACACAAAGATATTAAACGAGAACTTACACATGCATACTCCACATAGTACACCCCAGTACTTGCATCATGTAATTAGATGAAACAATAAGCAAAAATTAAAAAAAAAACTGCAGGTGCTGATGAAATTTATTGTGCGGTATATTGGGCGCCCTCTGGAGGCACGTTAATCCGAGAATTACCTGGTGGAGTGGACTCCATCATAAATCATCTGCAATTTCTCAACAACTTGAAATACATTATTCATGTGTTGGGACAGAGAACATTATCCCCGAGGACTTAGGCCAGGGCCAACCCGACTCCAATGCCTTTGTACATTCTGGTAAATAATAACCTACTTTGATATTTCTCCCACTTTCTGTTTGAATTAAATTTGCGACCACAGACCTTGGACCCGCATATGCTTTGTACTCGCTTTCATCTCTTCGTTATTTCAATTCTGGCATGATTATATGATTGCCTAATGTGCTGCATTGCCATCCAAGTTTGCGCTCGGCGGTGCAAGTATTTCTGGACTCGTGCGTTCCTCCGCACTGCTCTGTTTAGCTGTTAATGAATGTTGTCTTTCGTCACACCTCACATTTCTCTTAGTATCTGCGTTCCCTGATGTTCAGCGTGCCCCATTATTCAGCCTCTGAATAATTCAGTTTTATCTACCCGGGAGGCGATCAGCTGCAGAACAGAGTAAAAAGTTAGTGATGGTCTAGATGTTCTGCAGAGCTGGTGCACCCAGGGAAATCTCTCATGGTAAAGGATGGGTGGCCATTTCCACTACTGTCTTTGATATTTTTTAAAAACAGCATGGGACCTGCTTAGACTGTAAAATGTTGAATCGGATCACTGCTGGACAATTTAACACAACCTCTACAGTATAATATCACAAAATATTTCCCCCTACACTTTACTATGTCGCAAAAAAGGTTGTTTTTTTTTTACTTTTGCACCTTAGCTAAACATAAATTCACTTCAGCATTATGCTTACACTTGGTAGTGTGCATGCTTACAGCAAACAGAGTGGTACACCCGGGTAATAAGAATAAGATTGAAGTTGCAGTTTTTATTGGTGTGGAAGAAAAAAAAAACTCGTACTCGTAATATTAACTTCAGAAACCAGTCTTAAGAGTACTTTCTAAACTACTCCTCCTGTTTAAGGTCTGGTTATGTTTACCCAGCACTTGATTAAGAGGGAAAACTGCTGATAGGTGAGTTGACAGGACGTGAAGTATGATATTTAAATCACACATATCCAAACATTATCTGTTCCTGTGCCTTATAGTGTGCCAGGCTTTGAGGACAACACATAAAATAAGAATGACGTCCAATTTTCAGCTTCTGCAGCATTCACCTTGTCAATTTGGGAGAAAAAAACAACACAAAAGTGGAACGCTGGCTGAACATAAGAGGCGCATGTTGTTCCTGGCAGATGTGATGTGAGGAAATGAACAGAGAATAGTGAAAGGAAATGCTAAATGTTTGACAAATCTATTGACGGTAATGAAAATGTTTCCCATTAATGATGCTCCCTCGCCTGCATTATTAGCCGCTGAAGGTTTTAGTTGAGTATCTTTGTGATTCTGGCGCTGAAATTACTACTTTACTGCTGCAAAACTGGTTTTGTTATAAAGCTTGCAGGTGCAGCCATTCTGTGCCAATGACGTTATGACATTAAACGCACCTTAAAGCAAACTCAAAATGCTTAAAGAAAACCCTTTAAACGTGAATGAAACTGCATGTTAGTGTTTCCTTGGCTCTGTTACACATGGACTTATAACACACTGAAAGCGTTGAGTTTCTTAAAAATATATGACGTGGGATATTTATTATTTGTAGGTATTCAAGTTGAATGTGACATTAAATAAACTCACTGGTTGATAATAAAAACCTTTAACAGAGCAAATACCGAACAATACTCTCCACAAACACAAATATTTTTGGACCCACGTTTTGTCAGATCCATAAGGTCAGTATTCTTTGATTTTATCTCCCAGAGTGTCCCACGGTTTTTGGATCTCGAGTTTATCTCCGACTATCAGGGCCTGCTGCTTTTCACCTCCTCCATCGCCATGGTAACACCCTGGAAGCACTCCTGCAGTCCGAGTACAGGCCGACGCCGTTCCTCCGTGTGTGCAAAGCCTTCCAGATGCCATAACTTAAACAGTGCACAGCTGCGGCTGCATGTTGATGAACTCCATCCACGGCTCCGGGGATGGTCACGCTCAGTGGTCCAGTTTATTACACCTACTTTAGACCTGATAAAAAGCTATGTGACGCAGCTGGAAGCTACTTCAAACAGCTCACAGATCTTCCGTGCAGCCGAAACGCTCGCCGTTTGTTTCACTTTGTTGGTTCCTCGGGATGATGAAAAGGTCCTGTGAGGTTAACGTCAGTGGAACCACAGAGACTCAAAGTGTCAAACTGA
>JAOXYL010000001.1:5488233-5500937 GCA_028564955.1 Terapon puta | reverse complement strand
ACAAAAATATGCAATCTGTTTTCATGATAGGTAAATAAGGCCTTAGATTTGAATATATCTCCACCTGTTTGTGTACATACAGACGTACCATGAGCCAGGAATGCAGTATGATACTGAAGGTCAGATAGAGAGCAGAGAGCATTAGCAGGGCTCTAAACCGCTCCAGCAATATGGCGACCAGGCCGACCTGGAACACGAAGGTGTTAAACAACATCAACAGAATGATGATCAGGTTAAACAGGATGCCGATGTCCTGGATACTGTTGAAGGAAAGCACAAAGGGAAAAGAGAGAGAAAAGGTGTGACCAGCAGAAACAAAAGGGACATGATCTAAAAGACTGTCTTTGTACTTTGCCATTCCATTTCATTCCAGCATTCCCAAATGACTCAGTATAGACGGCTAAACGGTGCTATTATTAGCTCAGAATTGTTTTCCCCTCGATAATGCTTGGCAGCTGAAACGGCGAGGAACTCTCACTTACATGAAAAGTACCAGCTGGACGGCCGGTTCGGCCCTCAGCAGCTCGCTGAAGGAGTTGACGAACAGGTCGAAGGAGAGCAGGCTGAGCTGAATCAGCAGCACCAGAGAGTAGTTGCTGGTCTGGAGCGTCTCCGGCCCGAAGGCTGGGCGCCCGGGCGGACCGTGGTTCCACGATGGATCCAAGGCTGCACTGCGCTCGCACACACACTACATAGAAACATCAATCCACGCAGTCCTGACTGTTTGGGGGTCTCAGCGAGGTTCCACTCTGAGTGCCCAGACGCAGGCGAAGTACGGCATCAGGGCTCCATAAGTCCTGTTCACTTGGGAGAAACTGAGGTCCTGTCAACACGGGAAACAGAGTCCAGTTTTTGGGGTGAGCTGTCTGGAAATCACAGATGTCAGCATGCCACAGCGGCTGATTTTTACAGCTCCAACAATAACAGATGTTGCAGCGCAGTACGGTCTATGGTGCAGTAACGGCCAGGACTTTCTCGAACCTTCATGTCAAAACTGGCGAAGCATCAGCACCCAAAACGAATCCAGCAGAGACTCTGCGGAGGAAGACCGGAGAGACACATCAGTATTCATCTGGAACCCACCATGCTGAAAAACTGCGCAGTAAAACTCTTACCCCGTGGTGATTTACATCCACTTGAGTTGACAGAGAAAAAGCTAACCGTACCCCATGCTATACAAATGATCAAATACAGTGAACCCATTTAACTGGCTACTGTTGGTACTTCACAAAGAGTGTTGGTCCTCTTTCACTATCAGATAAACATTAAACCTTCTTGACTGTTACCACATAACAGATTTTGAAAAACTCCCTAAAAGCCTCAAATATTTGGTCAGCTGCCAAGGTGTTAAGAGGAACTGGATGACCGAATAAACCTCCACCTGGTGAATCACATCGTTTCCGAAGGGGAGGGACCTTCAAGCAGCAGCTCGTGCAACACTGACTGTAACGTGTGAGTAACCTTCGGTGCCTTAGAGCCACAGTTTCTTATGGTTAAACATTGATGACGGAATGCATTTCTCACAGTGTCAATACAAGCGAGTTATAATGCGAAGGAGTGGCCCACTTGATCATTTTAGGCTCACTTCACCTGAGTTATAGGTATCTCTCACTCATCTATCCATGCAGATAGGTTTTATTTGTTCATATTTTGAGATGTCCATCAATAACTTGTGCGAATCAAACCCTGAAGCCAAAAAAAAAAGAAATAATCAATAATACCTGGAGGATCGTTACACATATCCACATGTAGTTGAAGGTCTGACCTCCAAAACAAAAACCAACAGTGATTACAGTTAAATTGAATCACAACTATCTCTACACCCACATATTTAAACATTAAATTAAAATGTACCGTTAAGCAGAAAAGCAGCTTCCCTCTCTTTTCTGATGATATTGAATAATGCCCCGGAATTACAGGAAAACACAAACAGATCTTGAGGTATTCCTTCGGGTTACTCCTTATTCATCACGTTAAAACAGCACATTCCTTCACTCGCTCCTTTCACTCACTGCTGCTGAGAGAGTTAGTTAAGCACTGTAAATCTTTGCCTCAGGATCACTATCAGACAGGCTCCTTCACACTGACACCAGGTGGATCCTCTTATGACCCCTGTATTTATAGCTTGGCAGCGCCGTGGCAGGTGTGAGGAAGATTAGGACTACTTCTAAACAGCGGAGCGTCGACCTGAACACTGCTTATTCTTGAAAGCTGTCCCACTGAGATTCTGGGTTAGCGGCCCTGCTGGCTCCTTGGCAAAAAGCAGCGTAAATAAACAAAGACAAAATAATAAAAAAGCGTTGAAGGTGAAACATCTCGTTCGAGGTTTTTTTTTTTTTTTTTGCTATCAGAGACAAAGAGTTTCTCCTTTACTTTTTTATAAATGTAATGGATATGTAAAATATATCAGTTTGACAGATATTTAGTTTACCTTTGACAAGAATGTAGAGGTGATATTTAAAAAGGCCTCTGTTGTTGTTAATGTGCTCCCAGCTTGCTGTTCTTGGTACTGCAGCATTTAATCTTCTTATGAAACTCCCTCGCAGCGTGCTGTTTTACACAGAAGTGATATATCCTCTCCTTTGCTATTTTCATACCATCAACTACAGCTACAAAAAAGCAAACAAAAAAACAAAGAAAAAAGCATGCATACCTGTAAGAAGAAGGTTGGTGTCAGAGGCTGGAGTAGAATCTGTGATGCACAAACAGCACCGTGTGTGGCACAGATTGACAGCTTGTGTCTAACAGGTTTTATCCCCCCACCTCCCTAATAGACAGGCATGGGATTTTGTCATGGCATGCTATGAGTTGTTTGTTTACGTGCGCCTTAATGACAGATAGCTCCATCTCTGACTGGGTGTGATATTAGGCCATAATGCTGTAAGCTTTTAATTTGAAAGTTCTGGGCACATGTAGTGGTAGAGATTGCATCTCATAATGTTCAGTACATGAAAAGGTAGTTCTCTTGTAGGCTTGCATATTTAGATGTTAAGCTTAGCAAGACATTTCCTGTGACAATGACTTTTTTTTTTTATTATGGACTGAGTTTTTATTTATTTAATTTACATTTTATTCCATACAATACCATATATTGTAATATTGTGTGTACTTCTGTAACCCTCAATTGATATGAAGGTTTTCTGTCATTTCTTTTAAAAGAAATTAGTAAAAAATTAACAGCTTAAATGTAAAACAATGTGGTGCTTTGTTAAATTATAAAATATTTAAATGATTTTTTTTAATTGGATTTACAGCTGCCTTTATTACTAAGGGCAAAAGGTTAAGGTCATTGTTCCACATTATGACAGCTTATAAGTGGACGCTGTCTGAGCTTTTTCAGTCACTTTTCCATTCAAGATTACGGTAATGATTCTGGGAAGGATATCTGGAGTCGAGCCAGAAGAAAGTCACTGGCATCTAGTGGTGAGTGTGCATTACTGCATACACACAACACACAAACACACACACTTTTTTTAAGTAATAATTAATTTATAAAGAAAAGAGATGTTATATCAGTACATTAGTCTCCTCTGTGCTGACTTTTAACTGTTAGTTGTAAGAAGGTTACCAACTCATACCTCATCAAAACCTTGAAGCAGAGATGCTTTATTCGTCGTCATTTCTATTAACTCCTACCTTCACTTATCTTCAACTATATGTTTGATTACATACTGATTTATTTATTACTTTTGGTGAATTGCTGACAAAAATCAGATATGAGAAGGAGGTTTGGAAGGTCCTCTTAATTTCTAAAGATTTCGTAGTCCATTATTATTTATGTGATTATTATGAGTATTTTCCTTTATTACTCACTCACAGTTTTGTCTATAAACTGCGAGAAAACACTGAAAACTCAAAGAATCAGAAAAGTAGACAACAGTGTTTCTGAATGCAGGGCAGGGCTTCTTTATGAGAGTTGCAACCTGTTTTAGAAAACATTTGGGAAGTACATTAGCAGTAGTAACATTCCCACTTTATAACTGATTGTGTTGCAACATGGTGCTGAGCCTGCAGGGATCTGCAGCTAAATAACTTCACTTGCCTTCGTTTTACTTCAGCTTCCTCGGAATTAACTACAATGGAAACACCCTCTCAACTCTCTGTATCTCAGCCTTTCGACAATGCTTTTTTAGAGTTAAATTTTAACACGTTTAACTCCAACTCCTCAGTAAAACTGCAAAGTAACATCAAAATATATTTAAATACCCTCCTATACACACCTCAACTGTACAGTCAACTGTAACTAACAATCAGCTGCTGTGAGAGCTCACATTTTATTAGAAAAGCAGCACTGGAGGCCATAAGATCTTCCTGCTCTGATTAAGTACTGCACCAGTCATGTAAGATTATTTCAAAATTGTGAAAATACATTACACTTTACTCACCACCAGCAGTGAAATGTTATAATGATGCATTCATTATTGGAGGTATGTCAACATGTACTTCACTTTAACACACACAATGACGTGATACTGCATGAACTATCACTATATGAGTCCTTATTACAATTAAGTACAGGTGTATATATGTCGTTGTTATGTTATAAACCCCATCAGCCAACCTCTAGTTTATAACTAGTCAAGTCACAGCTATAATGTTTGATTACTGTCGATATAGTGCACCAAAAATCATTATGTGTCTAGTTATCAGGCATTATGAATGAACTGTAATTCACTATGAATACCCTCATAATGTCATCACTCCACATATGGCTTTCATGATAAGCATTATTAAAAGGAACATATAGATATCTTGACATCCAATAATTTGCCCTGGGGGTGTACGTTGTAGTAACATAGATTGTACCTTGAGGGGAAAGAGCCTTTTTTTGAGAGCATGTAATGATCAGATCAGAAATGTATTGATCGGGTATGTGAACACGTGCAAGGAATTTGATGTTTTTTTTCAATGCTCACACACAGAAACGAAGATACGTATACAGTTTAAAACAGCTCGACATGGTAAAAATATACATAACCTACTACCTACGAGCATAAATACATTTAAAAGTGTGTACATATATACTGTAAATACACACGTATGCATGTATAGAACAAATTATATTAACATCAAGAGAAACAAGCTGTAATCTGAATTCAGTAAAAGTACAATATTTAACTCTGACATGTAACTAAAGTTGCAGAAAATGGAAAAACTCTGGTAAAATCACAGTATTAGAGTAAATATACTCAGTTTCGTGCAATCCCTGTGTAAAGAATAAACATTATAGTGCACTGGCTGATTCGCAGATGCTATAAATACACATAAATCTCTGAAAATACACATAAATCTCTTTGTCTGTGGTTTTGTTTCAGTTCCCCTCCGTGTGTCTGGCCGCAGCACAAAGCGTCGCCCCGGGACAGTGAAAAACAAACACACCCCAGGAACATGCGAGGTGGCCGGGGTGGAGTCAGCAGCGCCGCCCGCCTCAGTCTCTCACTCGCTCCGCCGTCATCCGCCAGCCTCCGCTCGGCTGTCTTCCGCAAGGCCTCTCGCCGAGTAAAGTGGAGTTAAAAGAAAAGAAAGGAAGAGGTTATTTTTCCATCTTTCCACATCGACAGAGAGCATCGCCAGGAGGAGGAGAAGAAGAGAGCGCAGGTAAATGAAGCAGGAAGTGCTCGGTGCTGGTGTTAGCCTCCTTTGCGGTGTCGGGCAGAAAAATGAGCAGCTTTGACGTCTTTCCCAACCGAGCCGAATGATTTTAAAGCTTTCTGTGAAACCTCAGACACCAAAAGAGTGTGTGTAATATGTTGCTGTGATTTAAAAGGGCCTTTTTTGTTAAAATAGGCTATTTTCACAGGGGGTGTCTGGGCATTCGCACAACTTTAGCTTTAGCCTCTTCCACCGGCAGAGAGATGCGCTGTAAGGTTCGTGGAAAGTCATCGAGAAAAAGCACAAAAATGAGATTATGATAAATGTTTGGAGCCCTACGAGTTAGTACATGGCGTATCAGGGTAGTTGTTTTTAGCTCAAAGCCTTTAGAAAAGTCACAATAGGACTTTGAAGTGGTTTTATCCAGCTGAGCCAAACCAAACTCTGTCTGGTTTTTACTGTATTTTTACACAGAAGCTGGTAAAAACTGGTTTATACGGTTCTGGTGTTTTTCCAGTTAAAATGAGCCAGGTCACAGGTGTGTTTCAAGTGTTCAAACCTGACTCACTTGAACCAGAGGTCGGCGGGATGAGTTCAGACTAGACACAAATCTGGGTTACTCACATCCAAATCAGATGATTTGATTTTTTCGGTCTGCACTGAATGTTCACCTGTAGAACAACTGTACCACACAGGAAATGCTATTTATTTAATGATGTATCTATTATGTATGTATGTGTCTTTGCAGGTTGTCACCTCAACTTCACAGTATCCCTGAAAAACCCTAAAAAACCTCTTGAATTAACAGGAGAAATGACAGATCTAAAAGAAGATCCTTGTTGATATGAGTGTTGTAAATTGACCTCATGCACAGTTTCCTTTTGTTAACTTGGCTGGATTTCCAACACACAAAAATATCAGTGGAAATAAAATTTATTTACTAAATCTATTTGCAAAAGTTCTATGACGCATCTCTGAAGTGATTCAGATGTTTTTTTTAGTTGTGTTTGTGTCTTTAGCTGGGCCACAGACTTTATTTACAGTCTGGTGTGCAGGAATCTCACCATGTTAGACTTGAGAGAGAAATAAGATTTTCTGTTATGTTAAAATGACCTAAACTAACTGCTGTTTTGGTTACTGGTTATTATGAGTATTTTCCTTTATTACTCACTCACAGTTTTGACTATAAACTGTGAGAAAACACTGAAAATACAAAGAATCAGAAAAGTAGCAAATAGTCACATCAGAGAAGCCGGATTCAGAGAAGATGGGATTATATTCTCTATTAAAAGATAAATCAATCATCACAACAACCAAGTCATTTTCTGATTGATTCATCTTCTACCATCAAAATGAACGAGTTCTTTTTGATATTTCCTCCTCGTTGAGGTATTGATAAACCTAAGTTATGGCATTACACATGAGTGTGTTGTCATTACTACGTCCATCATCCTGGTCTGCAGAGAAATTTAACAAAGATTTACATAAATGCTGATGTTTTAATGCAGGTACTTTGCCGTGTTAAACTAACAAGGACAAAGAAAGTGATTGAGTGATGTTTGTTTTTTTTTTAGGCTTTAAAATACATCATCTACCCCCGCCGACCTGCTGAGTCGCTAACACTTAATTAAATCTGTTTTCTCGAGCAGATGATAAAAACTTACCTGGACCTGCTCCAAGTATTTCACCACTATAATCTCTCAGGGTAGACGAGGCAGCCATTAGCTTTCTAAAATGGGATTTGTGACGAGAGCGTCAGACAGGCTGCGCGTCCTGGCATCTTGTTTAAATGCCCCCCTTGAGTAAAGATACCAGCTCCTGAAATAAACTAAAGCTAATAAGATGTATTATTACGTCCACACAGACAGGAGACTAAACTAAAACTAAATGAGAAGTTGCCAGTTCCGCCTTGTTTGCGTTCAGTTAACAAGATCGCGCCAAGAAGGGGCCCGTCACGACAGATGGTCAGCAGACGGACGCCCTCGCTCATTCATGCGGCGCTCTCGTCCGAACTGACAGTAAAGAGTACGCGTTGGTGGGGGGGGCAGCCGGGAGAGTCGGTGGAGAGGCGTTTGATAAGAGGCAGTCGGTGGAGGGCGAGTCCGGGCTTGACGGCCAAGTCAGCCAAGAAAATTGTAGGGTAAGGAGAAGGGGGAAAAAAAGGTAGAAGACGAAGGGATGTGAGGCCTTTAGGAGCAAAGATTCCATGAAGGTAGCAGGTAGCGAGCGTTGTTCTACGATGGGAACGATAAATCTTGCAGACGGGACGTTTGGCATGTTTGTGGTTAAAAACTGTGGTTACTTCTTTTTTTTTTTTTTAAATACATAAGCTCGAAATAGGATAAGAGGCGTTTTTAAACACTCAAATCGAGTTCAGACAATCGTTTTTAACCTCTCTCGAGCTGACTTATGGAGCGCGGCCTGCTGAAAGTGTTCACTTGCTGTGAAAAGAAGAGGATTTTGCTCGTAGAGGTGTTGGATGTTGGTACCAGGCGCCCGGGGGAAGCGGGTGGTTTTAATTTCCAGCCTTTGGCCGACTCTCGGCTCCCACTCAGTGCTTAGTCATGGATCTCTCTGCGTACACATGTAATAACTCAGCTCAGCGGTTCTGCCTACACTGCCGATCTGACGCCGACTCCCCCGTGCTCGGCATTAGCCCTGTAACATCTCATTTGTTAAAAGCGCCTCACAGTAAAAGAGAGAGAGAGAGGCTGGTTTTTATTTCAGGCTCTGCGGCCTCCATGCCAGCGAAAAGCCCGCATTGTGCTTATTTCGCTTGTTTGTGTTGGAGTTGCTTTATGCGACTGCGGAAACGTCGGGGCATCGCTCAGTTTAGGGCTGCGACATTAATCTGCAACCGTACTGTTAACTGATTAATTGTTTCATGGAGATTAAGGTTTTATTTGTTTTATCAAAAATGCCAAATTCCCTCTGGTTTTACTGTCGAATGAGGCTTTTCTGATTTTCTCTCTCTTGTATGACAGTAAATTTGACTACATTTAGATTTTTTAAATGTTTTTTCATCCTATCAAAGCTAACTGAAGACGTTGCCATTTTTATTAATCTTTTATTGTAAATTATTAGAGAATAAGAGTAGAATAACTAGAAGATTAATAGGTATTAAAGATAATTGTTATTTGCGACCTATGTTGAATATAATATGGATTTCATCAGCTTTCATCAAATGCTCACTCAAACTCGTACAAGTATTCACTTATAATTTGATCATTACCGAGTTGATGTTGCACTTTTAGCGTGTATCTTTATGTGAAGCTTTTTCTGCCTAGTTAGTAATTAGATAGTAATTGATAGTAATTGGGTTGAATAACTTCTTCTTATGTCTCAAAGGTGTTGAAAAAAAGTATTGTTTTGGTACTGAATGATTGACTACTTAACGTGTCGTGTTATTTTAGTCGCTGAGTGTCTCCTGTATATACATGCACTGTTTGATGTGAACATACACCATCTAAAATCTGCCGTCTCTTTACAGCATGGGGGTCTATGAGGAGAAAAAAGAAACATGCGGAACCATCTGCTTGAAATACGTCCTGTTCACCTTCAACTTCCTCTTCTGGGTAAGTTTCCATTCCGGCATTGTTGAGCCTGCACGAAGGATTTCATTACCAAAGTGCTCGCGCGGGTCTGAAGTGCTTCTCAAACACCTGCGTGCTCTGGGCCAAGTATCTCCAGAATGCAGGTCGCGTCTTAAAACATTATGATGCACATACGAAACGTGTCATACAACCCCACTATTTTGTCTGTCAGCTTGGGTATCATTTTTTATTTGTTATAATGAGATTTTAATCACCAAGATAATTGCGGAAAAGTGAGGTTTAGAAAAAGAAACGTGCCGAACGATTAAACAAAGAACAACATTACAACAAACTCTGGGTTTTAAGAATCACAGTTTACAGACCTGGATGAACTTTGACCTTCTGTGCTGGCAGTAGTTTTGTACTTGCAGAGTTCGGTCTCTCTCATATTGAGTTTTACTTTCAAATCAAGACAAAACTTATGTTTATTGTCGGTTTACAACCTGTTTAATTGTCTGGTCGTGATTCTGTCGTGTTCCCAGACGTCACTGATCGCTTTAGTGAGTGTTTTATCACAACGGGTGCCTGAAATGAAACGACAACATTAAAACCAGAATGGTAATAAGCCAGAATTTTCCTTTTAAACTGTAAAATGTCTGCCTACCAAAGTGGATTTCAACAAATGTTTCTCTCTTTAACTGCTTTAAGATTAAGACGCAGCTTTCCTTTTACGTTTCCATTCACAAGATTTCAAAATTAGTTACAGAACCGATCAGATTTTCATTAATGCAGAGCGTCCACAATTCAGCTGAGAGGTTTAATTCTGGATTAATCTTACTAATAGTTATTAAAAATAGACTTTATTGACAGTGTTAGCTCAATGGATTTTCCTGAAAATGTTTTTAGTAATACATTTATACCTCATTTCCGCTCCAGTCTGTCTATTGATGTGAGCTGTGTGCACGACTTGACGGTGTTGCTGGTATTTCTGATGTGTGCAAAGTCCGCTGCTTAAACCCAATGAAAACAAATCCGTCTGACTGATGTTTTGGAATAAAAGAAGCCAGGGGGATCAACACAGAGGTCTCTGTCATTTATAGTAGCCCGGAGCGGCCCAAATTGTGATATTGATTCAACTAGAAGCAATTCAGAAAACACCTCCAACCCAATTCCTGATAAAGGAGAGGATATTTCAGCTTTTAACAAACCAAAGCTGTGAAAAAAAGTGTTTTCTTCCTCAACAGAAGGAAAGTAATACACATGCACACAGTATGTTCCTGTGGTGATATGAATAATTAGCTTTTTATACGGTATAAATAGGAAGCATTGGCTGATAAAACTCTTTCTGAACCCTTCAACAAAGCCTTTTTATTCAAGCGGCAGATAAACGCCTGCTGCTATTTCAGCTCAGAGAATCAAAGCCAAGTTGCATAGTTTTACAGAGGACACAGAAGATGCATTCAGCGCTCGATTTTTTCCCCCCGAAGTTTCCAGTGTCAAGAACGTGATGTTCCAGGAGGAGGGAGGCACAACAAATAACCGATCTCATCTTTTTTGGATCGTGCAGTGTAAAAAAAAAAAAAAAAAAAGCCTGACATCAGTGCGGCAGCGTCACTTTCGGCAAAGGAAGGGTGTCTGTCTCATTCTCACTCGTGCCCAGTGTGAAGTCGCACTTACGGCTCTGCCCATATGTGATGATCATCTGTCTGCCAACGAATCAGATCTCCCTGAAATTGGCAGACAAACAATATGACAGATGCCAGAGCTACAACCGTATGGATGATCCAGGACCAAATCAAATCTTTACGAAATTAGTTTGGGAGGAAAAAAATAAAAAAAATCCCAAATATTTCAGTGTAGCTACATACATTAGAGCTACTGTAAGGACAAAGTATTTCTAGACCGAACTTTAGACAACAAAATAAACACGATAAAGTATTTTGCTGAATGGCAGCTGTCCGTTTACCTCAGGACTTTTTTTGTTGATGTGCTGTTGATTTGATTTCAAGGAGAACTCAAGACATCAAAAGTCAGTGCTTCTTAAAGTGGCTTGTCCTTCTGTTTGCAGCCTTTTTTGGGAGACTCGTGTAGGTTTTTTCCATGTTGATTTTGGGTTCATGGATTTATCATCGCTGTAAAATAGGAAAAGGATTTACATGTTCCTTCCTTTTGAGGTTTTAGGTTGAAGCTATTTGTACGATTTTGGGATTAATGGAACATTTTCTGAACACGATCTGATGAAAACCTCACAATTCACGCATCGGGAGCTCTGACTGTGGAAAACAAACTCAAAGCCATTGGACCTTTAAATACATGTCTGCTGTGTTTGTGAAAACAAACAAACCTCGTAATCTTGAAGGCCAAGGACATGACTTTGGGTGAACAGTTCAGTTTGTTGCCATTTAAACGCAGCAGATAGATTAGATAAAATAGCAAACAGACTCACTCTCAATCAATATTATCCTTTATGTTTACTTTCTGTTTGTTTTCTGACGTGATTTTCACATTTTAGAGCAAAATCTCCAGATCGAATGAATGAATGAACGAACGAATCGGCAGGTGCACTGAAACTGAGATCACATTCACTTGTTCTTTCAACTTCTTCCAGTTTATACCTCTCACTGCCACTGGAGGTCCCCAATGTTTGAATTTGTCTTGTGCAGCTTTCAGCAACACTTGAAAAAGATTCACTAATTCCTGGGGTTCATTTTGAGTTTTAACGGCAGATGCAGAAAGCGCCGCGGTCAGCACACACAGTTCTTACTGCAAACACTGAACCTTGGTCGCCTGTCAGGGCTGGGCTCCCTTTGCGGGAAGTAAGATGATTTTTGGAGAGTTAAGAAGTGGTCTATCTAAAAATACAAACAAACAATAATGCCCAACAATTATATTTGAATTTAAAATCACTTTTCATGTCAGGGGCCAGTGCAAAACTACTGATTTTATTGGTCACGAGAAGAAAACACACATCAGGTTGTCTTCTGAACTATAACGAAAGTGAGAATTATAACAAACATGATATGATGATGAACATTTTCAGATTTGTAACATACGATAACAAAGCTACTTATCCCTCCTCCTGAGTAAATTACACTTTTTTCAGCTCTGTATTTATTTTACAACTAGTGCCGATTGACATATTCCTGCTCCACGCTGATATTCTGGGTGTTTCCTGTCTCTGGGTGTGGTACAGTCTGACTCAGTGTCTAGCTTCTGTGGACATCATCGTCTTCTCTTATAAATTAAATCTAAATTAGGCAGGCTGTTAGATTGATGGCTTTGGCACCGCGACAGATTTCTGTTGCAGCGCTGCACCATCTGCTGACTCGTCATTACGATATCTTATTAATTTGATTTTTCCTCGTATCCTCTTGATCTGTTAGCTTAGATAATGCCAGAGATGTCTGAGTATGGCAGTTATGTGCCGGATTGAAACGCTGACTTTTATTGCTGGTTTGTGATTACAGTTATTTTATCCTGTGGGCTTAAGGATTCACTTGATGCTTTGTAATTCCCCAGACTTTAAACCCCATGATTGCTCTGTGGGGTTTAAGTCCTGCATTTCAAAACCTTTTTTTT
>JAOXYL010000001.1:5474978-5487115 GCA_028564955.1 Terapon puta | reverse complement strand
TTTTAGTTTCACTAATTTGTCACAAGATAAAAATAGAAGGTACTATACTCACTATTAATGATTAAAAATAAAGTCTAGTCTAGAATCTAAAATATAGTTAGGGATGCTGTTGATCAAACAATCAATCTCAGTAAATACCAAGATGAGCTGTAAATAAAATATACCTAAACGTTCACAATTCAAGAGCTAGATAATCTAAATAAATGAAAATAACACAAAGAAAACCATAAAACCAAAGGGTACTTGAAGTGTGAAATGTTTATTATGCAAGACTCAAATCGCCTCAGGAAGTGAACTTCTATTCAGGGAATATGCTCTTCTCTGTCCCTGTGGGCCACCGTAGGCCACCAGCTGCCCACATTCAAAACAAAAGGAAGCTCTGAGTCTCTATCACGCAGGCTTACTTACTTGCTGTTTATTATCCTGACATAAAGCAGAAACTTGTTCTCTGGAGAACTTTCTGTCCAGTCTCTGTAAAAACAAAATATTTTCCATATATAACTTACAAAAAAAACTACAGATTAACCTCCATCACTGAGATAAATGAGTGAATTTTTAAATATAACTCCACTCAATAAAAAGCATGATGAGGATTTCGTACACTCTTCAACAGGATGTACATCAACTTCTTCGGTCACTGACCTCGTTGGATTTTGTTTTCCAGCTGCTGAATAAACCAAAAAGTAAATGTGGGACAGGATTTAAAACTTTGACAAGAAGTACTTTGATAAGAAGGACATTGTGAGACTACACACACATGTCAGCCTCGATCGCGTTCAGTTCAGACAAAACAAAAACTTGCACGCTCAGTACACTGAACCGGGTATTCTTACCTGCATGGAAGTCAAACCGGCTCAAAACACAAACACACACACAGAAACGCTGCAGTGCTCACACACTCAGGCACAAAACACACACCGCTCAGGCCCTCATCCGCACATTTCAGCGTGGTAAATTTATGCATGCCCACCACTGTGGGCGCAGCTCAAATGTTTGTGTCGTATAAGCTTTTCAGGAACATGCGTCATCTTTGGCATTATCCACTTTTCACCGGTGGCAGGTCCACAAGGATTCGGCACAGCCAGATATTTTCAGAGCGAGACGAGGCTGATGCCAAAACATAGCCAGTTCCCACCAGATGTATTTATATTTGGTGTTCGTGAAGGAGCGAGTCGTTCTGGTTAGATCATTCTTAATACGCAACAGCTGTCTGCTCCAGATATAAATCCTCAACAAGCAAAATTTCAATGAAAAAAAACATACTTGTTATTGCCTACCTGTAAGTGCAGGACATCTGTACTAATATCCAAATATATATGTTTAAATATTTACATAATAGTCAGAAATGATATATTTCTGATCTTATGATAAATATGATAAATATTTAGCCAAGTTTTTTTTTCTTTTTTTAAAGAATGAAATAATTAAGCCAGCTTTATGTGACTGAAAACAATGATGTCTTTCTTTCTGGATAAATGTTCAAAGACGATCATTGAAATAAACAGGTATATTAATATGATGTACTCAAACCAGACAAGATGTTTTTATATTTAATGTCGCATAGAAATGATTTTGAGTCGTGTGTTGCTTTAGTCCATGTTGAACTTTGTGGAAGAAAACACTCAGGTGTGGGTGATGACTACAGATTCTCAGTGAGTGTGCAGGTTTTTTTTTTTTTTCCCTCAGTCTTAAAACATAATTGGAAAGTCTATATATCTCCACTCAGTAAATGAAGTCCCCAGCAGATTATTTGATTTATAACTCGGCACTCGTGTGTAAATCGAGACCTCCTGCGCCCGTGTGTTGTGTGGCTCCGAAAACGCCCGGTGCATCCTGAAGAGTTGAGATTAAGGCGATGAATCACGGTGGAGAAATGAACTTGTCGGAGAGGAGAGATGCCTCGGAGATTGTTAAAGAGGGCGAACATAAGGGCGCGGCGGTGAGAGGCAGGTGGAGTAATCGTTTTCCTGTATGTGGCGAGCGCCCCGCACCTGCCGAGAGCACGCGATTGCCGACGCCATCCTGCAACCGAAAAGGTCACGAGATCTGACCCCGGAGAAGCTGATCCCGGTGATAGCTCTGCGGATGATGAACTAGCAGGAGTTGTTTGGAGGGAAGGATGTTTTGGACTTTCTACGAGGCTGTTGGCGAGGTTTGAAACTGTGCAAAGCATGAGAGAGGTCGGTGAGACGGGGAAGGGAAAAAAAAAGAGGGGAAAATCTCCCACCGGAGGAGGGGCGTGTCTGCAAACACACGGCTTCATTGTTTTGTAGGAGAAAAGCGACACAACGGCGCGGTGACTCAGGGAGAAGAGGGAGGAACTTTTTTTTTTTTCCTCCCATATGACAAATGGAAAGCAGGCTGGATCCACCTGTGGAGAAACTGACTTCATGCACTTTGAACGGAGGCGTAAGAAGTGTGTCTCCTCACTTCACCCTCCTCTTTTCCTTTCTTTATATCTCTGTGCTTGCCTGTCTCCATTGTATACAGTTATAATGCTTGTCTCCTTGATTTAGCGGCCATCTTTTTAAGTTAAAGTTGTTTAAAAAAAGAGAAAGTCACCAGTGTTTTGGGTTTTCAGTTTTCTGTCTGTCAAGTAAGTGTTTAATTTCTAATGTACTTTGTGTATAAGACAGATTCATTGTCAGAAACAGGGTTTAATTAAGCAGTGTGTAGAATGGTTCATTTAAATACAGCAGTGTGTTGGATGTCAGTGTGTCAAAATAAGGACTGCACTTAAAATGACTCTTTTTATCATCAGTCAAGCTCTTGATATGTCAGATATCAGTATAAATGCTGAGCTGGAGCGCTCATCTCCACTCTCTGTGTCTGTGTCTGTCTTTGAGCATCTTTAATTTCTCTGTTTAACTCTGTTTGTTTGCTCTCATCTGACTGTATTTGCTGTTTCATTTTCTTTCCGTCGAACTGTATTCATCAGCGGCAACAGGCTGTCACAGCTGCGAGCGGGAACAAAGGTTAAAGACGCCTCGGCTCCGTAGTTTATTTCCGTCAGGGTGCTTAGCTCGCCCAGAGTCTTTGATGGCTTAGTTATCATCATCGCTCATGAACAACAAGCGTTTATTTTTCTTAGGACAACCTCTTTAGGCCTCGACAGAGCTCGACCAAAAGTTCTCGGTGCAGTTTTGTGTGTGTGTGTGGGGAGGGGGAAGGATCTAAAACACCCTCCTGCTAATGTAAAATAATTTTTGTATGGTGTGGGATGAGATGAGTATGGGCGGGTCGGGTGTATTTTTCTGTCTGTGGATGTAAATAATTTAAGAAAACTTTCTCCTGTGAAGTGTTCATGCTTCGTTTGAAGTCTGCGCACACCTCCTCTCTGTGTGTGTGTGTGTGTGTGTGTGTGTGTGTGTGTGTGTGTGTGTGTGTGTGTGTGATTTTTGTATGCATGGTGCATCTTGAAGAGTTGAGATCACAGCCATGAATCACAGAGAAGGAATGAACTTGTCAGGAGGGAGGGGAGGGGGACCAAGATATCGCCAAAGATGGAGAACATTATGGAGTTTGCGCGTGTGTGTGATTGTGTGTTATGAGGAGTTTATGTCGCGCATCAGAGGAAGCAAATTCATAGCAAGACACCTTGTCGCATTTTTAGCTCATTAGAACTCTTCAAACTCTTCATCTTTATCCAAAATCTTTTATTTATTTATTTATTATTACAAATGGTCCATAAAACTCCAGTTGACATCACTTACTTTTTCTCTAACTCATCACCTCATTTATTTATTTATCTTAGCATCATCCACCTGCTTTTGCTATCGGTTGTGTGCAGTGTTTCTCATTTGTTTTGACAAAAGAGGACACGAGTCCACATTTAAATCTCATATCATAGCTTTGTTCTACGGCAGGTTGACATGAACAGGATGATACAGTATGTTTCAGGAGACTTTATTTTAAAAATGGCAAGATATGAATGTATATTTATGCAGTGTGTTTGTCTTCAGCATTTGAGGGTTTTAAGTAGAGCTGAAACTATTAATCCATTAGTAGATGGACAACATCTGCATTAATGAATAACTTATAATTGTTGATGGTTGAAAATGCATCTTTTAAGCAAAAATGGTGTGTTGTTGGTTAGTGGTCGACTGAAAAATTCCTTTTTCTGTCTTTTCTTTTAATAGTGAATTAAGAATCTTTGAATTGTAGCCAAACCAGACTTTCTGACCTGCATTTAATGTCTAATTTGCAACATTTTATAGACCAAATAATGAAGTTATTATTCAAGAAGACAACCTGCACAGTAATTGATGGTAAAATGAAAATGAATACTCGCATCTGAAGTAAAGAGCACCACTGTTAACAGCAGAGGGAGTTAGGACACAATTTAACACACAGAGGCAGCTTGTTTAATGAGTTTGGTGATCATTTAAACCGTGATTTTATAACTGAATACATGAAGATGTGATGATTCAGCGCTTCTTTATAATGAGGTGTAAAGACTAAAAGGTTAGTTTTCACTCTGGGTGTGAAGAAAAGACACTTTTTCTGTCAGGTTGAAGTTAGTTTGATAATCACCAGCTGCTGAACATCGATGTGCATCAAGTTCAAGTCAGCTTTAAGATCCGGTCTACTGACTTTATGTGGCAGGTCACAGGGAGACTCGACTCGTGTCCAACAGTTATCTGTCTGATTAAAGTCACCTTCAGCGTGACTGTGAGCTCGCTAAGTGATTGTAAAGGCAGCAGTACGCTTCTAATGAAGTCTGAAATAGAAACACAGTCAAACTCGGAGCTGCATACAAATGTTCGCGGCCTCTCTGCAGCTATGCGTCCTTCCTTTGTGTACACTGGAGGTGCGCGAGGATGAAGCACGCAAACTCTGGAGGAAAGCAGCTGCTGGGAAAAGAGGGGGGCACAAAAGGCCAAAGGAACTGTTCAAATATTTTCTAACAACCTCAGCGAAATGAGCCGGGTTTACTGTGAGATGTTAGATATTTTGAAGCTGGGCCAGGAAGCCCACGCGCTGCACGCTGCTGAGTCTGAAGCCACTGCAGAGCTTTAAAAAAAAGGGTTTTGCACATATGAACCTGCTGAGAGTCATTTTGCCAGTAATTACACTGTGCCCTTAAATCGCCCGGGAGAAGAATGGCTGCTCGGACGTAAAATGAGTGTGTCCGTGAGAGAGAGTGTGCCTGAGATCATGAAGAGGCCTCTGGAGTCGCTGCAGTCGGTAATTCGGCTGCCTCCATCTCTGCAGCCAACAACAGGTTCTCTGTCACACCCTGTACACATCACTGTCTGTGCGGGATCACTGTGTGTGTGTGTGTGCGCGCGTGTGTGTTTCCAGCTACAACTGCAAAGAATTTCCGAACAGATGTTTTGCGAGACACCATCTCAGTTAGACGAGCAGTTCATCATATCCTTCCCTGTATGAGTGTTAAAAATAAATCTGTTCATTTCAGTCGTGCAGAAAGTTAATTAATTACAGGAAGTTGTTTATATCACAGTACAGACTGTTTTCTTCCTGCTTTATTATGCTTCTGTTCAGCTTCTATTCCTGAAACAACCATTTTCAGCCTGACGGATATTGATATTTTGAGGCCTCAGTTGTCGATATTTGAGGCTGTTTTTGTGTGACAGAGCATTCAAATATTGTTGTTAAAGACTTGTGAGACTATTATCATGGCTTGAAAACATTATTATTATGACTAACTATAGTTTTATTTTAACTATACTGTATTATAGTCTGGTAAGGTATCAGCCAAGCTTTAGGACCAGTATTACTTTAGCCAGTGCTTTGAGTGGAACATCGTTTTTTTTTTTTTTTTACTATCACATCACATATAATCAAATAATGGGAGGAGTGTCATACTTTGTAATGCACCAAATCTTAACACAAAGAATCCGATCTTCACGTTCTGCCTTTTGTTTAATCTAGACTTTTGCATGTATTCGGTATCTATGCCGGTTGCCGTGCTTCTCCTCAAACCATCAACGCGCCATCAAAATGCATCTCGGTCTCTGCTCAGCATTCGGAACCACTCGGAGATCTAATCAGCCCGAGCTATCAAATCAAAGACCAAGTCCACTTTACCGGGCTGATTTTCTCTCCCTGATAGCGGCAGGCCGGAGGAATTTGGGTCAAGGTTTTGCTCCGATAAGATCTCTTCTTGTCTTTTAATTCTGAAGGAACTTGGCATGAAAAGCAAACCTCCCCTCTAACTCCCACGGGCCTGGTCACGAATCAGATGCGGGCGATAAACCCCCCGAACAGCGAACCTCGCTGAAAGGCGCCGAGCGTGAGATGGGCCACAGTTTCTAGATTTAATGAACCAACTTTGAGCAAAAGAGCTGAACATGAGAAAACACAAGTCTTGTCATCTGCTGTGAGGTCTCTTTTTTTATGGGCTGGTACAGTTGTACACACATAATATCCACGACTACTGCCAGTTTATTAGTTACACCTGTACAGCGTAACACAGTCCAGAACATCAGCCCTGCAATAAATCCTACTTTTATGAAGCTTTTTAAGGCTGCACACGGTGGTGTAGTTCTGTTTGACTGCAGTATATTTCCATGTATGAAGGTAAAAAATATCAGAGGCACCCAGCTGTGTTCTTATGAATTAGACAGAACTTTATTGATCCCTTTGGGATGACTCCCTCAGGGAAATTTACATTTCCAACAGCGTATAAAGAAGAGCAGCAGTTGAAATTCTAATAGGGTACAAAATAAACGGACTTAATAAGATAACAGTAACCTCTAAGTAGGATGAACATAAACAGTAAATTCTAAGTATGATAAGAATAAACTGTAAACTCTAAATAGGATAAATAAATAAATATGGCTCCATGTGGTGTGGATTATGGTTAAATTAAATTATTGTACTGTGGACGAGGTTATTGTACACAAAAGGAAAGAAGAGCAAAGTGTCCAGATCTGTGTGCATGTTATTGCACAGTGATTGGCTGTCACTCCTTCCCTTCTATCCCCTGGGTCCTTCGTCCTCCTTCCCCCCCCAGTGAGGAGTTGTACAGTGTGATGCCGTGATGGACAAAGGAGTTCTTCAGCCTGTTGGTCCTACACTTTGGAAGGAGCAGGCTTCCACTGAGCATGTTCCTCTGGTTACTGATGACGGTGTGCAGAGGGTGGCTGGCATTGTCCATAACATCCAGTTTGTCCAGAGTCCTCGTCTCTGCCGCCGTCACCAGAGAGTCCAGCTTCATGCCGACCACAGAGCCAACCCTCCTCATCAGTTTATCCAGTCTGGATGTGTCCTTCTTGGTTATGCTATGCTATAGTACATACTAAATCTCTATAGTATACTGTTTGTGCTTTGGTATAATCAATATTTTAACATCAAACGCCTCGGATGACAATGTGAGAACGATGCGACGATGTGCGGTGCCTCGCGGTGATGAGCCTACAGAGATTTATCACCCCAGTTTGCAGCTCGTCTTGACTTAACGAAGCTTTATAGCTTTATAGAGATCCTTATTTAGCTGCCCGACCCGCAGCTTTACTGTTTTGGTGCTCTCATGCTGTTGTTTTTGCTGTAGCAGGCAGTTGTTTTCAGCTTAAAAAAAAAATAAAGCGACTGGCAGCTGAACTGAATTTAGCGGCAAAAGAGCCAGATGTTTCCTTCAGACGACCAGAAACGGAGCTAAGTGAGAGTGAAAATTAGTGTGATGTTCATCAGCTGGACACACGGCTCCAAATTAATGGTATGTTTTTCTGTAACTGCTAGATTAGGTTAACTAGATGTTCCTGGAGCATCTACCACCGTTCATAGTGAGTTTTATACCAGGAGACATTCAGTTTTTCACTCTTAAATAACAATGTTAAATAAACTTGAAACTAGAATTAGTTTATTTAGATTTGAAGCCACAGGGCTTTGTGCAGTCACTAAGACCTTCTCGTACACCTTCTCGTATTTGAAGGCAGTCAGACTTCATATATATGAGCATCGTTAGTTCTCAGTTGTCTCTTCGTATGGCTGCACAATCCTTCAGCATACAGACCTGATTTCTGATTAACAGCTCAGTCGAATGTCATCAGACCTTTTATGTGTTTCAGTGTTTATATTCGTTTCAAACTACCTTCTCACCAGCGATGCGAGTGCGACTTTAAACACTTTCAAACACTTTGAGCCACCTGTCGCCTGTCGTCACATTACCCTCAGCTGACCGTGTTTTCTCCTCCTCCTCCCCAGTACTTCGTCCTGCTGCTGTGCATCTTCCTGTTGGAGATCCTGGCGGGCGTCCTGGCTTATATCTACTACCAGCAGGTAATACCACTTTGGCCAATAAAAAATATATATATTTTACAAAGCACCCTGGGATTTGTATGCTAGGTTATATGCACAAAATGGAGCAGCCAAAGAATAAGGGAAGAGTATATTTCAACAAAAAAGTCCCTTAAACTCACATACACAGACCTGATATAATGCAGTCTTAACTGATTTTACCTGGTTGATTACAAAAGTCAGTTAATCTCAAGAGTATATATTTTATTATACATTATCTAGTTTATCATTACTGAAAACAAAAATAAAACTTGCTAAGCAAGTCTACCATCATGGAGATATTAAAATGTGATGTCTGTGTTTGCAGCAGCTTCAGTACAGTGCAAAAAAAAAAAAAATCAATAGAGCATACTTGGCATATGGTTTGTGCTTCTTAATCTGAGCACGTAGTCAAAACCGATGTAATAAAACACAGACGACTGTTTCAGTTCCCACGTGGCTTGTGCTGCGCCGTAATTTGAACCGCGACAAAACCAGCATGATAAATGAGACAGCGCGGAGGAAGTATCAGACCGGCAATTAAAAATACAAATATCAGACTGACCATATTACTCGTGGTACATTTAGTCTAAATGGAATGAAAAATGCCTCCAGTTGAACACATAACGAGGTTGAATGCACCGTCAGAGTCATTTAAAAGCACTTTGTTATGATTTTGAACCCAAATGCACTCAAACGCAGCTGTGCTCGGTTGTTTCGCGTCGCCCCCTCCACAAACAAAGAAATGACTAAAGAGAAGACAACAAGTGATTATTTTCCTATCTCATGCACTGTAGTTTATGTAAGACCTAAACCCAAACTGACAGGCTCCCTCGGCACACTTCAGCCTCAACACTGACTCTACTGCGAGCGGTTACAAATTAGGTTTTTTTTTACCCCCCCCCCCTCGTGTAATATTAACATGACATTGTTCGCCACCAGCATCAGTCCCACCCCGCCAGCGTTAAAGCCTGGCAGCTTGTAGCTCAGCAACAGGACTTTTTTTTTCTTCCCCCCCCTCAGTCTTGAGGTGCTCTGCCATCATTATACCTGCCTCATTCATAATACACAACTCATCTGAACGCGAGCAGGCGCCGAGCTCCACGACTCTCTCCTGCTTCCCAAAAAGATTCTTGAATGAATTAACATTTTTCCCGAAAGCACCGACGCCGTCTCTCCCTCTGTTCTTTCACCCGTGTTTTCATACCGTATTTTCCTCTCCGTTAAATTAGCTGTGAGAACTCTGCGTTTGCTTTTCATTTCAAGATTAAGTCACATATAGAAAGCTGCAGATTCCCCAGAAGAGGAAAAGCTGTGCATGTAGTGTAAAGTAAAGTAACAGCAGCAGTTTAGATCTGCAATATTTTCTGTTTCCCGCATGTCAGCTTTTACATATAATACTTGTTCTATATGTGAATGAAGATGTATATGAAAATATAATGTCTTTGTGTCACAGGAGCCTCCAGTGGATATTAAATCTAATAAAACAGAGGTTATCACACAGTTGTAAAATACCAGATGTTAACTTGGTGTTAACAGCCTGCTGAGCCATTCTGATACTGAAAAAAAACATTCACTAGATGTTGATATATGTCTCTTGTTACATGTGGACTGTAAAAGTAATTTCAAATCCAAAGCAAATTATCCAACCAGTCTCAGTCATAGTTTAGACATTTAGCAGATACACAGAACCTCATTATAGACAGCTTTTTTTCTTAAGTTTGCTCTTTGTATCCCTTTAGTTTGTGGCTTTTTTTAGTTTAGTCATACAGTCTTTTCCCCTCCAGGGTTATCGAAGGGTTATCATGAACAGATAAAGATGATCTGAATGGTATGAACTCCTTTAGCATCATTGATTTACAAAACACCGACCATGGAAATACTAAAATACTGCAGCTTTGCTTATCATTTCCTTCAGGTGACGCCTTTGTTAAAACAGTAGATGCCATTACCTTTCTTACCTGTAGGTGGCACACATAGACGAATCAACATCTGCACTTCTAAACCGCTGCTGTTACTTTAGTTGTGAACCGGGCCAGGTTGTACTTCAGACTCGTGGCTCTGACACTGATATGATATTGGCTCGACCTGGTTTCACAGCCACGCGGCCGTCACCTGAAACTCACGTCTGATTTTATCTGTATGCGGTTAATGTAGCATCTCGTAACGCTGCTACCTCACACACTTCGGCCGTTTATGCTCATCGAGTCATTTTAAACCTTGAGTTGTGGGGTTTTCATTTCCCTGCTGCAGCTTTTCGCAAACTGTCAACAGGTAAAAATGAAAATTTAACCCCCCCCACATCCCTCCCGTTTCCTCGCCGCCCCCTCTCTCTCTCCTCTTTGTCTTCACCTCCCCGTCTCTCATCTCTCGCTGCCCTCCCCTCCTCTCCTCATCATTCATTCCCTTGATATCTCCTTCACGCTTTGATTTACAGTGGTTTCCCAGCTGGCTTGTTGCCATAGAAACTGAACCCCCCAGACCTCCCGCTCTTCTAGTGAGCGTTTTCTGCCACTGGTCTAGAAGAGAACCAAAAAAAAAACAAAAAAAACAAAAACACACACAGACCTCCTCTACCTCCGTCTGCTCCTCCATTGTTTGACCCGCTGCCCGTGACGTCACGCTTAAATGACGTGCGCCTTAAATCTCACTGGCGGCAGAGTCAACAGTTGCGACTAGTTGCACACTCGGCCATGCCGCGTCACCGCGTGTGTATCCAAGCGCTTACACGTCCCTGTCTTGTGCGTCTGAATAGTTGAATGAGGAGCTGAAGCAGAACCTGAGGGAGACCATGACCCAGAAGTATCAACAGAGCAGCCACGAGCAAATCACCAGGGCCGTGGACAAGCTGCAGCAGGAGGTAAGCGATGAATGGATGGACACCGCTGCCAGTTTTACAGGATGAAGGTTAATTTAAAAAAAGATAACTGATATGTACTTTTGAAAGTTCAGTAACATTCACAGTTAGTCTTTGAACCAAAATACATACAAAAATTGATATATTTAGCCAATTTAGCAGCAAAGCAGAGCCACATGGACTCACATGCGGCCTCCTGATATGACAGTTTGGTTTGGTGTTTGGTAACCTATCATCCCATCAGATTAGAGATTCTGGTGATGAGGGCGAGTCAGACCAAATCCGATTCAAGTCCCTCTGACTTCAGCTAAGCATGATGGACTCGTCTGCACCCTCCGCTGTAATTCACCCTCTCTTTTGCTCATACCAGTTGACAGCACATGAAGGAACGAATAAATCTGAGCAGCAGCCGAGCCCTCGCTTGGTTCATTTTTTATGCTCGTTTTTTTTTTTAAGCGTGAGATGCCCCGGGCTGTCAGATGTCAACATTTATCCTTTGTTCTTTCTTCTAAACTATTTATTTTGTATCATTTCCAATGATTTGTTTGGACTCGGTATACATTGGTACCCATTTGTTCTTTGTTTTTGCTGAGAGTTGGATAAAAAGACTGATGAATCTGCAGCCGGCAGCCGGTAAACTCAGTTTAGCAGAAAGACTGGGAACAAGAGGACGCATCTAATCTGGCTCTGTCCAATGGACACCACATGCCAGCACCTCTAAAGCTCATTAATCAACACATCATATCTCCTATGTTCAATCTGCAAACTGTAAAATTTGTTTTACGATCACGAGTTTTTGCGAGGAGACTCCAGAAAGTTTACTGCTCCCACCCAAGTAATAGTCTTGTACTTTGATGTTTTAATGCTATAATCTCAAAGCTTTTGCAGTATTACCACCCACGTGTCTGTGGAAAGTGAAAAATCACAAGCAACGCAAAGTTAAACGTTAATGCAACAGTGTCGCTCTTCAGCTGTGTGTGAAGTGGTGCTCTATGTTTTTCTCGACCTCTGCTAGTCCCGTGAGTAAATGTTACCGTGG
>JAOXYL010000001.1:5464093-5474878 GCA_028564955.1 Terapon puta | reverse complement strand
GCTCTTCAGCTGTGTGTGAAGTGGTGCTCTATGTTTTTCTCGACCTCTGCTAGTCCCGTGAGTAAATGTTACCGTGGCCGAACAAACAAAAGGATGGTGACTACAGATGATGAGACCTGAACTAAAGCGAGCTCCAAAAACATACCTGCATTTGCTGATTATCAGCATAGGTGCTGCAAAAGAGCATAAAATGAAAATCTTCAGGATTATGTTGTATTATTGTATTATGTCAAGTTGGAGACGGGCTAGCTGTTTCTAGTCTTAATAGTAATCTAAGATAATCACTTGCGGCTTCATATTTACTGTTCAAATTGATCTCAACTATTGGGAAAAAAACAAATTATCCTATTTCCCTTAATTTCAGACGATTCCTTTACCAGTTTTGTTTTTGCTTCGGTGAACTCCATGAATAAAAATGAACATTTATTGGTATAAAACAACTTCTGATGCTCCTTTTTTATATACTTCTTTAAAAGTCCCCTCATAAGATGTGTTTTTTTTTCCCTATGTCTCCTGTCAGTTCAAGTGCTGTGGCAGCAACAGTTCATCCGACTGGGCTGAGAGCGTCTGGATTCGCTCCAGAGAGGCAGACAGCAGAATGGTGCCTGACAGCTGCTGTAAGACTCCCACTGTGCTCTGCGGCCGCAGGGACCACCCATCCAACATCTACAAGGTGGAGGTGAGAGGATGAAGGGTGCCGGGGGTCTCGGTGGGGTTGGCTTTTTCAGTACGGGTGGCTAGATCAGTATTTCTCTCAGGTCCCGGCGTGTCAGCGGCGGAGACTGCGCCGCGCGAGAGTGGCAGAGAAAAGCGAGCTGTCACATCCCAACCGTGTACGCAACATTGGTTTGCAGCGAGGCTTCGGCAGCACTCCCACGTCATCTGATGCAACATAAAGACACACTTTGTTTTTTTGTTTTTTTTTATTTAGGGAGGCTGCATCACCAAACTGGAGAACTTCATCCTGGACCATCTGAAGATCATCGGGGCGGTGGGTGTGGGGATCGCCTGTGTACAGGTGAGCAACAATTTTGTGGCACGTAAACAGAGATTAAATGAATGTATATCCATGGAGATTGCAGTTTTGCTGACCTATATTTTTACCATGTAATCCCCAGATCATAGGGATGGTGTTTACATGCTGCCTATACAGAAGTCTAAAGGCAGAGCCGTACTAGGAGAAGCAGCAGAAGAAAAGTGTGTGGATGAAGGAGGTAACTTCATCACCACATGCCAAACTCAAATAGCCCATAGGTTCTTTTCTTTGCCTTACACATAGGGGAAGGAAAATTTGGCAAGGGATCAAATCGCACATCTGAGGATCTCATTTTGGCAAACAAAGGGTGGAAAAACACTACAAGGTATCTTGAAGTAATTAGGCACTCAAATTGCAGTCTCAGCTCCATCTTCAAGATCACAGCGGCGTGAGGGGGAAAAAAAAAAAAAGCCTCCAAGAGAAACTGAATTTTAACACAGGTTGTGTAAATTAGCGCGGCACGGCCTCCCTGGGACTAAAACAATGTAGTTTTCTTCCACCCCGATTCCCTTGATGTACATTTATGTTTGCGGACCAGGTGCTGCACCCGAGAGTGGCATAAAGATCAGCGGAGTAAAACTGGCACTTTGCAGAGAATGTTAATCCTAGTCGCAGCGGCTTCCCTTTCCCAGCAGCAGGTTTAACAAGCCTACCTCTGGGGCCCTCTTCAACTGCAGCAGCATTTTGTTTCCACACTAACTAGCCAGTCATGCATTTTAAATATTGTTCGATAGTGGCCTTTTAAACTTCTGAACTGTTTTTTTTTTAGTTTTTAGTTTTTTATAAATGATTATTTTTCTTCACTTGAGGGGCTTTCTTATGAGAAAACGTGTCTTCATAGTCACATGTCAGTATTTGATGATGTTTTTAATTAAACTCTGTCACCTTAAAATCCTGCTGAGAAGGACACAGTGTGTGTGCGCCAGGGTGGATGTGCGCAAGTTAGTGCCTTGCTCAGCAGCACAGCGGTGCCATTCGACGCAGCAACGCCAGCATTTTATGGAAATGAGTTTGTGTTTAAAGATACATACAATCAGTGCCACTACTAATGCTCATAAGAAAGTGCTTCATGTTTTCTGTTTTTATACAAGGGATTTATCCGCTGATGCCAAAGTTGTCAAATGTAACTTTGTGTGAGGACCTGCTGTATCTCTTCCAGCCTTATTCACATATCTACTAATGTCTCTCTTTTTAGATTGTTTTTCGTAAATGAAGATTTTGTTTACTTTTCTATAGACCATAAATATATTATTGTATTTAACGGACACGTGATAGGAAAATGAAATCAACTCACTGTTAGCGATGATCTTTTTCCTGTGTGCCTCAAAGATGACACTGAATTAATCTGCTGTATTTCCGTCTCTGTGATAATCCAAGGAATGATTTTTAGTCTGAATAAAAATTGACCAACAACGCACGTCGCCTCTGCTGTTTGCTTTCTCAGCAAACGACAGGCGGCAATTCGCGATATAAGCGAGAAGTGTTTTCTTTTTTTGTTGTTGTTGTTTTTGTGTTTTTTTTATTCAGTGTGACAGATTCGCAAAAGCTCCAACGGGCGAATAAACCAAGGATTTTAATAACTTTAAACAGCAGCACCGCGCAGTGACCTTCAACTCGCACTTATCAGGTCATGTCACCCGAAAAAGCGCCAAAAAAAACATTATTGTGTAAAGACATACCCACGTGCCCGTAACCAGTGGCCCTTACACGATTGGCACCAGCTTACAGGTACATTAGTGTATTAACCCAAAGTCAATTCCCTAATGTTACTGTACTGTGGTGATGTAGATTTGGGATGTGAGCCATATTCCTGACAGCTGCCGCCAGAGTGTATTACCTATACGGCGACAGCTATACGGCCTGTAATGAGAGTTACTCTTCTGCTCGGCGTACGTCCGGATGCTCTGACCCCTCGTGCTGCTGGGAGTGACTGTGCACCGGTGTCGTAGCTGTTACCGCGCGCAGACACAGGGGGGCAGCACTCGCCAGGCTTTCGCCGCCACAACGCCGCCGCCACCGCCGCACTGATGAAAACAGCTGGTGAGAGTGTGTGCATAACACCCAGAGGCTATTGAGGATTACCCCCCACCCCTCCCTCCTTCCCCAAATGCACTCACGCTCCCTCCTGATTCAGAACGGCAGAAAAGCTTTAATATGGTTTCCCAAAGTGTTCAGCAGAGGGGGATGGGGTGGTGGTGGTGGTGGGGGGAGGGGGGGAAAGGTAAATGTGGCTTTTTAAACACATAATGGCAGATGTTGCTTGGACGCCGAACTTGGAAGCACATGCAGTTAAATCGTTGGAGAAAATAAACCGCCTCTCAGCGTGCCGCGTAACGAGCCGAAAGGAAATCCAATGGCAACCGGTCAGCTCGCGGATACGCTCTTTTAATTGGTTTCCATTGGGAGAGCGAACAATGCAGACGAAGCCGCTGCTCAGTTAGTGAAGCCGGCTGTGTAAAAACATTTCCCCTCTGTGTAACGGGCGCACATGGTGAAATAAATCGGTGTGTATTGTCATCGTACCCCCTCGAAGGTGTTCTCACAGCTCACCTCGTGAAAGCTGAGTCATCCCTGGCAAAATGAGCCTGTGAGGGTTTTTTTTTTTTTTTCCCCCGCTTCCTGATAGGTAGAGGGAAGGAGGGGTCGGGGAGGAGGGTGGGGGGGGGGGGGGATTCGGCAGTTAACGTTTCCATTGGAGTGAAAGTAGTTCAGCACATGGCAATTTTAACAGGGCGCTTTTCCAAGGAGCAGACATCTGTGGAATGCAAGTCGTCTGCCCTGCTCTTGACACAGCCTCTGCCTTTGCTTGTTGCCTGGGTTTGACTTTAAATAGATGACAGAAACGGTGACGAGCCTTTGAACAACCAGCGTGTCCCACCCAATTGTGCCCCCGCTGATGAAAACCATAATAAATCTCCCTCCTCCGTGCCAGCCGCGCGGGCCTCCCCGCCCGTTCTGCTCGCTCGCTCTGACAGCCCGCGTACAGGCTAACACAAGGGGTATGTTAATAATGCCTCTGCATGACATTTCCAAAATATCTCCCCCAATGCTCTCTAAGCAGTTGTCCGTTCGGTGCACATGTCACCTGCCGCACCTCCATCCAGCAGAGAGGTATGCTATTTTCAATCCGGGGGTGGTGGTGGCGGTGGTGGTGGTGGTGGCGGTGGTGGCGGCTTGTACACCCTTACCCTCCTACCTATTTTTTTTTTTGTTTGTTTCCTGGGAGGTGATGTGATTTCTGTGCCTACAGGACAAACAGACAACAGGGAGCTGTGCTGCAGTTTGTCTGCAGCTGGTGACAGGAGGAGGAACACGTTCGTTCCCAGGGTCAGCCAAGGGCAGGGGAACCCAAGGTTAGAGAGACCTGCGCGCCAGAGTCTAATTTTAGATTTGGTTTGTTTAATTTTCAACTTAAACTCAGACGTTTGGGGACGGCTCGTCTGCTGACAGTTTGTTGTTTCTGGTTTAGTCTCACAGCGGTTACGTCTATCAGGAGCTAAAACGGACCCTGTCGTCACTGGGGTCGGGTAAAGGTTAGGGTTAGGTAAGTATCAGCCCGTGGTTAAGTTTAGCGTTACCTATAAGGAAGTGAGTAAACAGTGCGGTGGTTTCCAACCTGTAGGTCAGGACCACCCAAAACAGTTGGAAGATAAATCTCAGAGGTCGGGATGATTAACGGCGTAGGACAGAAGAAACTGTATTGTCTCCAACTCAGACTTCGGTTTATTACTTCAGACCTCACTCTGGTGTTTAGAGGAGGGTTAAAAATAGCCCTCAGGGTAGCTAAAAGTTCAAAATAATTAATCTGAGAAGGAAAAAAATCTTACACCCTCTTCAGCTAACTTGTCGCAGCAGGTAGAGGTACGCAACCTTTGACAGCGGGGCCGCAAATAGACATTGCATTGTCTCAAGAGGTCACATGCCAGAAAGGTTGGGAACCGCTGAACATCTGAGCGTGTGCGCGCCACGTAAAAAGAGATTCTGACTGAAGCAGCGGAGGTAATTCTGCAAGAGGAATATTTTATGAGAGCTCTGAGCCTTCGTCGCCGAGACTCTCAGCCAGCTAATCCAGTGCCGTTACCACAGGTGAATACATGAGGGCTAAACATAATCTGCTCTCATGTTTATCTGTATGTATGCTCTGCATCCCCAACGTCCCTGCTGCAGGCGCGGACGTGTCAGGTCATTTCATTTTCATTCGAGGCCTCGGCTGTTTACATTGCGTATGTGTGCGGGGAGGGAGGGGGGGGATGGGGACGTAACAAATGTAATCTCGAGTCTGTAGATGGCAGCAACACTCTTGGCCAATCTGTCTCAATAAAAATGGAGAAAAAAAAAAAAAGTCTTTTGTCTTGGCGGTCAAGTGCTGCCAACTGAAATTGAAATTAATTGGAATAATCCAGCGTGAAGGGAAAAAAGAAATCCACTATGATTGTGAAATAAATGCACCGGCTACCAAGAGGGGTTGTTTTACCGCCTCCCCTTGTATACCTGTGCACGTATATACAAGCAGAGCGTATGCACAGTCACACTCTCTGCACCGAAAATGTGGATGCTACTTTATTAAAATCCACACCATGCAGAAATGGATTAACGCAGTATGATTAATACGCGGTAGCACCTTCTGCTTCACCCACTTGATGATCATGACTCTGGGTCAGGGATGAGCCTCATTATGCAGCAGAAGAAGCCACAGGAAAAGTCAGCTTCGCTCTGCTCACTTGGACAAACCGTAAATTGACTTGCTGAACATGACTGATTATATTTGGCTATTTTTACACAGTTATCAACAGCGTTATTAAGCGCTGAGTCCACATTTTTTTTTTATTTTGCGCGCGTGTAAGGAGGGTGCTGATTATGTAAGTCATTTACATTTCCTCCAATTTGAGACTGACTGGCTCAGCGAAGTGGGAGACTTTGAGCCTCGGTAGCTTTCAAGCTCCCCTCAGACTAATACTGAGGAGCTGCGTGAAATAAAACCTCTCGCTGAGCTGCCTCTCAGCTTTTGGGAGATGTCACTGGTGCATCTGTTGGGGGAAGAAGGAGGAAAAAAAAAAAAAAAAAAGGAGCGACTACAAGGGCGCACATCAGGGTAAAGCTCCTGTGTGCTGACAAGAGGCTCACACGTGGCTCTTATCCCCCCCGCACGCAGATACGGGGCCGTACACCGCATACGTCACGCCGTCTGTCACTCACTCGCTCGCTCAGGCTTACTTCAGCCCCTCGCCTGCTCCCCGAAGCGTAGCGCCTCAACATCTGGCTCTCCATCCTCTCCCTCTTCTGGGTCACGTCCCATTCGGGCAGAGGAGGCTCCGAGTCCTTAGGTGCTCAGACGCTCTCCAAGGTGGTTTGACCAGCTGGCTTTTGATCTTCCTCGAGGGGGGCTGGAGTGGATCTGTTTGGCTGGGTGGAGGGTGGAGGGGGTGGGGGGAGGTTGTATCCTCGGGGGGGGCGCGGCAACAGGGCTGCAGCTGCAGATGCGGAATCAGATGGAGCCGGGGAGGCCGTGGCTTCAGATGCGATACCACAACAAACACTTGAAACGCTTCACTCTATCGTACAGTTTGGATTCATGTAGCTTGTGGTACAGAGAGTAAATGAAAATGGACGGACACACTTTGCTGAATAATTTTACATTAAAGGCATTTCTAGATTGGAAAGGCCAATCTGCCAAAGAGCAGCATGGTTTTTTTTTATTTAAGATTGAGGCATATCTCCATTTTGAACTCAAATCACAACCAACCTCACCACCTGATGAACTTCTTTTGATTAAAGGGGCAACGCCGTTCACCGTCAACTTCTTTCACTCAGATGAAGTTAATCAATTCATCATATTAGATGAAGCCGTTACTTCTTTGCGGAAAGATAAAAAGCCGTGGATTTAAAAGGAAGACATCGTTTTATCATTGCTTTCCATTTGAAACCTTGACAGGAGGGATATGAATATGTTTTCAACTTCTTTCGCTAACGCTAATATAGACTTTCATTTCTTTGCAGAACATCTGAGGAGCAGATTTCTACATAATGAATTAAAAAGTCGACATGATTTTAATCAGCAGTCCTCTGATCCAGGTTATTCTAAGAAGTACTGGCAAGAAAACATACTTCAAGTTTTTAAAAGTACTTATTTTGTTGTTCTTGGTCACGGTGGTTTGGTTGTTTAACTTGTAACAATGCACTGTATTATATTTCCTGATTATATATTTTGCATTTAAAAGCTTAAAAAATACAGTTTTATAAGAAATGGAGTAAAAAGGACAATATTTGTCTCTAAAATGTGGATAAATCAAAGCACAAACCCTAGCATTGAGAGTATTGTACACACAGTAATTACATCAATGTACATTACTTTTACTGACAAAGTTTAGATGAAATATTCTATTCTATTCTATAAAAAGTCTACTTCTTTGCTTAAAAACAATCCTTAAAAAACACTGGATTATAAAATACACACTCATATATTTTAAAACAGAGCTGTTTATTGACATTTTGGAGCTTTTCACAGGACAGTGATGATCACGAGTTTTACTACACTTGATGTGTGTTTTAAAGGACAGATTGTTTGAAACTATTACAGTGATAATGACAGGGTATTAGTCAGCACACCTTCCCTGTGTGTGTGTGTGTGTGTGTGTGTGTGCGTGCGTGTGTGTATTATAGTTTTAAATATTTTAAACGGGGCAGGTGCACTTCATTTATCTAATTGATAACATCTCGGCAGTGTTGAGGGTCAGTGACTCACAGCCACACCTGATCTTAGCCACCGGGGGCATTAGATGTGCATTAAAAGACTTTCTAAAGTGGATAATAAAATGCTTATCGACATGCCTGGATTAGGCCGCGGGGCGAGACGGTGGGTGTAGATATATTTTTTTTTTTATCTTTAACTTTCAATCAGAAAATGTGCTCATGCAGGTAAAATCATAATTAAAGGCAGGAGCACAGACCCCCGAAAAATACCAGCTATTGTGTCATTATAGCCGCTCTGAGCTCTGGGTGCACCTGCAGTCGTTGGGTGCTTGAAGGTGGGGGAAGCACACGCTGCTTGAAAGGAGAGGGGCACCCATTGTGTGTTTTTTTGCAGCACTTTAACATACCCGTGTTGCCATAAGTAAATTTAATTCCACTAAATACATAGATGAGATCACTGAGATGCTTTTAAACATCTTTTATTTAAAAACTGCAGATATGCAGAACAGCCAGCAACTGCAGATATTTTCTTTTTGACTTTCCTGACTGAGCAGCGGTGATTTAAGGACCCCTCAAAGGTGCCACTACATCGGCACAATAATAAAGTCCATGTTCAGGGGCGTTCTCCCTGCTCTTCAGGAGGTAATTGCAGTGGGATTGTGAAATTTTGTTCCCTGCTTTATCGAGATGGACTCTCAGGCAAAAGTCTGTGCAGAGGCACTCGCAAACACACTCTCGCGGAGACAGTGAGGACGATTATCCAAAGCCTGCTCGATCACAGATCAATATACGCTGAACTCATGCCACACACTCGCTGTGATTACATGTAGACCTGCAGCGTGAACTCTGTGTTGCTGTGAAAAAAAAAAAAAAGCCGATAGACGTGACCAAACGTGTCTTCTGAAGTAAGAGAAGTGATGGATTAATGTATGCAATGTAGTGCGATCCCCCTTAAAGCAGATATACTCCATAGTTTCATCAGAACTATCAAGAGTCGTTGCTAAAGAAAAACCTTCTGAGAATTATCACCTGAATCTGCAGCGCCCCTCGGCTTTGAGGAGCTTTATGGAGAGTTTTATGACAACAATATATCCTGGTTTATATTTTGTATTAATTATCTGAATCTGTAAAATAGTAGGCTAACTAATGGAGCGGTGCAAAGGTGCAACATTTCCCTCGGGAATGTGGTGGAGGAGAAGTATAAGGCAGAAGAAATATCGAAGCAGGCTTATAATTAGCATAGTAGACGAGTAAATGCACTAAGTTGGGCGACTCCTCCGCACATTACAAACTGACGCATTAGTATGAACAATAACGTCACCTTTAATTGATTGTGAAGGATGATATTATTCTGCAAAAGGGTGCATTACGCAGATATTAGTGGACTTTTCCTCGACTAAGACTTTTCAGACGGGACTGGCATTAATAAATCTCCATCTGTGGATGGAACGTGAAGCCAAAATAAGCAGGCTACTATACAACATTTCACACAGATTAAATCCTCCATTAAAACTCCAAATGTATTATCATTATATTCTAATTTTGGAAAACTGAAGGCCTTTTTCAGATATATAACTTTGAAACGATTCCCTAAAAGATGTAAAAAAACGACAAGGATGAATATCACTTAATTATTAAGGTTATTTAGCTTTAGGTGATGCAGTGAGAGTGAAGTATCTGATTCTCGTTATATATCTATCGTTAATGTACCTTATAGATACCTCTCTGTCATATAACAGTAGTGTGTTTCAAAATGGCGGCTGTTTGAACCCTCTCGCTCTTGTAACGAAGAAGCCGGCCTGTCAACATTGTGCTGCCGCCGCTTCAGGAGGGTTTTTTTGGGGGGAATAATCCCGTTTGTGGCCAGCTCTCGGTATTCTGCCTCACATTAATCGGCCTCAAACATCCATCTGAAGCCCGAGGTGGAGATTTTCTTGCTCCGACAGCAGTCTGGAGCTCCAGAAACTCTTCACGAAGGTGAGTCCTGCTGAAACCTGCTGATCTGCCTCTGACGTGTTTTATTTGAGGTATAATTAATAAAAGTTCCTGCTTCCTGTTGGCCAATTTCTCCTTTAATGCCACGCAGTTAGACGTTATTTCCATTTCTTGTCGCGGCTGATGTCTTTTGGCCGTCGTTTGGCACATTCACTGTGTTTACAAGGTTTTCATGCTGTTGTGAAATATGAGCACTCATAAATACTGAGTACTGAGAGCGATATGGGTCGTGGTGGTTGTGTAATACATCCCTCCCTGGTTGTTGCTGTTTCTTATCGAAACTCTGTGAGGTTTCTGGTGGTGGAAGAAGTGTTCAGATCATTTACTTAAGTGAAAGTGCGAATGTTCTGGTATCAGGGTGTATAAGTACGATCAACCAAATGTAGGTGAAGGTATAATTTCAATGGCTGTTTCACTATCTCCACATAAGTCAAGATAGTGATGAAAGCCTGCAGCTTTGCGGTATTACAACCTGGGTGTTTATGGCGACTTTCCTGGAAAAATCATAAGTGGTGCACAGTTTTTAGGAAGCTGCTTCTAATATTCTAATACCTATACATTCATAATTATTGAGTCAATGAGTTTATTGAGTTTGAACTAATCCGTGTTAGTTTGCAGATACCTCCTACAGTCACTCCGTCTCGTTGGTGGTGCTGATTGGCCCCAACGTCGTAGATTTCAGTGGCGTCAAACTCAAAATTAAGCTTAAAGCAGCCCTGTGAAACGTTTTGTTTTGGGTTGATTTTAACTGTCCCCAGGGGAACCGGTGGTGTTTCAGCTCACGTTAGGCTACGTGTTCCCTCTGCTTCGTTCCCTGTCGCAAGGGGGCCACGTCACCAGGAGGAGAGCGGATGAAATCTTCGGAGATTAACCTTCAGTTGGCATCTGAAGCAAAACCCATCAGCGCTTTGTCTGATGAAAACATCTGACCTGATGACAGGAATGAAGAATTACTATCAGGACCCAACCGAAATAGCCAATCTTCTTTCTGTTGTTTAAAGGCGACATGCTTAACATATTGAGGGATCAGTGTTAAAATGAGACTGTGTCATAAAGAGCTTTTC
>JAOXYL010000001.1:5441289-5455565 GCA_028564955.1 Terapon puta | reverse complement strand
AACTGCTAGTTCCTGCTACTCCAAAAGATTAATATACCATCCAATGAAAGATGACAGGTATCAAATGAAATGCAGCGTGATGATCCATGAATTAAATGCAGTGTGAAATTGAACAACTTCAAACTGAAACGATCGTAGTTGTTACTGAAGATCGATCGAACATTCAAAGAACCACAACAATGCATGTTTTCTTATGCATAATTCACATAACTATCATTTTTATTTATACTATTGACTCTCCTCAGAAGCAAACCAGTGTTTTCATTTGCTCTCCAGTTTCTACAGGTTTACTTCAGTACAGTACGAAAATCAAATTTTAAAGTTGCTTGCGTCACATCAGGTCTGCTTTTCTTGTTGTAGAATAAATCAGACCCGACAATTAACTGAAACTTGGAGAAGAACATCGGTGGTGGTATTGTAATAGAAAATAACTAATATGTAAAACGCGTTGTGTTGCTGTAACACGTTAACAGATCCATCTTTATGACAATTGACTTGGTCAAACTTCATCCACTGATGTAGACTCTCTTAAGACACTGCTTGAAAAGTTGTTTTTTCTCAAACTTCAAAACATCAAAAATCAACTCCCAGGCTTCAAGACAGTGAAGCAATAAAAATGCTTTGCACCGGTGTTGTCAGTAAATGCCAAATATATGTCCTCAAGAATAGTATTTTTATATCAAAATCTCATTTCTTTTCCTGTAAAATGTGAGTTTTTGATGAGTCAGTCTGCACTCGGGCGTACGCATACGTTTATCCAATCAAATGTGATGTGGAGCAGCATCCATCAGCTGCGCTTTGACCGTTTGAGATCGAGGGTTGTAGCAGCTGGCAAAGCGATATCGCTGGACGGAGGTGTGTGTTTGGATGTCAGTCGGCAAAAAAAAAAAAAAAAAAAAACCCAACAACTTTTGTTTACGCTCCCTCGCTCTCCACCTCCTCGTGTAACAAAGTGGGGGAGGGAGACGCGGGTCAGCGGTGCACTACAGCTCCATAGTTGACCGAAAAAAGGAGAAGCTTTCCTTTCTGTACCTTTTCGAAGAGCCACGGTAGGGACAAAACCCAAAACAGCTACAGAGCCTCGCCACCGGAGCCGTCTCCATGACAACCGATTAATCTCCATCCGCCGATTAATACCCTGTGATGCAGTTCAGGTGATCTGTTGTAAATGGACCAAAGCTTGCAAAAGAAAATCTGCATGGTCCATAAATCTCTGTTTTAAGGGGAACATAAAAGAGACAAAGGACAAAATCACTCACTTTGATTATTTAATAGTATTAAATACAGTTGCACTGTGTGTTTCTGAAAGGTTTGGCTATTTAGTGGCTGAAACTGAATTATAAATGAATTTGCTCGGGTTTCTAATTATGCAGAGGAATTTTGAGATTCGCTTTATTGATCGCTTGGCAGTGGCTCTTTGAGATATCGCTGCTACTCAAAAGCAATTAGAGCACTGTATGAAAATGGATGTGGAGGATTAAACCTGGGGAATATGTGCTCCTTTCTCACAGATTTTGACTTTTTCCATCACGAGGAGGAGGCTGATTTTTTTCTGGCCTTGTGAATGTGTGCGAGTGTGTGTGTGAGTGTGTGAAAAACAGCAGCACAGTGTGTCTCAGATCACATTTCAGCAGAGTTTAGCCAAATCTGCGGATTCTGAGATGCCTGTCAGAGAAGACGACTCGCTGATTGATGAAACTTCTCACTGCTGGACATCTGCCTCCTGTCACTTTCCCCTCCTCCCTGTCTATTTTCGTGGGGCTGGAACATCATGTCATACACAACATTACGGCTACATTACGGCCTGATTGACCGTTTTTATCCTGCTGTGATCAAATTAATCTGGATGGGTCAGAAACAATGAATGATGATATAACCATCTGGGCGCCGGCCACTTGTCGTTCCAAAAATCAATTGGTATTTGGCCAGAACAAACGCCTGCACAGAGAATCCAATGTGGTGCGACAGGACACTTCTGAGTTCACAGGACACAGAGGCAGCACTGCAGAGAAAATCATGTCGTTGCTGCTTTGTTTATGAGAGAATGAGAAACAGGAAATGTAATGAAAATGTGTTTGTGCATGTGATGCATGTGCAAAATATATTAGTTACACTGTGGTGCAGTTTTCAGCAAGTCTATTGATAAATGCAAGCAAAGAATACTTCATTTAAAATATGCATTGCTATAAGCTTGTTAGTGTACTGCTGCACTACAGGAGTATGGCAGTATGATATAGAGCCACATGGAAAACAGGAGAATATAGATCCAATATTCACTCTCCTTTTCGCTCTGATAGCTGTTTTAGTTGGATGATCTGTTAAAATTTTCTGACTGGCCTCCATCGTATGTGAAAAAGAATACAAAACTCCCTCTTTGGGATTATTTTGGTTTCAATTGTGCGGAGCAACAAGCCAAGGCTGGTGTCTCAACTCCCTGCCATTATGGAGATATTCAGCAAAAGCGAATCCCTGACCTCTTCTTTTCTCCATTCGGTAAAAAGTGATTTACATGTTTTTTTCCAAGCACTAAATCAACGGACGTGCCAAACTACCAAGGTGCACCACGTGTCTCAGTTCATCGCTATTGTTGCTGAAACAACAGAAAGTGAAATGACTTTGCTTTATTTGCTTTTTCCCCTCATGTGCCACTGAATGAAGTTAATTCTTTTAATCCAAATCAAGTCACAGATAGTCGATGTATTCATCTTATGGAGCGAACAGCTCTGATAAACCAGGACTGGACCCCGAGAGCACAACTCATGAGACCAGGGGCCGAGCTGCTGAGCTTTACTTGCAGTCAGAAAACAGTCAAGGATCGATAGACTTGGAAGAGAAAGTAAACTTATCCATGGAGGGAGGAGGTAAAGGGGCAGAGGTCCAAAAGGCGAGGAGTCCAAAACAGGCAGGGATCAGACGGCGAGCGCTCATGAGGAAGCGGGAGCAGGTGGGCGGGGACGGACCGGTGATGCGAGCGGTGCAGAGAGTGGAGTTACTGCGAGCCACGAGGGAGTGGCAGGACCTGAAAGGAGAGGAGAGGTAAAGCACTGCACAGGTAGAAAATGCGACACCAGGATCGGGCTGGCATGACACGAAGACACCAAGCTCCAGTGTACTAATTAAGATAAAAAAAGGTGTTTTCTCACCTGCTGGGCTGGCCTTTAAAAGGGAGGCCCGGGGCAGAGGTTACATGCAGGCCAAGCTGGTGTTTATTTCTGCCACAATAAAGACACTTTCACCTAAAATGGGGACAAGGGGAATTAGCAGCCTACCAATGGCAACACCTTCAGTCCATACCACAGTAAAGGGAGAATCCAACCCTCCCGTGACAAAAAAAAGCTCAAGAACCAACAAGTGTATTGAAACACATCATCCCATGGTAACGTCAAATGTTATAGATGATAGTAATTTTTGTGCAACCTCATTATAGCCATATACCAAACCTGAAAAGCAGATTAAGGTACTCTACCACCCCTACACTAATTATCACATGGTATCTCCTGGAACCTTTAAAATGGGGCTCAGGTGACCTGGGGACTCTTTTGGCCTGAACACCATGGAGAGGATCCACAACAGAGGTGAGTGACCTGAAAACAAACATTACTGCACAATCAGTAGTTACGCACCAAGGTTCTACCACCATGATGGACGTGTGTTAAAGTCAGCAAACGAAAAACCAACATCATTAATGCCCACAACACTGTTCAACTTGTAGTTTTTACCTGATTTCTTTTACTTGTGTTATGTGTAAAGTGTGCCATACATACTAGAAGTCACTTCCTCTTTGACTGGGCATCAAAACGAGAACAATCAGCTCTCTCCAGGTTGTCATTCGCATTGGATTAGTCGATATTTACATGAAGTTTTCTCAACTTTCCGCTGTGATTTCACTGGGTAAATCTTTCAGCAGACAAACCAAGTGTCATCTCATCTGTTTGAAATCTGCACATGAAGAAAGGCTGACTTCAAAATTCAGCGACGTTTAGTAGCAACTTTACCTTCTTGCTGGTTCAAGCGGATGAACAAAACAAGCATGTTCAAATATTGTTTATAAAATGAAGATCTCTAGCTATTTTTGATTTTTATGACAAATAACAGTGGACACCGACGCTCTCAGCCACCAGCAGGGGGGGCTCCGCTGCTAAAACTACTAATTTGGTTAGTTTTTTGACATAGTCAGTTCACTCTGAAGATATTTTGTACATTAAACTTCATAATTCATGGTGTGGGAACATGTAACACCAACCACTTGGGGCAAAATGCGAATGCAAAGTGATCAATTCGACTACGTCCGCGTTTGCGTCTGCAGCTTTTTACACGCCGTGAATGCAAACTCACGCTGTTGACAGCTAAAAGGAAAAATCTGAATAAATGCGTTTGAAATTGTCCACTCAGAGTAACCTAACAGGAAGTAGATCATGTGTGCAGACGTAATGTCATGTTAGTTTTACCCCGGGCTACCTGTCTCCTCGGCTCATAAACGCTGACTTGTGCTGAGCCGTGCACACGCTGCTGATTTGGGATCATGGTTTTATTTATGCGCAGTGACTCACACTGTTTGAGGGGGAAATTTGAGCGTTTTTTTGTGCACCACTTTGCTGAAGCATCTTAGGCGTCCTAATTGTTCTGACAGTTCTTACTTATTTACATGTCACAGAAAATAAAATGTTTGTATGAATATGTGTGATTTAAGCACAAACGGAATTTTTACAGTTGCTATTTTGAGATCACAGTAAGTGTTTTTGTTTTTATTGTTTTTTCTGTGTGTGTGTGTGTGTGTAGCTGTTTTTATACGTCTGTACTTAAGAGTTAATGAAACGATCGACAATGTGCCAGTTCAGATTTAAGATTTAATTTTAAATAGTTGCCTGGAGGTTGTTTCGGGTCAGGAATTACATTGTCATCATTGTTATTTGTATTTTCAGTTCAGTTTGTCCAACTGCTTTTCAATTCAAGTGATTCGCCATTTTACTATGTAGCTCTAAAAAGCAATATGACAGTTTAACTCCAAATTAATTAGGTTTTTAATCTAAGTATATTGTTACTTATGTTGTAACTCTCGTCTAATGTGATTTTAATTAATCTAATTTAAAGTGAAGTTATCTAACATTGTATAATTAACTCTCATGTAGTGAACGTTGCAGTTCAAGCTAATTTCATCCTCATTCTTACACAGTTTAATGTCATATAATTTGACCTAATCAGAATAATTCTATTCTGATCTAAATGTAATTCAATCAAACACTTAACTAATAGGAATTAGTTGGATACTTAATCTGACCCACATTTAACTGTAATCTAATCTGATATAGTGCCAAATGAACTAATGCAAATGTATCTAGTGTAACCCAAATGTAATAAATCAGATTTTATCCTTGCAGTCATATTTAGGATAAAGGCGAAGTTTAGTTATCGAGATGTTTAGATTAGGAAGAGGGTATTTTATTAGTTTTATGCTAATGTGGACGGTTCGGCACATTAATATAAAGGTCTTCAGTCTGATATCTTAAATACTGCATCACTTTTTACACCTCTTGCTTTTGTCTAAATTCACATTAAAGCTCATTGGTTCCCGTTGAAGATCGGTTTTCTGCCCTCTAATCCGTTTCTGTAAAATAACGTTGGCTGGAAAAACGCTGCAGTGCCGGAGCTGCCGGATAAACTCACCGAGCGAAAGCAGTGTCGCTCGTCGTCAGTCAGGTGTTGGCCCGAGCCGCGCGTTGAAGTCGTCGGAGTGACATCGCCCGTGAGTCAGAGGGGCCCGAACTGCGAGCGCCGGCTTCGAGACACCGACGGCCATTCAGCCGGACAGCCGCGTTGTGGGGAGCCGTCCATCCTCGCGCTCAGACAGATAAGTGACCAGACGTGATTAACAGCTTGTCATGCTGATTCTGGACCACGCAGGGCACCGGCGGCGCCTCCGGGACGACCCGCCGCACCGTGGGAGATTTCGGCGACACGTACAGATACTTGGATGTGACACGAGTCGGCTCCGGAGAATAATCTCACATGAAGATTTTGAGCGCCACGACCATACAAAAACCAACAGTTTTCACACTGGAGCACATGCGAGCACTGCTGGGCGAGCATCTGTGCAACTTTTGACCTACATAGCGACTTCAAATCCCGACCTGAACTCATCATCTCTGACCTGTTTTTTTTTCCTGCAGCAGATCCTTTTTGTTCCTTTGGATCCATATATTTATACTTTCTGTTTGGGACTTCATTAATCCAGATTTCATTAAAAATTTAGATATACTTCAGACTTTAACATCAACATCTCTCATTCGTTGCGGTTAATGGGCCGTGTGCATATTAGCTGTCAGCTCTCTGACTTCTTGTTTCATTTTTCGTACCTTGCGGTGGAAGTGTTAAAAGTTATTGGATGCGTTTTCTGAACGTGCGACCGGATGAAGCGGAGCCGTACCCAGGTGCCAGACTGGGAAAACTTCAGAGCGCTGTCAAATTTCATTGTTTATATAAGCTGTTTAGAAATGTTTTTATGGCGTTTTGGAGGGGGTTTGCGAGCGTGAGGAAAAGGCGCAGCGGTGCGTTCGCCTGTTTACAGATGTGCTTAAATGACGTCAGGCTATCAGCTGCCAGTTTGTGAAGTCAAAGCAGCTCTTTTTTTTTTTTTTTTGCCTTTTCCAAAGCAAGAACTCACTAATATGTGTGAAACAGAAAACGATTTGACAGGTTTTCATCTGTTCTTCATCACTGGTGCCATATGCTTTGGATTAGCTCGAGTTTTAAATGATGTCTCACAGTAGATTTCTAAATCCAGCAGAAATATCGCGTTTCAAAATGTGACGGCACACTGTAAGAGCATTGTCGAGAGTTTGATCATCTCGCGTGTGTGTTGTTTAAAGCCCAAACTGAGCATCTTAATCAGTCTCCTTTGTTAAATGCCGATACAAAGGAAGACATCCACCCTGCATCAAACAAAATGGATTGTGAGTTTGTCCCCAGAGTTGTCTTTGGGACTTTCTACCAGCAGCGTCTGTGGCGGTTGTTATTTTAAGAGCTTTGATTTTCCATGTCACGCTCATGGAGGTCCTAAAGCCAAAGAACTGATGGGGGGAAAAAAAAAAAAAGCACAAACTCTACACAAAGAGGCAACCACCCGCAGGTGATCCGCAGATCATCCCACTGTCACTTTACACTAGTTTGCCCTCTCTGGTTTTCCTGTTTGTTCAAAACAGCAAACGAATGCTGTTATTGTTGTAGTTGGGGGAAGAAATAACAGGGACTTAGTCACGCTGCAGAAAAAGTACCTAAGGGGAATCCACTTCATCCAACAGGCAGCTCTGCTTCACTGTATTAAGAGATGAGGAGGATGAGTAAGTTTGATGGGCTTTCACAGCAAATTCCCTTAGTTCTCTTTCTTCAAAGATATCCTCAAATGTGTTATGGGGAAATATATTTTGCTGTTTTTTTTTTCCAAAGATTTAACTCCTCTGCAGTTTTGGGGTAGAAACCTGACACTTGAAAATGTTGTAGTAGGCTGAAGTGAAAGTGAAACATAAGGACGCGCCTTTCAAACTGTCAATGACGTTTATAACTTTGCTAATAACGTCCAGCCTTGGAACACGACCTGTCTTTCAACCCTATGTTTGGCTCACTTTGTATGTTTAACTGAGGGCGCTGAAAAGAAATCCAGCAACACTATTCAGCAAACACCATTTCCCATAAGCCCTGGATGTGACGGGCTAACTGTCCCGGCTTGACAGAAAAGGCAAATCCACGGGCGAGTCGAGGGGTTACCGTGAGTTCATGAATGTCTGTAACAGAAGGACAGGGAGGAGTGAACGCTGCAGAAGTATTCAGACAGGCAGAGATTACAAGAAGAAAGTTTGGTTTCTGGAAACCAAGCTATGATGACACCTCTGTTGCAGAAATATGTGAGCTCACTGTCATTCGGTTGTGTTTGTGAACATAATCAGTTTAACTCAGAGGTAGAAATAGGTAACTTATCTTAAAATGACATTCATTTACACCTTTGCAGATTAGATCTAAAAAATGCAAAATGTTCTCAATCAATAGGATTTTTACCTAACACGATCATTAGTGAGTTGAATATAAAGTCTTAATCTGCAAATGACTTAGATGAAGGTACTGTAATAAACTCACACTGAAATACAGTAACAGTAACTCTGTGCTTGCATTAAACTACTTTACTTCCCACCTTTTGATAACCGCCCACGCCGAAACCATCCTAGATTTAGTTTTTCCCATGTTGAGAATCCGAACGCAACATTACCAAATGGTGGACATTTGCAGGGTTGCTTTGCTCTGCCGATTCTTGTCAGCCGTCCCGGTGCTGGACAGCGAGGCAGCCAGCATCATATTGAGCAGAGGAGGCAGGTCCATTCATCACCGGCCGGTGCAGGCCGCTCAGCAAATGATACGTTGGCAGCTGACAGATGTGGGTCACTTTTATCGGCCAGAATGATGATCGTCGTCTGTGCCAGCATGAGTCTGATGTCGGCGGACTTGAGAAGAGGCTCCGAAGGTGTCGAGGCTCCCCAACGCAAAGTGTAAGTGTACAAACGGTGGAGTCGTTTCTCAGTTCATGACTCTTTAATCTGTTTTGATTTGTCTCATTTTAGTGGGTAATAATAATGCGAATGATGGCTGAATTCTGTTCAGCTGCTTCACACTGTCACGACTTCTTGGTGCACTTGAAAAGAACAGATCTAGTTTTAATGTTATGAGCACATTTTGAACTATTCATAACACCATCGGTGCTTTTTTTTTTAACCTAATGCACCTTAATATTTTTGCACATTTCCCATAATTAGTTTTAAGTGTATTCTATTATATATCTATATCTATATATCTAATTATTATTTACCCTGAGACTTTAAAATTTCATTGCCTGCTCAGTGTAATCTGTTCTGCACACAATGATAAATTCTTGAATCCCGATTCTGTGCCTTTCCTGTCAACGGGAATCAAAATGTCTGCTGTTAAACAGACCTGTCAGGAAATAATTGCCAAATTGTTCCAATTATTTCTGGAGTAGTTGAGTGTTTACAATATAATCATCCAAATCAACGATAATTAAAGGCAGTGGGTTTCGAAACAACCCACAGTACCGAGATCACTTAACTCATTATGATCGGCCGTGTGTGGGAAAGTGTGTGATTGCAATTTGTTTGCACCAAATTTTACTTTAGTGTGAGTCTTTATGTAGGGAAAGAGATCTACGTCTTATAAAATGTGAATGCCAAACATATTAATTTCATATGTGTGGTAGAGTCTAAGTTCCCTATCATCCCTGGCCGGGGTTGGAAATTGGAGTTTGTAGAATACAAACTGAAATTCTCATCTATAATTTAGTGTTAAATATTGTTGTTTGGTGCTTATTTTCAAGTATTAGTTGAGCCACTGGTCGACCACTGCTACCATGTTATCGTATTGTTTTAGCACCAGAATTAGAAAAGCTCAAGCCCAAATGATTCAGTGGCGAACAACACCAGCAGATTTCTCCAGTTTTAGAGGCACAACGCAGCTTTTTGTCATTAAGAGGATGTTGATGTTATTTACATACGCCACTTTGAAAGCGTACCTCTGTTAAAGTCATTGTTGTGTTTGCCGTGCAGTCCGCCGGATGAAATGGCATTAGCTTTGTGTGGGAAAACCGGGCGGCCTTGAACCCGTTCAAACGCAGACTCAAAGCCTATTAGTGACGTCGCTTTTTTTCCCCTTTGACAAGTTTTGGCTTTTGTTAACTGCGGCTAATTCATCTTTTGTTGCACAGGCCAAAGAGACACAAAGAACACAACGTGCACAATGCAAGCTCACAGATTATCCCTCATTTCAGCGGGATGACAACTGTCTCTTAATATGAAAAACAAAAGCATCAAATACCCCCTCGAATACCCCTGGTGAGGGATTTGGATGAGGGGAGAAAAATGCAGTTTTTCATGTGTTGCTATACTCGGCTGCAGGCAAGTTGTACTTCATTAACCCTTGTTTTAACTAAGAACTGATAGGGAGGGGAACACACACATGAAAAAAATGGTTGATCCCTGTGCAAATCTACCAGCAACCCTCACAAAGCCGGTGACCCATCGGAAACACAATGCCTCCTTTTCATCTGCAGCCCAACCTCAGCACACAAAGGTATGTGAGGTGAAAATACAGCGCGTTCCTGACTGCGCACCGGGCAGCGCCGTGGCAGAATCGCTCGGCCCGCTTGTATTGTCAGGGGGTGGAGGTGGAGGAGGTTGTTCAGATACAGAGGAACGTATGGGTGGATGCATAATGATGCCGCCTCGAAACTGTACATTTCAGTTTTTTGCCTTCAAAGAGGCTGCTCTCCTGCAACAAGCTGGGCGAATGTATTTGTGCTCCTCTCATCGAGACGTTTGAGATGCACAACCTGAAAAGGCTGCTCGGGGTTTTTAATATAGCTGATGATACATAAGATAAATAAACAGCTTAATCCACAGAATCTCATATCATCTTGTGTAATATTGTGAATCTATGCAATTCCTCTAAATATCTTGATGTAGCAGTTTTTAAAGAATAATTTGTGTTCAGGTGCACGGTGTAGTCTTGGGGGAATGGAAGTCCTTGCTACGTATACTTTTTTTAAAAATGTGACCTAGTATTATAAGACAGAAGAAAAAAAAACATTATGCACTTATAATAAAGTGGCTGAATGTTAAAATACTTACTGTACTAACAAATTTCCGTGGATAAATCATTATCCTGTGATTCTTCTCACCTGAGTTGTTTATGTTGTGCTCTGTGATGCAGGGAGAAGGAGTGGGCGCTCATGTCACTGATGTTTAGTCCACGAGTAGGAGAGTCGGTGTACTTCACTCTGTTGTTGTGTCAAGCTTTTACAGCAGCTGTTAACCATTTTAAGCTGCTTTTGGGTCTGTGTATGAACGTAAGAGATGTTAAATGAATGTCAACTATAGGACGTCTGAACTGACCCTCCCTCAACGTGTCAGTTTAATTGTCTCACAAAACTGTTTAATATTTTTCCCAATGCTAAACATATAGGATAGTTTAAAAGAAAATGTGGGTTTTTTTCAGCCAAATATGCCACAGTAGTTTGGTGTGACGTTTCAAAGAAGAAACCCGACTTTTCATCTGCACAGGGATCAGTACGAGGCCTCTGTGATGACCCCGTATTATATGTTAATGAACCAAATTCATCTCCAAACCTCATTTCCCTTACAGTTCCTGCACCATAAAATACTATGAAGAAAGTCATTTAGCTTTTTTTGCCTTTTTTTTTGGCTCTTACAAGAGTCACACCAGGATTGTAGATGTTTTGTGCACTAAGAACAGAAAAATACCCAGTAATGTGTAATCACTGACTTATTTCAGTAGTATCTTTGAGAATGAGGGTGCATGGGATGTTAATGTTAATCCTTGACACCCTGTATTATATTACTTATTTATTTCCAGCCAAACTGTACTTTCAAAATGTAAACATTTACATATTAACATACAGACGATCTGGTGTGTGTGTGTGTATATATATTACATGCTTCACGTAACTCAATGAATCTACTATGGTAGTGTCAAGGAAAAGCTGGAGGACACAGAAACCCCACGGTGACTCATAAAGTCTTTTTCTCTATCTGTGTCCATTGAAATGGCTCAGATGCTAAAATGTACAAACTATTTCTGTTATTTTGTCGGCTTCTCAATACAAGCAGGGGGTAAAGATACTATTTGAGCTAAGGGGCACATTTTAGACCAATTGTACCACTCAGCACATCCATAGAGAGCCGTGGAGGGTAGGATGGTTTAGGTTGTCCTTTTTTTATTTTCACCTCTTACGACTTTACACGTACCCTAAAGCAGGCATGAATGAATGAATACCTTTTCATTGTTTAAAATGAAATATAGCAGATCATACATTAAATTCAATATATCATACTCATTGCTTTTGCACTTGTGTGACTATGTTTTACGTCCTCTGTTTAAATCAATTTGCATTTAAATGCTTGAAGTCGTAATGCATCTAAATGTACTATATATCATATGCACTGTTTCAGAGTACATTATATAACTCCCAGATGAAGCATTGGAATTATAATTGTGAACAGTCACACTGCAGGTGAGGCACTAACAAAGGAAAAAGCTGAAGTTTTAAAGAGACCCAGTGCCTTAAACCAGAATCAGTCCAGAACTCATTAGATGGTCCATGCATAAAACTGCAGAGACATTAATTCTTCTGCAGAGCCAGTCTGGGGACCTGGACCAGCACAGCACCACTACATCCTGCCAGTCTGTCTCCTCTGATGATCAATAGCGGTGAACAGAAGGCATCTGGAAGCTCGCTCTTCAAAACTTTTGTAGTGTGCCAACTCATTTTGGTTGGCACGCCTCGATTAGTCTTTAATCTTACTAGCCTTTGCTAAATCCTATTCATCATTGATAAAATAAACTGTCAGCTGAGAAATCATAAGCCTGCACAATAACAACAGGACACTTTTTGGATAGCTCTGCAGATTATTTATGGTTAAATGCGAAAAAGATCTGAGTCTGAAACAATTAGGAGGCTGTTCGTCCGGATTTCAAGCTTCAACATTAAACTGATGGTGGAACATTATACAATATAGAGCACATGATTTTTAATTGTTGTTTTTTTTTCCTGAATTTATTGTTTATTTTAAGTATCATTGTTAAAACTGGATGAAATGATTGATTACCAGATACTCTGTTATAGTTGTGCCAATCACAAGAGAGATTTCATTCACCAAAGTAATGCTTTGATGAAGATTTGAGCTAAATGTGAGGTTGACTCTGAGATGATGATGATTTAAAAAGTACATTTTGGTGACAACATGGGCTTTCCTCTGGTGCCAGACACCCAATATTTTTCAGATCCCTTCTTGCGGAGGTGACAGAACAAACCAACCTCTCCATTTTACGTTTTGATGTATAAAGAGCATCAAGGCCCCCGAGGATGCCGCAGACCTTTAGTCCTGTTTCTGTGTAATGGACAATTAAAATGGGAATTTTAGGTGCAAGTCCAAGTGGTTGAGGGAACAAACTGTGGATTTGCCAACAGCTTAAGTAATTGCTGACCCCTCGTGTTGCTGTTCTGCTTGCGTGGAGTCGTCGGGTAGATGTTATAATACGCAGGAGTGATGGCCGATGGCACAAATATAAGACCTCAACAAGGATAGTGTTTGTTCCATCTCATTACCTCTGTCGTGTTCAGCTTCAGTAACAGATTTGAACAACACTTGAGCAGCATTACCCACTTTTTTTTTTTTTTACCCCCTAGTATAAATGTTTTCTCTCACACACTGAGGAAAAAATAATCTGTACAGTGGAGCAGTTCCCGCCAAGACATATTTGGTAAAGCGGGTTATCTGTATAAAAGCTCAGGACATAAAGCCGCATGGTCCCGGTCACCTCTCTGTTCCCGACTTCAGAGCCGCCGTGTCTTTTATGTTACGCCGGGTTTTGCCCTTGTGCACAGATTCATAAAAGATAAGATGAGATGAAACTTTATTGATCCCTGTGGGGAAATTCTGTCACTGCAGCGGCAAAGAAATGAGTTTCAATGGGAGAACAGGAAGCCGAATACAAGAACGCAACTAGAATATAAAAACCAGCAAATAAAATGAAATGAAATCTAAGAGATTAAGCGGTTTGTAGAATATAAACATCTGTGTCCTATACAAACATATTCAGCTATTTTAACGGTCGACTGTTAGAGTGGTAAGTGTTGGAGAGATTGTTTTCCAACATTAAGGGATTAATTTGCAGTGGTCACAGATTTTGACTGCTTATATAAATATTGATTTGGAGAAAAAAAAGTATATAAAAGTACATCATAAAAGCAACGCAACTGCTTTTTCCCATTGTGAAATCAAGTCCAGTTTTGTCTCCGTGTAAAAGGCTTTTAATAGTTTATCAGAACGAGCCTCCACAATTGCAAAAACCATGAAAAATGATGGAAGAGGAGTTAAATGTGCAAGAAGAGCTGCAGAACGGCTGCATTTGTTTGTGTGCATGATTTAAATCTCGCAGCCGGCGGGGACCTGCTGTGTATTGGTGTTTGGCTTAGTCTAGACGGGGAGGGTCATGTTCACTGCAGGCGCATTCACAGCACACTGCATCACCCCCCCCCACCCTACACCACTCCCCCCCCCACTCCTTCCTGTGTCTGTCTCACTGTTCCTGTCTCCCTCCGCCTTTGTCTCACCTTTTCTCTCTCTCTCTCTGTATCACCACGATCTGTCTGAACAGGGGCTGGATGACTGTGAGCATCTCCTCCTCTCTGGCGGTGGGGG
>JAOXYL010000001.1:5414411-5425327 GCA_028564955.1 Terapon puta | reverse complement strand
GTCTGTAACTGTTTTTGTATTCAAACGACACCCCACACTACACTGTGTCAACTCTGTGGTCGTCGTCAAATAAGTGGAAATGCTAATTCCCCTCCAACAATTATCACTTCGCCGTATAATTCCCCTTCATGATTAGTCTGCCTCCCGACTGCTCTGCTGCTCCGTGAGCCTGAAAATGAAAGGTGGCCCAAAATAAAATGGTAAATTTAGGTGACGTGTAAGCTAATGAAGGCTATTATCATTTCATCAATATCTTAATCTCCCCCTGAGACTGTGCCATCTTTTTAATTATTACGCAGATGACGACGTGAGCGTTTCTCCGATCAGCTGACTAACCTTTTTATTATTAGTAATCTTAACTGTCCGTGTGAACGCTTTACCACAAACGGATTCTGCAAAAGCACTTTCTTAGCCTCATCCGAGACTGTTTCCGAAATACAGATGCGACCCGGCAAACACTGTCGTCACCGAGCGCTAATACTGTTCTGCAGGAGGCAGATGGTGCGAAACAACCCCAAATCCAGTCAGTCACATATCGCCAGCGCTAAACAAATACAAGCTGCGTCACTGTTCTACAGTTTTGCGGCGCTCCTCATAAGCCACCTTGTTTATAAGGAGATTAAGACATAAAACGGGTTCCTGGTGTTATCTAACGCTGTGGATGTTACAGTAAACACGCTATTTTTGTTAGGTTTTTTTTTTGTTTTTTTATCCTCAGACTAACGCATCACTTTTTATTTGCGTACGTGTCCTTGGTGCGAAATGTCAAACTGAGCCGTACGGAGACGTCAGCGGGGCTGCCTGGGTGCAACGTGAAGATACTGGGTTTAGTCAAGTTGCCAAAAGACATCAAAAAGTGAGATTTCTTCAAACCAAAATTTACATCATGAACAATAAACTCAGATAAAATAGTTTCTGTTTCCACACTGCATCCTGATTATTCCAGTATGGGCAAAAGGTGTCAGTATCGCCTGATTTTTTTTTTCCATTTTTCCATCCAGTTTGGCTCCTTTTTATTTGATTTGGTGAATAAAAAAAGGTTTTGGCAGCTTGTGATGATTTGGGCTTATTTGTGTAGCATTTGGGCGATTTCCAAAAAAAAAGGTGACCATTTTCCACTGAATCGCCTCCTTCAAGCATGAAGTTCGGAGGGATCATCTCACCATATGACTGATGATCACCAGGGATGATTAATGATAACACGTTTCAGTTTATTGCAGCTGGGTCGTAATGACCTGTAAAATCTTACATCTGTTTAAGTGAATATTTTAACATCTAATCGCCAAAAGAGTTGAATGAGATACTTTTTCAGAGGCTGTAACCTTGTTTTGGGATGATTATGGGTTTTCCTAATTATAGAAATGATAGAGGAATGTCTTGAAGCTCTTTCCCAGCAATTATTTTAAACATGGAAATTAAAGGATTTGTCTCCATTTGTGACGATCGGATGAGCTCGAGGATCTAACTGGGCTGTTTTGTTGTCAGTCAAATCTGGCAACGCTGAAAGCCGTTTAAATTTAGCACATAACTAAACCTCAACACCTGGCTGTTGCTTTGCATGGCTTTGAATATGTGATCAATCGGCCGTGTTTGTAGAAGAAATCCTTTGTTATCGATTCGGGGAGGCGTTCATCTTAAAAGTTAATCTTTCCCGCGTTGCTCCGTGGAAAGCTGCGAGTCTCAGGCTCGCTCGGGCCTCAGAAATATGTGAGCTTCGACGGAGAAGCGCTTTCTCACACCGGGAGAGCCCTTCTTAATGTGAAATCAATCCCTAACAAGAATTTTCCTTCAAATGAGCTCAGTTCTTCTTCTAAATTTGACGGGCTGTTTGATTTGATGGGGCCTCCTCTTCCTTCCTCTCGGTAAAGCTCGTGGTCAGAAACATTAGATACGCGGCTGCCCGGCGAGTTTTTCCCAGCTCGGAGGTGATCATAATTAAAATGTTCTCCTCTCGCCTTGTTCTGCGTGTTATCTAACGTCCCCACGCAGACTAAGCGCTAACCTCCCTATCGCTAAAGTTATGACTGCAGGTAATTTCATCATCCACATGAATAACTAGCATTACCGGGCAGAAGAAAATCTCATTCGTCGTTCGGTCTTCAGGAATTCTTTTTTTTCCACTCATCCTTTTTACCACTCATGATGTGACCTTGGTGACCCCCCCCTTTGATAAATATCCATGTGGATAACCGAGGATTATGACCTTTTTATTCAGAGCACGAGTCTCATTCAGCTCACACACGACGAGGATAAATTCTTTTTTTTTTTCCTTCCTGTAATATTCAATCTGCTTCAAAATCTGCCTATCGACCTTTATTATCCTCTCGCCTCATACATTATAGAGCGCCGGCCTTCCCCGGGTTACTGCTGATCTCCCGATGACAGCAGCTTTAAGTTAGGTCGTTGGATCAGCACAACTTGACATAATCGCGGCCTCGAACCAAATAAATAGTTTTAATTCGCCGGGCCGGAGGAAGAGGGGTTAGAGACTGTCCAGTTAAACAGATTTCTTTGTCTCCTTTGGGCGCCTGTTTGCTCAGCTTGATTGGATGCGGTGGCCTCGAGGATCAATTTTTAGGCTGATCCTGTTCTTGTTCTCTCTATTAACCTGTGGGCATATTACTCTTTGGCTTAGCGTCTCTTTGTGCCGCCTCGTCATAATACCGAGCTGTCGCCGAACATATCACCAGATAGATTAATCTGAGTCAGCGCAGCTTCTGGGCCGCCATCAGCTTGTCGGTATGATCGTTATGCATCTGGGCGAGCTACACGTCAGATCTTTATGCGAGCCAACAGTGAGCCTGAAATCTTGAGACCAGTCGCCCCCCCCCCCTCGTGTCAAACACCCCAGGCCAGGTCAGGATTGGAACAGCTTGTGCTCGAGGCTCCTAATCTGACAAGATTACTGTAATAAAATCACCTCGGAAATATATATTCCTACACACAAGTTCTATTTTCATTTATATTTTCACCTTTTAGAAAATACGCTTCTCCTCTAAGAGAGCTTGCTAAGAAGATCTGAACCTTTTTTTTCATTTCTGTACACCAGATATGTAGCTTCAGCCAGCAGCTTAGTTTAGTTTAAAGACTGGAAACAGGGAGAAGAGAGAGCCTGACTCTGTCCAAAAGTAATAAAATCTGCATGTATCATCTTTAAAGCTCACTAATTTACGCTAAATCTCATTTGTTTAATTTATACAAAAAAACTGAAGCATAAAAACTTAACTTCCTGAAATTTTGACACCACCGTGTTTCAAAGTAAACCAACAGATACTCCACGACTTGATGCAGAAACTGTATCAGTATCAAAATACTGATATGACAAACATAACTTTAATGTCCTGATGCAAACTGGCTGTGGCTTCATATTTATTGTACACACATAAGAGTGATTTAGATCTTCTCATCAGACTTTTGGCAAGGAAGCAAATAAGCGAATCCCCCAAACCATGAAAGTTCAATCCAAGCCTGCTGTTTCGTAGTTGTTTTACTAGATGACTTGAATGAGATTATCACGTTTTCTATTGCAGTTTTCTTATTCAAACTCAAATAATTTATGGCCCAGTACTATTTTAACATTTGATCTCATAAAAAAATACAGACTGGAAGTTGTATATTTTCTGTTTTGTTCCTTTCTTCCCTTCTCTGACTGAAATACTTTGTCTGTACATCGACGCCCAACTCACCAAGAATGATTTATATTTTTGGTGCTGTGTATATTTTCAGTTTTATTTTCACTTTATTGATACTTTATATTTCATTTTGTGTCAGCAAAAGCAGCTGCCTGACAGTTTCCTTTGGGATAATGAAAGCTTTCTGCTGTTTTATCTTAATTTGCCCGTTATAGATTTCTTCATCAAACATTTCAGTGACAGGTACCTGATCTATAATCCACCATCATTCATTGCTTTTATCTTCACTTTCCTTTGGATTTGTTCTGTCTTTTGCCTTTCTTTTTCTCACATTTATTGTTAAATAACATTTTTGCTGCAGATTTGACTTTGTTCCTGGTAAAACGCTTGGTTTGCAGAAATGACAAACTTGATTTGTGTCTTCTTTCCCCACAACACATCCTCCCATTAAGCTTTTTTTTGTACTACTGACATGTATTTTAAAACTACTGTGACTGTTTTGCGGTTGCACGTTTTTCTGAAACTAAGGAAATATCTGGAACATTCAGTAAACTCTTCTGAGGGGAAACTGAGGTAATTACACGTGGATTTTTCAGAAAAAGAGCAAAAATGTAAACTTTGGATTTTCTTTAGGAGAAGAGGAAAAAGACACTACGATCAAAGAGCTCTAAATTCAAGCTTTTCTGAGTGCCATTATAAGTTGACACAGTACGTAAAGGAAAATTACAGGAAAATAAAACACTGTCTTCATTAGACTATGTGATATAACTCACTACTACTTCCATTAAAATAAAACTGTCAGTGGATGTTTCTAATCATTAAATCCAGGGGCAACATCGCAGGTCTAACAGAGGTAACGAAATCCAACACTTCTCTGACAAAGCCGCACAAACAACATCAGCGACCTCGTGTTTGAGTGTGCCAAATAAACGAAGAGGTGGATTTTTAATGGGCAGTATGTGCAAATAAAAAAAATTAAAAAAAAGAAGGAAAAAGAAAAATAAAAAACTGCCAAAAAACACGACAATGAAAAATGTGGGAGCAGCATTCGCAACAATATGAGGAACATGATTGTATAAGCGAGGACAAACCAAACACGGGCGATTATGGTTGATGGTCGTAACAGTCAAAGAAAGTAAAAAGTCTCAAATTACTCTATCTGCAACACATCTTAGGACACACAAGTATAAATGTCTGCTATTTACATTTTTTTTTTCCTATTCAGTGTGCATCTATATCACAACATTTTCCAGAAGTCCACAACATACAATAAATTCAGGGTTTCACCTTTGGTTATGTAATTATCAAGGCTAGGTTTAAAAAAATATATAACACACGTCCATGTTACTTTTGCATACAGTTAAATTCAAAGTGAAAACATATCGACAAAGCAGCTGGTCAGCTCTAAATTTGCATCTGAGAAAGAAACCTAAGGTGTTTCGTCTTTACGTCGATGACTCTCGGGGCGGTGAAAGCCCGGCGAGTTTCATCCGCTGTTTTTTCTGTGATAGAAAGTGAGTGTGGAGGATATTTATGACGGTGTTTATGTGCCTGACATCTTTGCTTTAGTGTAAGTGGATCTTAATGTAAGAGGATATTGGTCTGATGTATTTCAGTGTGTTGCATTGAGCCAGTCAATATGCGTCCTCTTGCGTTTCTCTCCCAGCCCCCTATACACTTTCTGAATGAGGATTTTCATGTGTTATGACACGATGTGAATTAAGAGTCTGTTGCCAGCGTTTGAGTGAGCGACTCAGGCCAGCCTTGTTTGGTTGACAATATGAAACAAGATAAAAATAGATTAAGTCGTACTGCTGACTGCCGCGTAAGCAGAGAGCAAAACTCACCATTTAGTAACCAATGACACCTACGAAGCCGACCCAACTAAAACATTATGTCGACGTTACAACCAAACAGTATCTCTATCATATTAAAATATTCACATCTGTTCCTTACAAGACACTTTTTTTTTTCACATGTAAAGAAAAAACATCTTTGAACTTTTATAAGTCTCTTAGTTTCATCGCTTCATACATCTGTATATGTGTAGTAATTAAGGCAATCATTTTGGGCCACGACTTACTCATTTGATAAACTCCAGTCTCAACCCTGGGGGGGGTTTGTTTACTGATGTCACGCAGCGGCTCTCACCCCCCTGCTCGTCCGAGTGCCGAGTCCCGTTCGGTTGTTGTTGTTGTTGTTGTTGCTTTTCAGTCTCCGCTCCGCTCGTGCTCAGGATGACCGGTCGCAACGTTTTGCTCGCTCTCTTGCAATTTTTTCCAGAGATGTGTGGCGTGATACTCCCTCCCCCTCGTAACTGGCAGCGCTGCGGCAGGAGAGAGAGAGAGAGAGAGAGTGAGACAGGAAACGGATGCAAATCTATCATCATCATCATACTTGAGTAAATGGCAGCCTGAACGTGCAGCAATTCGCCCCAAACGCCAAACTGATACTGCGCATATTTTCCTTTCCCACCCAGAGGTTGGGCGAGACGCGTCCCACTAAAGATAATCATCAGGGTCATTAAGCAGCAGCTCCGACTGAAGCACTCAGATGGGTCTGAGGGTTTTTTTTTTAAAGCACATTGGGAACATAATCACAGAACAGAAAAATCATTTATTAGCATCCAATTTTTGGTTTTGCTTCCCCAAAAGTATTTCAAAGGTTTTTACTTCCTCTGATGGTATCGTTCATTCGCTTGTTAACAACTTATTCAAGTTCTTTGTTGAGGATTATGATGTTTACATCGAGTGAAATCTCGAAAGCAAAAGCGTCTTTATGGTTGCACCTTTCCATGTTTCACTGTTTTTCACAAATTTAGGGATGTTCTTTAAGTTTTTAATGACATCCAGCTCTTGTTCCTCTTACTTATTGGATATGCATGTTGAAATGTAATGGTTAGAGAAAAAGAAGTGATTTGTGAATCATTTCATGCACATATTTGGAGTATTTGGAAACTTGTGCATCCCCGGTAAAGTTAAAATAATCTGCTTTTTATTTGATCAAAGTGTGGTTATGAGTGTCTTATGGCTGGACTGTTGTCGGGCTCCTGGGGTTTGATGGTGATGTCAAATGTCATTTATCTTGAATGCAACTTGCAAGTGAAATGATCACACATCAGTCTGCTCCATCCAGGTCAACACACGATACACAGAAGAAAAACATTGTTAATCCCAAAGTTAAAACAATCAAATGTTAAAATCTTTAAAAAATATAAAGTGCACCAACCAAACCAAGCAATGAAGTGATACAAAAGCACAGAAAATGCAGAGAAAATGGATGGTGGAGCAGACTTGGGGAAATAACGCTGCCTGTAAAATTAACTCCATCAATTAACAGTGAAAAGCCCTCCAGCTGTAGTAATTATAACGGGAGTAAAGGAGGACGTCAGGTAATGTTACAGAGCAACGAGAGAGAGGAGGTCAGGTGGATGGACGTGTCAACAAAACATCAAACTCCAACTCCAGAGAGAGCTGCCCCAATTGTTCCAATACCTTTATGTTCATTAATATGACCATGACAGCGACCTTAACAAGCTATTTTTACCCACAACATAATCTTTTCCCAGCCTCAACACATGTTTTTGTGCCTAAAATGAACCCAAACTTCATGATAAAGCTCTTTTATTTTTTAATTGTAAAGTCTTGTCGATAGGGGCATCATATAAGAAAAAAAAAGTGTTTTTCTGTTTAAAATTTTGTTTAATTTGGAGGACCTGTCGCAATGTCTCAAAGGCAGCAATAACAATTCACTCATTAAAATATGGTCAGTATGATCAGAGACCAGCAGAGTGTTTATACTTACATATACAAACTTAGTCAAAATAAATAAGTAAAATAAAAACAGTAAAAAATAAAGTACTAATTTTAAGTCAGTTTGATGCAACCGCTGCTGCAAAGTTATATTTTGGTCTTTAGCAGCAAAAAATGATTTAATTTATCCGGAGGTAAAGCATGAGAAATTCTGGCAGCTTATGGTAAACTCCAGTGACAAACAGTGGTCACAAGATTGAAACAAACCAAAAAAAAAAGGTTGACAGCTGCTGCTAAGTGGCATCCAGCCTAATGTTCCCCTCCTCTGTAGCTGTGTGTGCAGTGTTGATTTAGCTCAAATTTAAATTCCTTCTTCGTGAAGTGTTTATGTTATTCTGGCTACCCCCTGTAGGGCGAAACATTTCACAGAATAACTGTTCTGTGTCATAGCTATTTGTGCTTATTAAGATGCAGACTATTAGAGACAAGCGTCCTCTTTTAACAGAGCAGCTGTTGTATAATTCTCCACCTCAATAATTTGAGGATTTCCACACGGTCTCCGCGGAGTTGAAGACATTCTGCACACAATCATAGCTGCAGCAGGCACAAGGCAATTACAACAAACATACAGGGTGTTTTTTTTTCTTTTTTTTTCTTTTTTAATCTAATTCCCTTATTAAGACTTTAGAGCTAAACCTGTGGTTGTTTACATTACAGTGTGTTTGTGGAGCTGCTTTAGTGAATACACAAAGGTGGTGTGTGTACCTGCAACGATAAGACTCAAACAATTGAATTGAATTCAAGGCAGCATAAACACCGAATGTACAGAGTGTTAGAAAAGTGCAGTGATGAGGCGAATTTGTGAGATATCTGCAATATTATTCGGCGTCAGTGTCACTCTGAGAAAAGGAAATTGTTTACGGTGGAGCACCTTGATGATCTGCACCATTTTTCTCAGAAATGTGTGTTGGAATAAAAGCAGCTCCCCTGTGTGTGTGTGTGTGTGTGTGTGAGGAGTTTAAAGTAGGCAACCTACAGCTGGAGGGAAACCGGGCCACACCGAGACGACGCGCCACGACGGCAAACCGCTCTGTGAATGAAACGCTGGCTCCGGTGCGAGGACGGGCGGCTCAGATCCCCGCTGAGGTCGAGGTGTCGTTTGTCGTGCAAACACACAAACGCACACCTTCATGTGATTTTTTTTATGAGCAGATATCATAGCAACAAATTAAGCTTAATTTCCCTCTAATGGGCTGCGATATTAGAGTGAGTCATTTGTTGTGCGAGGAGCTTTGCGACGATGAGTTTCGCCGACGATGATTCACGGGCAAAGAGCGCAGCCCCGGGAGTTTCACAAACGGTCGCCAGGAACGCAGACTTGGGATGCCAAATTTGACAAATTGTTTGTCAAATTTCACTGGTTTGTAACCGCAGAATGAATCGCACTGTGCAAAAATATCCCCCTTCAGCTACAAAGAAAATATTCAAATCCACATTGGGCAATCTCAAAAAAATGAAAAAATGTTTGGTTGTGGCTGTGGTTGCCCTTTTATTATATCTCTTTCTCATATTAACCATTTTTACACTGTTAACTCTTATCAGACTTAACCATGATCTTGACCTGACTCTGACCACACCTTACTTCTAGTAATTCGGCTTTATTCCAGTCTGGCGTTTCCCGTAAATGTAGGTATTGTGGTCCTGTTCGCTGTGCTAACTGTGCACTTGTTACCCCCGTTGCAGAGATTCAGGGAAATGAGTATTTGCAGACGACAATCTGCACAGGGGTGAAGCGGTGAGAGCTTCCTACAGCAGATAAACGCCTCTTCGGATTTGTGCCTACGCAGGTGTGGGTCACATTGAAGCTGACACGCATGACACGTCTTAAAAGTCTCAGATCAGCCGGCGGCCTGTGTTTGGCTAAAACCTCCCGCCTGGTCTGAATAACTCAGTCCTGGAAAATACGAGGAGAAACACAGCCAGGACGAAAAAAAAAAAAAAAAAAAAAAAACGCTTCATTTATTAGGTTCCTGAGGCTGAAATAGGAGAATCCGATGGAATAATCACCTGTGCCATGGTTGGACCGCCAGCTGCGTGCACACCTGGATGCTTTCACTCCTGCGGCCCAGCAGGAGGCAGGATTGTTTTCGATGCCACACGCAAAACTCCATTCATCTCACAGCCCGTCACTTTCGGGCAGCGCCTCAGAGAGCGCCAGGTTAAACCTGCTCAGATCTCCAAAAGCACCTGCTACCCAGAAGCTATCACTACTCGCAAATGAAAAGGCCAGGAGCAGGAGTTTTTTTTTTTTTTTTTTTTCCAGGGGACTGGATTTAAAATCATTATGGTGTTTGCAGAGAGCAGCCAGATGAGACTCGAAGAGAACCTGCAGGTACGTCCTTATGCGGGGGGAAGATTTTTACAGCCTCAAAGCACAAAATGATATTAACGTGACTGCAGGGGGTTGACAGAGTTAATAAATTCAAACGGCTCAATGGTTATTTCACCTGATTTCTTCAAGTCTCTTTTGGAGCAGCACAATGCTTCTCGAGGTTTCAATTAAGACACCCACCCATTAACAGCTGCTTTAGGCAGTCCGTGGGAGAAGGGACTACCAATCGGAGCTGAGCAGAGGCGGGATTGAAAATAGAGACGTCATCTCACGACATCTCCCCAGTTACATTCATAAAAAAAAAAAAAAAAAAAAACGGCACCGGAAAAAGTGAGATCAGTGCAGCTGTACAAGTTGTAAGCCTTGTAAGACGGAGGTAACAGATAGTTAAGTGCTATGAGTGGAGGCTGCTGAACGGTATATTGGCGGAACTAATTGGTCAAAACAAAATAACACCGAGTACATCTAAGAAACTGGCCAACATGAACGGTGTCAGACCGAACGAGTGAAGTGGAACAAAACGGCGATTCAGGCTCGTCGAAGATCGTAAAGACTCTTTTTTTTAAGTTAGTGACTGCAGCCGTGGGACATTTCACCCCCCGAGCTAGAAAAGTTATCGGCCCAGCTCAGGTTTTTGCTGTTGCAATTTTGTCGCACTTAACAAAAGATTACCAGATTACTTATTGCCCCCTTTGCAATGAACATCAGGCAATTACGATTAAAGGACCAGAGCACAAGCAGAGAAAGAGGAGTCGGGTAGAAAAACTCAGCGCCTGTGTACCTTTCCTACTTTTCGCCGCCTTTCCGACCTGATGGTGACGGGTAAGATGCATCTGCTGACAGTGACACCCGTACGATAAATCAGCGGCAATATAGCTGCTATTAATACCTCCGCCTGTGCATAATGTCAGTGTAAAAGGACAGCTGCTCGGGTGTTCTTGGGCGACCTCGGACACAGAAAATACGTAGAATTGTGCAGCTTTTTCCCCACTTTGGGTGTAAAGACGTCAGACAGGGCTACTCATATACATATGAGATGCAAATTGTGATTAAGCCTCCAGTATCCTGATGGTATTTATTGCTGAATGTGGGCCTAGTTTCATAAATCCTGAGATTTATCCAAAAGGACCGTTCTCACAC
>JAOXYL010000001.1:5324298-5338352 GCA_028564955.1 Terapon puta | reverse complement strand
AATAATAATAATATATTATTTGTTTGTCCAATGTCTTGTGTATTATTAATCTAAGTCAAAGGAGGTAGTAATGACAGATATCAGATGAATGCAGTGGAATTAAAAGAACAATATTTTCATCTAAAATATAGTGAAATACCAGTGCACAGCAGCATATTTATCATATTCCACGAATGAATAATATTGGGCCTCTCAACCACCAGCGGGGCTCTGAATTAAAAGAAAATGTTAATTGTCTTAAAAGAGCACATGACTGATGAGTCATTGCTCTCCTGCTATTTTCAGACTTGACTGGTTTAAAAAATGTATAAACACTGATGCAGCATCCAGTTCTGTTTTTATTTTTATATATCATCGCTTCACCTTCCCTGTCAAAACCTGGTGCCTACGTTACCCACAATGCAACTCAGTTGGCTAAAGCGCTGTCAGAGCTGTTTTACACCAATAAGGGGAGAGGAGAGGAGAGGAGCGTCACTACAACACCAGTGTCGAAATGCAAATATTGTATTGATAATAAAGGTAGTAATTTAATTAACAATTTCATTTAATTTAGCCAGAGTTTGTTTTCCTTTCAAGCATTTAATAGTCATAAATTTTGGTTTATAATTAAATGGTGGTTTTGTGGTGGATCATACTTACAGGGTCCATAATACGACTTTGAATAGCCCTGTTAGATAATTAAAAACACTGTAAAATACTGCCCAGCTGTCCAGACTGATTATTCAATGTATGTTTGTTTGTGGTTTGTATTATATTACTGTAAATCATTTGATTACTTTAATTGTGTAATTCTAATGGCGGTGAGGGAGCCATCAGATCATACTTATGGGGCACCCAAAAAAACACTTTGGCCAAACACTATGAGCTACTGCCAACTGTTTAACCTGATTGTTAAGTGTATAATGTTTTTGGATCACTGAAGCACACTTTAGGTGATTTAGCTCATTTGTTTTTCTTCAGTTGTAATGAATTGTCCTTAATAAGTGCACAGTTTGAGGTTGTGAAGGGGCCATCAGATCATACTAATATGGTCATACATACACATTCTAAACAAAATATTTGGGGATCACTCAAAAAAAAAAGTATATTAGATAATATCAATATATAATTTAGCTGATGTGTTTGTCTTTAATTGTAGGAGTTGAAAAGTTGGAGTTAATCATTTGGGGTTGGTGAGAGTTACCATCCCATCACACTTACAGGGCTCTGAAAAGTTTCTGAGCGGTCCTGTTGGATGCTTAAAAACGCTGTAAAACGTATAAAATACTTTAAGCTGAATGCATGTTTATTCATTTATATAAAATGCATACACGTTAGATGGTTTGTTTGTCTTTAATTGTCTTTAGTAATTGTGATGTTTGGGGTGGTGGGGTGGCCATCAGATTATACTAACAGGGTCATGCATGCACATAACATATAATAATACTTGGGGACTGCTAAAACATATTTAGATAGAACTTATATTTCATATAACTGGTTTGTTTGTTAAGTAATTGTGGTTTATAACAGTGTTGGGTGGTGGGGTGGCCACTAGATTGCACTCACAGGGTCCCTAAAAAGTCTCTGACCGGCCCTGTTGGATGCTAAAAACAGTGTAAAATACTTAAAACTGTTCAGCCTGATTATTTAGTGAACTATTATCCCCACAGGCAGTAATATTAGCAGTATGAAGTGTTTTCCTTCAGGCGGCTCGGACTCTCAGTATGCGGAACTCCCTGCAGACTGACGATGATGATGGTGATGATGAAGAGGAGGAGGAGGAGGATGTTGTGAAGGCAGGTTGTGACTGACCGAGCAGAGGCACGGCTCCCATCCCGCATCTCTCATCACGCTGCTTGTGAGTGTGTGCGTGTGTGTGTGAGAGAGAGAGTGTGTGCGCTCCCAGCCCTGACGGAGAGACACCCCCGAATCCGAGACACCACCACCACCACCGCCGCCACCAACGCCGGCCTCCCTCGCTCCTGTGGCCGGGCAGGACGCCCTCCGCCCGGGGCCGTCCTCTGCAGCTGGCACCGCCGTTAGCAGCTAAGCGGCTAACGCGAGCAGGTAAGCCGGTGGTCTCACTCAACATATATCCTGTTTAAACCCATTCACGGGCGCTCCAGCGTGTGCTTCGGCGTGTTTTTGTCCGCGGTCACTGCCGCTTTGTGATATTTTACGGCTTTAAAGAAAATATTTGTAAAAACAACTCGGTCATGCTACATTTAGCTAGCTAGCCGCGGAGCTAACTAGCTAATCCAGCCGTTGCGTAGGAGAGCGTGAAGCCAGCAGAGGTGAGAGGATGCATCGTCGGTGTGAGCATGTAGGACGAGCCGAGGCCTGACAGCTATATATTATATTACATTATCTATATGTCAAAGATAAAAACTATAACCCTGGCTGCACAGGCTCCTTCCTCTGCATCTCCACGGTTTGCTGGTTTGATAGTAAGAATCTCATTTCACCTGCCAGCCAGCTTCGTCTCATGTTGGGATTTGTTTTCTGTGTTTGACCTCCCCCCCTCCCCACCAATCCGCTTGTCATTGACGCTATTAAGCATCTTTTCTTTTGCTGTTTTGCCGTCTTGCACAATCAAGGGTTTCAATGCGTGACAGCGACTGAGTTGCAAACGCAGGGATAGTTAGCTACGTGAAGGTGCACAGAGGAGGCTGTTTAAAAATGAATGGATCCATGCCATCCTTCTGCAAAATCATCTCTTGTATACTTTAAATTTTAAGATACACTTCGATATATTTCTGTATGTGTTTGACTGCAATGTTGTCAGGTTGAAATCATGTAAAAAAAATATGAGAACGGTTTATTTCAGGACCAAATATCCAGTGTGATGATACAGACTAGCTTCATATTTATTTATAATTTAATACAATTGACATTGCTTTATCAATAATTTCCTTTACTATTGATTAGTTGTTCAGTAAGGATGGTGAAAATGTTCATTGCTATTTCCCAAGCCCGTGGCGATTTCCTCAAATGTTTTGTCCACAACCTAGAGAAATATTCAGTTTACTGTCATAGTACATTAACAAAAAACAAAATTATTACATTTGAGAAATCAATATTGGAGAATTTGGATACTTTGCTTAAAAAATTGTAATGGGAATTGTGGGTGACAACTGATTGATTAATCAACTAATCTTTGCAGCTCTAAAGATTATTTTGATTGATCCGAAGTAAAAAGCCTCAGTATATTTTTAAAAAACTGCTCAATAAGACAGTGACAAACGACACAGCATCTTCTGCATACTGGAGTTTCTTGGGTATGAAGACCGAGGTATTGGTTTATCATTCATTCCCTCCCTGCGCTCCCTGCTTCCAAAGAAAAAAAACAAACCCTTGTTACGCTCAGTTTGATGTGATGGCTGACATGACGGCACGTGACCCGAACGCAACCTGTCACCACATCGCTCCTGCCAACCATCATCCACTGTCAGTACACAAGTGAAAAGTGAACACACAGGACTGAAGTTTAAACACACACATTATTCATGATCAATGTTTTCCTATGGTCAAACAAAAGATGATTTTTCTGCGTTTGAATTATGCAACCAAAAAATTGGAGACGCAGGCTGGACGAGGCGTTGAATCGTGGCCACGCACACTTATTATATTTTAGGGATCTTTTAGAAATGAATGTATAAATAAATAGAGATGAGGGTATTCTCTTTTGTCAGTGTGGGCCTGGAGAGAGCCAGGCTTTTATTTTATGCTAACCAGTTTTATTGACAAGGGGAGCCAAACTGTTCTTGTATCTGTTCGTCCGTGCAACATCGCGCCATTGGTTCAATAAGAAAAGATTGAAATCTAAAAGTGAGACTGTGACGATCAATACTTTAATAATCCGGCACTTCATCCCTCTGCCGTTCGGTGAGACCTCGCTGAAGTCAAAACTAATTCAACAGAGTCGTCCTCTCCCTCGCTTGTTACTGCTGTTGGTTGTGACTGGCAAGAAATGTGGTCCGTGTTGGAGGCCTGTGAATCATATCCATCTCCTCTCTCCGTGCTGCTTATATAACCAGTGAGTGCCGCCTGCAGACCACTCTGACCAGATTCATCTGCTGTGTTAACCTACATCATTATCTTTGAAGACTACGCCGTGTTGTGGTGATTCTTTTATCTCTCTTTTGATTTATTTATTTATTTTTAAAGAGCGAGAAACGGCGTTGAATACCGCGCTCACTTATTAAATACAATCAGCGAAGTGGCGTAGTCCTTCCGTCCTTCATCTAAAAATAATGCGGTGGTCCTGTATCTTTGTGCTGGATGAGTCTGCCTCCAGCTCTGCTTTCAGCCGTGCTGCTTCATAAAATAGCCATTTTGGCTCAGCACCAGGAAGCGTTCATGTTGCCAGACCTGCATGTTGATTCATTGTCCTGATCGTTTTGCAAGATAAAGTGGGTTAGATCTGTGTTCTGCTGAAGCCTGGCCCTCACTGCTGGACTATATATAATGCTGTTGGACGTATTTCCTGTGGGGCAGGTTCAACTTCTAACCACTCTCTAACACAGTGTTGTGTCACGTATGTGGAAATATAATTGTGTAAAGAACAGGTGTCTCAACACGAGGGCTCGCTCTCTCACCAGTCCCTCAGAGCTGATATACTTATTACCGTTAAGTGACAGTTAACTTTGGTCGTCTTGTTCATTTACATGCAAAACCCAGTAGGAGTCTGTCAGGCTCGCAGCTTATTTGAATAATTTTACCAAATGTGATGAGAGCTGACATTAAGCTGACTCAACAGGACATGTCTCAGCCCACTGCATAGTGCTGTTTGAACCGCGTCTTCTCAGCAGCGTTAGCCAGTTTACTCAGTCCCTGCGTTAACCCCGCAAAGTATGAACAAGCCTATTTCTTTCCAGACGCGATGGATAAAGTATGTTTTTATCCTAACGTGTCAGTGAAAATTCTTTATCAGGGATCCGTCCAGTAATTAAGTCAAATTGTGACCCTTTTACCGTTGTGCTCCATCAGGATCATTCCAGTTCAAATTTATTTCCCCCTGTGAATGGCTCCTCCACTCACAATTGGACCCATTAGACGTAATTAGACCCATAATGCATCTGGAGCCCACTGTGATAAAGTCACCCCTAATGTCCACTGGACACAGCTGCGTCACATGCCGGCTGCGCTGTAGCTGCTGGGGTTAATGACGGCCTGTGTCAGGATGTGCGGCTGTCGTGGCCCACTTCTTCCGACTTCCTTGCAGTCTATTTGTCTGCCCTCTTACTTTTGTGTGGCTGGCCTGTTTCTGTGAGAATAACTCGCGTCTCTGAACCGTGAAATTCACTTGTGTCGACGCTTATTTACAGCTGGCATGAATTCAGACTACTCACACGCTGTTTACATTTAGGTTTGTTATGGTTTTGATGTACATGTAGTCCTGCAGCAATATAGATAGAGAACTCAATCTATTTTTGCTACCTCATTTATAACATATTAACACACCAGTGGGTGGTAATGAGCAGTTTTGTTCGGAGGGACTGGCTTTCCTTGTTTAGGGGTAAATTATCTCCTATACTGTGATGTTTACAGCTTCCCAGAGAGAAACATATCAGCAAGTGGGTAACACATAACTGAAGTCCTGAAGCCGTGGAGAATTGATGAAACAACACAAAATTAGTCAGGCTGCTTTAAGATGCGCTGCCTCTGAAATGTACCGAGTGGACATTGACACCATTTTGGAAACGTGACACTGCAGAAGGACGACGCAGACGTCTCTGATAGACCTTCATTTAAAAAAAAGCAGCAAGAAACAACCCTGAAACTGAGGGACATTTACTCAAAATGTGCACCAGGTTATGAATTTGGTGTTAATAGTTATTTGTTACCCTTTACTTTTTTGTCAAGAAAATTATGAGCTTATAAATCTATATATCTAGTAGAATTCAGCTTGGATGTTGTCTTCAAGTGGCAGAGGTCTGGTCATTTAAGTTGAGAGTGTATAAATGGTATATAATATGTACAAACGGCTGGCTAAATTATAGATCCATCAGCTTATCAGTGCAGGGATAACAGCCTTTGAGAGACAGTGAAAGACTGCTCTGGGTCCGGTGTTTGTGTTTCAGGGTGGAGTCTCTGCTCATGCCATTTGTTGGTGTTGGAGTAGAGGCTGTTCGCTGTGACATAAAGTAGATCCTGTCGCTGTACATTTCCTTTCTCACCAGACTCTGCAGTTGCTAATGTGCACCCCTCCTGTCAGCTATGTTTTAACACCTTGGTCTTCCTTTTTAATTTCCCCTGCTTCCACCGCGACTGATTATATAACAGATGTATAATAACTTATATATCTGTGCGGTTTTCAGCGCTCCAGAGCATCAGGAGGCGACTCGTCCCCCAGAATCAAACAGCACGGGCTTCTTTACAGAGCCGCCATTTTGTAACAACGTTTTAACAATCATGCTGGGAGAAATCTGTCGTGGTAGAGACAGAGATACCAAGTTCTCCTCCGACTGTATAGTCTTCGTAAGCCAGACTTCTCTGCAGCCACGGTGTGCTTTTTGAAATGAAAATGTGCTCTTCTGATGCCATTTTGTGTTGCATAAATGTAAAACTCAACGGTATTACGAGCAGCTAACTAACAGGTGTAAATGAAATCGACCGAGTCTCATCCTGACCTCTGACCTGCCTTTGTGGGAGAGTTTCTTATGCACATGAGAGACCTATCGTGCTATTGCAGCTGGTAGTGCGACAGGAAATATCTGTGGGAATGTGAAAATGAATAGTGTTTCTGCAGAAGTCTTAAGAACTGAGCCTCACGTAATCCCTCCCCTCTCCTAGTCTGTTTGTTTTTTTTTAAATGGAGTGGTTCGTGTGCTCTCATCTTACCTCTAACAGAGAGTACATCCAACACACCGTTCCCTTTCAGATTATTAAGCAGCGGTGTTGTTTGGAGCAGCTTTGTTTGATTTAAGCACAGGCTGCTTGTTTGCGATATCTTGTTACAGAGGCAGAAGAAATATTGATTTTAGGTACGTTTTGTTGTAATGTTTTCAGGGAATAGCCGTTCAGTTATACGCATGTTCTTTATATTAAAAAAATAAATATCCCCTGCTGTGTCAAGTTCATAATTTGCTGTATCTTGCGGGACCAGAGGATGCTACACTGGAGCTGTAAGTGGGCTTCATAGTGGGGAATAGGCATCTCAAGAGGTGTAGGTTTAGTTCGCTGCAGCTACCTGACAGACACACGGCTGTAAGGGTCATGGTAAAAGCTATGAAGGGTGCTTATTCCACCAAGGCCCCTAAGCTGCTTACTATATCAGCGAGCCTCTACTGAAAAGTCTTTATCCTCCAGCAAAAACAAGCAGCTGACGTAGTCGACGGCGCTGCGCTGAAACTCTGACAACGCTGCTTTAAAATGATGTACCATGCATTTTTTACTCCTCTCTTCAGACGGATTTTTTTATTAGCTTTTAGCTATTTGAGGTAAAATGCAGCCAACGTTGTTGTTTGGCGTCGCTGATGAAGGCCTGTTTTGTCTGACATCTTCCGTGCTCCTCCAGCTTTGTCTTATTGTCTGCCGTGTTCCCTGTCTAGTAGAGATGATCGCGGCGTAAAGTGGGAATCTCGAACGTCAACACGACATTGTTAACGTCTCTCATTTCCTGCTGAGTAGAACGTAGACATGACATTGCAATGACATTTCCAACAGAGCTACGACGCTTTCTGAAAACATCACCGCTTCATTAAACACCTCTGCCACGTTCAAGGGCTTTCCCCCCCAGATTGAGATCTGTCACAAATGATGAGGAGCTAATGAGAAATAGCCCCCATAAACCAGACGCAGTGTATGATTTTGTTTCCTGGCTGATGTGTCATCGGTAGTTTGTGAAATGAAACAGCTTCCTTGATGACTTATCTGCTGTGCGGGTACATTACCCAATCATCTACCTCGGTTCACTCTCATGTTTTCTCAGCTGAAAAATCTCAGAAATCTGAAAAAGCCCTTGAGATTTCATGCCTGTCTATACTTCCTTGAAAGGTGTCTTGTGAAAACTAGTTAATAAAATGAAGTAGTAGACAGATAGAGACAGGTAAATTGGAGGCTACTGCAAATGCTTTTTACATTGTCTACAAAACAAATCGTCAAAAATGTGAATTGTAATGTATAATTATTTAACCCAACTTTCACAAAATCATGTGGTGGGTCGGCGTTATCCACTGGGAGTATACTTCCTGACACCGCATCCATATTGTCTATCTTTGGTTTAAACTCCAGTGTTCATTTCATTATAACCATTGAAACACATGACCCAAAGTAAAATACATTTTGGTTTTCCATCTTTTTCTTGTGTTACAGGTTTGACTCAATCATTTTTTTGAACCGTCACGATGAAAATCAAAGAGATGACTTTCAACTTTACTCCCCACTTGTAATGGAAAGGCACCACTGACTCAAGAGGGAACACATATCCTGGATGCCGTGACACACAGGACGTGGTCAATCCAAGATGGAGAAAAAGAAAATGTGCCCTCGCCTTCTCGACTACTTGGTCGTGGTCGGAGCAAGGTAAGAACTTAGGTGGTTATGGTTTAAACCAAAGCTCAGCAATGCCAGTTGAGGAAATATCTGTAGTCAAGTTGTGAATGGTATTTTTCTTTACTGGTTCACAACAACAAATTTTCTTGCCATGTGATTTAGCCACTTGTACCACAAGTGCACAGAAATTGATAGATTCAGCACCTTCCCGGAGGACCCGATGACACTTCTACATCGATAGTTCTGTTTGTACAATATTTCATACAGCCTCGTTAAAATTCATAAACACATTAAGTTCTTGAAGATCCATTCGTCATTGAAGAGTATGTTATGTAAGAGAGCCAACAAAAACACGTGGAATAGTCGGTGTCATCATGTGAGCATTTACGGTGTGTTGAGTGATTCATGAACTCATGCGAGAAAGCGTTCCACCTTAAACGTTGCCGTATGCTGCTGGTAGCGTTTGTGCAGCACAGGAAACTAGTAAAGGTGAAAATGTAGTAAAACATCCTTATTTAGAGCTGCTGAAAAGGTTAAATAATGTGCATTTGCCATCAGAGGAACGAGCCACAACTTAATAATGCATATCCAATAATGTGTGATGCATTCTAGTAAATGGCTAATAACACTACACCCATCAAGGGGCTATCAAGTGTGCCTTGCTTTACAATACATCACCACAATACAGCTTCTCCGTATCAATTTAATAGAAAGTATTAAAACAGTATTAAAAACATGCCTGCAGGATTTTTTACAAACCCAGGTAATACCTCGACACCACCCGAGCCTAATCACCACGTCTAATGCTGTATGTGAAAGCACACATAGTACACTCCCACATGACGGGGCATGCATAATGAAGCATAGTAGCACATTGTTTCAAGCACGGTAGCCACAGGGGAAAAGGATGATTCACATGAGCGCATTGAAGTTAGAGTCCTGTCCAGCCTGCCACTGAGTTAGCCACCGAGTGAAACATTTAGGAATTTAAGTATAATGCCTAAGGGCTAAGGTTTTTGTGGGATGGGTGTTTTTATGTTCCTTTACTGAAAGCTTCTTGGATTTTAATTGTTAAACAAAGTTGCTTCTGTTACCACTAGACTCCTGTCATGGCCTTGTTAGCTGTTCCATTGTACTATCAAGCAACCAGAGGCCTTAATTACTCCTTGATGAAATGCTTCTCACCTCACCTAACAACCCTTTCAAGTTTAATTAATACCCGTGTTTAAAGATGAGGGAGAATGTGATTTGTAAATTGCCCAGAGAGCAGTTATAAAACCACATCGGAGTAATGCCAGGTGCAGCAATACAACCTACAACGTGGCTTTAAAAACACAACACTTGTTCGTCCATCTCCTCTTCAGGCAACCAAGCAGCGACAGTGTGGCCCAGACTCCTCAGCTTCTCCGTCGCTACCCGCTGGAGGATCACCACGACTTCCCGCTGCCGCCGGACGTGGTGTTTTTCTGCCAACCAGAGGGCTGCCTGAGTATTCGCCAGCGTAGGGTCAGCCTTCGCGACGACTCCTCATTCGTTTTCACGTTGACCGACAAGGACTCAGGAATCACCCGCTACGGGATCTGTGTCAACTTCTACCGCTCTTTCCAGCGAGGGCATCACCGCACTCGCGGGGACAAGAGCGGCCACGCAGAGGCGGCAGCGCAGGCGGCCGAGACCGCCAGCGAAGGGTCTGATGGCAGCGGTGGAGGCCCGCCCTCCACGTTACCTCCACCCAGCAACGCAGAGTCAGCGCCTCCGCCAGCCTCCGGAGAAGAGGTCGGACAACCGAGCGCCGAGCAAAATGCCGGCAAGTCCCCACAGCACAGACGGAGCGCTGCGAAGATGGCAGCCAGGAACCGCAACAGCACGCTGACCTCGCTGTGCATACTCAGCCACTACCCCTTCTTCTCCACCTTCAGGGAATGCTTATATATTCTCAAGAGGCTGGTGGACTGCTGCAGTCAGAGGCTAACCCAACGAGCCGGGCTGCCTCGGGCCACCCAGAGGTGAGGTTTAAGACAAGTACCTGTAGCTCCTCTTTGTTGCTCACTTATGATTGACTTTAATGTTGTTTTTTTGCTTCGTTGCATCATTTCATCCTTGTGGACATTATAACATACATATACTACTTTACAGGCCTCTTTCACGTAGCTAATTTGGTTGTTAGGGACATTATGAAAACAGACTTTGTACACCAAATCTGCTTGATTGCTGTGAAATCGCTGAGCACATTCATGCTTGCCAGATGAACACTTTGGGCTCCAAGACCTTTTTTGTCATGCTACCCTTTGGCCAAATGTCAACTTTGATCACAGGAACTCATATTTAACAGGCATATTGCCATGGGATTGGCTGAGTACATTCATTATACCAAGGTGATAAACTCTCTGATTTTAATTAACCCATGGCATTTACTTTCACGCCATCAATTTTTAGTCCTTGACTTGGTCAGTACAGCGCTCATTCCTCAAGGTAAATTGTCAAAAGCAATTGACCTATAATAAATCTGCAAATTCATACATTTTTAATCAACATTAAATGGCAGTGATTACAAATAGAAGAAAATTACATAAATACAGCTCATTCTCCATTACCTGTCTCATCTCTAAGGAATCAAAGCTGCCGTGGCTTTGCATGCCAATTGCTGACCACACAAACAAAAGGTTGTTTCAGCCTCTTAAAATCCTTATTTACTTAACATGTCCAAAGCTAGTTTACGAAAATAGCAGGCACGTGTTGCTTTTACAGGGTTCCTGCTGATGTTTTCTACAGTGCCTACTGCTTTCTGTCTCCCCCCATCTGCTTCTCTCATTGTCCACCTGTTATTTGTATGTTTGTGCTGCAAAATTAATACAAGAGCCTTTGTCTGGGGCTCCGTGCAGTTTAGCGAGCCATCTGCAGCTTGTATCATGTTTTCACAGCATGCTTTATGCCATCACACTCCACCTTGATGATAAATAATGCCAACCAAAATATCCACAGTGCATTTTAAATGCTCTTGTTACGAAATATTTGAATTACAGCAAATATTATTTCATCTCATGTTACGAGGACGATTTTAAGAATAATGTTATATAATTGTGTTCATACATGACCTTCTTTTTAGTCATACACCCGCTCTATAAAAAGATAAAGAAGATAATAAAAACAGTCTAGGACAGTGTGTACGAGCTGTATAATCAACATTATGAATGACATTTAGTACAGTGATTTGCACATTAGACCTGAAGCAGATGATTTTTATCAGTCTGCATTGTTGATTTTTCATTCATTTCTTAATTAATTCAGCCTTTATTCAAGCTGCAGAAGATACCCGCAGCTGCGCTCCCCATTGTCTTGTGACGTCGTATTGTGATCTTGCAGTATTTGCAGTGCTCTTTTAGCAATTCTGTTGCCATGGGTGACACAATAGATTGCAATTTTGAAGTGACAAAGTGTTAATTAGGCTGTCACTTCACGCTGGCTCAGGCCCAGTATGATTGTCGGTCACCCAAGGTGCACATGTTTTCTCCACAGTCGTCTATTTATAGCTGAAGAACCAGTGCAGCTTTCCCGCTCATCACAACAAGGGATTGCAGGAATGTCTAATGCACACTTAATCTCATACCTTGACTTTTTTTCTCCCCCCCCTCCGGATCCACACATCATCAGCATAGAACTGTAGTTTCTCTGACAACCTCAAAAAGGCCATTCAAGCCACAGGCCGGACAGACCTGAGAATCTCTTTCTCCTGACATGGTTGTTTAAAATGTGGCAATGACAGAGAAGGAGGAGAGCCAGCACATAATGGCTGCGAGCGCTTTGCTCGCTGTGGCGGCTCTGACAGATTGAGGTCTCCGGCTGCCTTTGGGTAGCAGCTGCAGTTGGTGGGAGGGCTCCAAAGGCCTAATGATTTATCTCCCTCCTTGCTACGCACACGCACTGCGTATACACTCCAGAAAGGGTTTAATGGCACCGCGTGTGTGTGGAGTCGAGGGTTTCACATCAATATTTCGTCAGTTGTTTGAGAGCCTCTCCTGTGTTTCCTCATTTGCTCATCATATTAGTGATTTGATGGTGTGTTTGCAGACGCCTCTTGGTAGCTGTTTGCGGCAGTAAATTTATCAAAGTGTTTAGTGTGACTGATATTTAACCCTAAAATGACAGTTGACTGATATTTATATATAAAATTTGCTTAATTTAACGCATTTCACATCTGCGCAACATTTATGCTAATTTTTTCCCACAGTTTCTCATTACTGCCAGCAATATTCAGCTTGACACTTGAGACATTATTAGTTCCTGTGTGGTATAATAATACCAAGTTATCTTATTCGTTCTATGATACGTGTTCCAGGCCTTGCTGGCAACTGAAGCTGAATCAGAATCGGTATCCATCTGTCTGTCTGTCAATAAAATATGTACAATATATCTGTTGTTAAAATTAAATGAAAGAGCTTTACAACTTGTGCAGTGACGTGCAATATATTGACCAGCACTGCTTAAACAAGTTTTATGGAGCCAAAATGCCAGATTCACTCATTCTACCTCATCAAGTTTGAAAATCTACTGAAACACTTGTATCACTGTTTCATATCATTATGGATTTAATGTCTTTTATTTTGGGCTGGTGAACAGACAAAAACAAGAGTTTTGGTGATGTCACATTATCACATGACACCCTGAAAGGCTTCATTGTGTTACATGGAAAAACAAAAAAAGACATCACATTCAGCTTAAGATCCCTGTTGGGGTCATTTTAAGAAGCTGATAAGAAGACAAGGCTCAGAGAAAGTAAAGACTCATGTGACTCTGTTTTTGTCCTTTGCAGGGACACCATGTGGCGGGTGTTCACCGGGGCTCTGTCGGTGGAGGAGAAAGGAAGCCAGCTGCTGGCCGACCTGCGGGAGATCGAATCCTGGGTGTACCGGTTGCTTCGCTCACCGGTACCAGTGGCGGGTCAGAGGCGCGTGGATGTGGAGGTCCTGCCCCATGAACTCAAACGGTCGCTTACCTTCGCCCTGCCTGACAACTCTCGCTTCTCCATGGTCGACTTCCCCCTGCACCTGCCCTTAGAGCTGCTGGGCGTGGACGCCTGTCTTCAAGTCCTCAGCTGTGTCCTGCTAGAGCACAAGGTGAATTCAGGATCCAAACTGTCTCTTATCAATCATCGCTTTGGTCTGTCTGGTTTGTTTTCTTTTATATCTTTAAAGACCAGAAGGCTGTGAGTCCTCGGCTGCCTTTCACCCTTTGGGTTATGCTACTTTACCGAACTGATTGTTTCAAGGAGAAAGTATAAGCACAGATATATTTAGTATGGACAGCTGTGTGCCCCTGCCTGCAAAAAGACCTGAGAATTACCTTGAATTACCTTCATCAGACATTTTCTGTTAAATGTAGTCTCACTGAAGCCATTTTACTGCAGTGTGGACGAAGCACGATTGGTGAAAAGATGACTGTGTACACTGTATGACTGAAAGGAAGCCCTCTTCATTTCTGTCCCTCCCATCTTCAACACTTGAAGCTTTAATAGGGATGTAATAGGACTCCTTGTTTGGATGGTGCTGGTGTAGTGTTCTGTTGTTGCTCTTGGTTTACAG
>JAOXYL010000001.1:5274938-5291756 GCA_028564955.1 Terapon puta | reverse complement strand
AGACACACACAGACCTGTGATGGGTTATATATGAAATCTGATCATTTAATGAGTCTGAATATTAATATATTTCAACAAAGACGGACTTTAACAACAGAACTTTGCCTTAAATTAAACTTGACGAGCCTTCATCACCTCCTTGGTCTAAAGTTGAGTCAGCTCCTGGCTGTTGTGGTGGACTTTTCTCGGCCCACATCCCATTTTACACCTTGTTAAACCTTTACCCCTGTAACCCTCTCCCCCCCCAAAAAAGAAAAATAGCTCTCAAACATTCACTCATTGAGGTTCCTGCTGCCTTTGAATTCTGTGTTTTGTCTCTTGCACTGGCATAGTTCCTGAAACTAAAGAAGTGGTGATCCACAAGTACAAGACCCCCATGGTGAGTCCTCGCTTCTCCCGTTAAGAGTCAGTACCAGTGCATGTAGATCCCCCAGGTGTGTGTCGCCGCATTTGACATCCGTAACCTGTAAACGTAAACCGACATCGCTGCGGAGGCGGAGGTGGAGGCGCTCTGATCCGGGGAAAAAACTGACAGGATCTCGAGTCTGAAGACCGAGGGCATAATCTCAAAGAAACACGTACTTAATAAAAAAAATGTGTGAAGTTCATCAGAGCAGAGCGGTTTGACTCCCTCCGGTCATTAAAGGATTACGGCACCTTTTTTTCAGAGTCTGGCCTTTTAATCACCTCACTCGGTGTAATGAGTTATGACTCCACCTCGTCTTGCAGTAACGTGCCGTTTGAGTAAAATCTCCCAAAGTTTTATCAGACCCTGAAAGACAGCAGAGCGAACGAGACGGGGTTTCGCAACTTTTAACGGCGGCGATCGTTTAGTCTTCTGTCTCTGTAAACCCTTTCAAGTTAAAAGGTAATCAGCCAGGAATGTGCGTGTTTCTTTTAACGCGGCGCTTTGTAATGAACATTTTGTGCGAGTCTTGCTGAATAAGGGACAAGAGCCCTGTTTACAGTCAGTGTCACACAACAAAAAGCACTATGTGTATCATCAAGGTCTCAAAAACATGTTGAATGCATTTCCTTCGTCCGGAAAAAAAAAAAAAATCGCCGGCAATTTTTAAAGAATTTAAATTGTGAGTTGTTTACATGCATGTTTACTCGATTTCTGGCCAATCGCTCCACTTTTCTGAGCAGCGGAAGATGGTGATACCAGCATGCACGATACAAACATCGCCTCTGTAATGTTAGTTGGGGTAAAAACTGGGGTGGGGGGGCTCTTGTCCTGCTTTGTCCCTTGTTGTTTGTAATCACACACACAGATGTGACCTCACACCTGCGCCTCCCTCACGGTCGTCTCTTTCCTCCGCAGGCACATCAGATCTGTTACTCGGTCCTCTGCCTTTTCTCCTACGTGGCGGCAGTGAAGGGGAAGGAGGCGGAAGGAAAACCCAAGATCCTGTCGCCGAGACCCCTTCCTAGCTAGTCAACGACCCCGCGCCCTCCTCCCCCCTCCCAAACAACCCTCCCCCCTCCCAAACAACCCTCCCCCTCCCCATAATTCCCACCCGGTCCTCGATGTGCCTCTCTACTTGAAACGGCATCTCAGCTCTAAAACCGCAGACTTCTGACAATCCCTAACTTTACTCTAAGCACACGACCCCTGCCCCCCACCTTGCCCCCCCCCCTCCTGTACATACAAGCCTCAGACCCCTTTTAGACCCTGTTGTGTAGACGTGTTTGGTCTGTGATGTCGTGTAAATACTCCCGGCCCCCCCTCCCTCCTCCCCCCTTTCATCACCGTCGTCCTGATGATCATACCAACTAGCTAAATGTTTGCCCCCCCCTCGACCCGGGAGAAGCGACCCCCCACCCCCACCGAGCTCCTCTTCCTCGGGCGTGTAAGTCTTCTATCGTCGCCGCCAACACCCAACTGTTTTTACCGACAGGAGATGTGAGGGTTTGTTCCGAGGCACAGAGTGCATGCAGGTCCCGTGCACAGCCTTGATTTTCACTACAGAGTAGCCCCCCCTTCCCCCCTCCCCCCCTCCCCGACCCCTCCCTCTCCCTCCATCCCTTCCTCCTGATCGTCTCCATACGACTGTGTGAGTTATTCTGTGATATGTGGTTACTGTAAAGTTCCAGTCTGTCCAAGTTGAAGCTGGTGAAACATCCAGAGACCTTCTCGTAGTGCAGAGAGTCCCATTCTGAAAATGCTACTGTATACTGCACCGGAGCACCGCATGTAAACGCTTCTTCAAAGTGTTTGAACCCTAAAATAATGTGAGTGTTCTCAGATGTGTTCTCTATCGGCCCACCGGGCTGAATTACTGTTCTAGTTCTACTGTAAACTCTCTCGTCTGTGGTCTGCTGTTATCAATTGCATGTTCCTATGAGGATGAAAAATAAATATTATATATATTTCCATATATAGTATTTATTTAATATATACATATATTGACTGTACATTTCTCTGAGAAAAAAAAATGTTATAAATTGTTGATTTGCTAGATGTGCAATACTTAATAAGTAGTTAGCCATTGCCAGAGCCAGGTTTTCTTAAGTTAACTGGCGTTCACAGGGTGAAGAATGTTTTTTTTTTTTTTTTTCTATAGTACATATTGATTGAAGTGAATATGATGACTTCAGTTCGACATGGCTGTTCAAAGTTTGTCTTTTGAACTCCAAATCTCTCACGTGACACAAAGCGGCTGCTGTGTCGTTCTCGGAGCTTTTTGTCCTCAGGCCACGCCCCCGTCAGTGATGTCACCGCAGGTGTTTTTGACCCACAGCAGGTGGAGCTGCTGACGCTTAAAAGCTGTGAGGGTACAGTACCTTTTTTTTCTATTTCATTACAGCCTCTAAAAGCCACGTTAAACACGCTCAGTGCTTTTGTTGAATGTTTGTCATGAGCAGTTTGTGCTCTGAATTGAAAGGAAATGAAAACAAACCCACCTGGTTCAAACCGCTGTTACACCATCAGGTTGCTGCAGGGGGCGCTGTGGAGCAATTATTGTTAATATCGTTCAGTCTGGAAAACTTGATTGATCCTTAATTTCCATCTAAAGGAGCACATTTGATTTTAAAACCTGTCAGCTGTACATTTACTAACCTGTACCCAGAATATATTTTTTAAAAAGTTAAATCCAAACATTTTTAGGGATATGGACTTTCTAAGTCTACGTTGGAGTTGGAGAAACAGGAAGTCTGCGATGACTGCGCTTCAAAACAGCTAAAAAAAATTATGCTTTTATCAACATAAAGTTTAAAAGTAGCTAGAAATGGGTCCTATCTGGCTTCATTTGAGTAAAATATTTGAAGCTAAATCCAAAAGGTTGATCTGTTTATTTGACACCACTGGATCTCTCCCGATGCTTCATGATCATGTTGTTGTTCGCTCTTTAAAACTCGTTTGCTTTTCTTTCTTTTCAGTTTCCAGATACAGGGTGACATTTTCTGGTGGCCTTTGTCAGAAATAGTTCTGTTGTGCTTCTGCTGACCTGTACCTGGAATTGAAAAGGAAAAAAAAAATAACTACTTGGCTTTTTTCTCACCAGTCATAAAGAACAAGTGACAACAATTAAACTCTCAAGATAAAGTTAATGAGAGCTTCACAACCTCTGACACCATCTGAACATACACCCCTGATGTACCTTCAAAACAAAAGACTTGGACTGAATAACGTTAACAGTAAAGTATTTTTAAACTATTTTCTGACCACTGAGTCAGAGGTGATTCATCAGAATTGGATTCAGAGTCTAAAATCCAAAGTTACGTAATGAACTAAAATAGAAAACAGCTCAAATTTACATTTCCGAAGCTGAAGGTCGATTAGCTCTCGGTCACGACGTGGTGTAACAGCGGCAGTTTGCTCAGGTGTGGGAGTCGATTTAAAAAAAACGCCTGTCGTCACATCGCAGACTGTCGGGGTTGTGACAGAAGAACAAAAACCCTCCAAACTCGCAGTGGAAGCCCACAGCTGTGGTCACCCGACCCCCCCGAGGAGACGTCGAGTCTTAACGTCGTTTCTGTTCCCTGACAGTAAAGAAAGGTCTTTCACAGAGCGAGTGTGTGTGTGAGTGTGCGTGGTGAAGTTTCTCCAGATTAGCAATATATCGGTACAGCTCTATCACCTGAGGATGTTTTTTTGTTTTGTTTTTGTTTTTAAATTCAGACGTGTTAACTGTGCAAAGGAAAATCATGTGTAGGATGTTGAGAAGATGCAGCTCCGTTAATGAAGAACACCACACACACACACACGTCGGTGTAAATGAGACACGATCGGAAGCATCTCAAAATATTGCATCGAGAACGGGCCACAGCTCTTTCTGCTTTTTTGTTGTTTTTCTTTTTTTTTCTAAACTGGATTATTACAACTCATCTCTGTCATTGTACTAGCCAGCTGCTGTAATGAGAGGGAACACATGAGATGAGATGCCAGGTGTAAGTACTCCAGTATCTGAAAAAGTATTTATAGAATATGTACAGCTTTGGCAATATAATAAAGTTGTCGCAAATAAAGCTCAGTGGAGTTCATTGTCCCGAGTGTGAATAAATCAAAATGTGTAAATGAGTTTAGAGCTTGAAGAGTAAAATATCAAGCGGCTTTTCAGGTGAATGAAAGTACAAAATGGAAGATTTGCTTAGCAGCTTGAGTCCACCTATAAAAAATGTTAAAGACTGGAGGAAAAAGTTTTATCAGTTTTATCAGCTGCAGAAGAAGAAACCTGATCAGATTTTACCTGATAGTTTACCGGGGTTCATTTTACATCTGTTGCAGCTAAAGGACAAAAAAACACAAAGTTTGATACATGAGCACCTCATCCCATTTAATAACATCATAAAAACAGTTTTTGAGTCATTTTACATTTGACAAGTTTACTTGCGTCACAAGTATTTTCTCACTGAACCCTGGTAGCAGTGCAAGTCCTGATCTGCCCACATCGTCACATAAAAAGGGGGGAAAATGAATATATGCTGCTAAAAACATATTTCATTTTAAATAATGTGATTTTTCACATTTGGTCTCAGGAAACATTTCATGTTACTCTGTATAATCCAGATACAGAACTCATTCAGGGAACTATTTCTTTGGTTGATAAAAAAGAAAAAGGGAAGGTGACAGTTCTGTGGATGATTCAGATAAACAGGAAATCTGGTAAGTTAATATTTTTTGTGACTGAAACAAAAAGCCTCTACTGAGATATTCAGACACAAGCAGGAGTTTAAAATAAAAATATTTCTGATGTCTCAGAAACCACTCATCCAAAATTTGTATTTTCTTATCCAAGATACATTTCCGGAAAGTCTTCCAAGTTTCCGTCTTTGAATGATTTACTCTTCTTAAAAAGCAGAACAGTTTTCAACACTGAATATTTAACTCTTCAGTTTGTTTAAAAAATTTACACCCACTCAATTTGGGAAATGAATGGTTTCAGAAAACAGCGATGTCTCTAAGATAAAACCAAACAAACTTCCTGGGCCCACCAGGGCTGAGGAGAGAAGTACACGTCTTCCCAGTCCAACATTTTAAAGAGTTCTCGTCATAGCGCCGCTCTTTTTAAAGCTGCTGTGCTGGAATTAAGGCAAATCTGTTGACTGCAACTTTGCAGAATGAGGGAAAAGTCGAGGGCGTCGTGGTCTTTTAGGCACAGGATCGAACAGAGGTAGGAGAGCAGTGTCACAGATGGACAGAAAGTTTCCTTCTGGGCTGCGTCTGAAGTCACGGCCACCTTTACTGCTCGCTCTTTACAATTAAATACACTGTTGTGAGCAGTAAATAGTCATTCGTTACAAACGATTCATCATCATCCAAGCAAAATAGAGAAATACAGAGCACTAATGTTGTAAACAGGAAGTGATTTCAGACACAGCCGCGACATTTTGAGCCTTCTTCACTGATCCAAAAATGATACATTAGCTTAGAAAAAGTACATATTACACATGAGGACCCCTGATGGCCGATGTAAAAAAAGCTTCTTAATTGTAAGCTTATTTGTGGATATCCCTAAAGCACCTTTACATTTAAAATCAAGGTGTTTTTGCATTGAAGCGTTGCACGTCATTTAAAACTTTGCAGAATGGAAAATGGGAAACATCCAAACTCTAAATCATTTTGTTTTCATCAAACTAAATTTAGGATTTGATGCTTGTCTATTACAAGTCAGAGATTTTAGACCTGTTGTCAGATATTTCTTTGCACTTTTCCCTCGGCAATCTCAGCATCTAAAGAGCAACGTTACACATCACCTGCGGTTTAAAGCCGGTTTCCCTCCGAAGGCCGTACAGCTTCCTGTGTGAATTTGGCCGCATCTCCGTGGGCTCAAGCCTCGTCCTGGACCGAGCTGCGGAGGATCCGGAGGCGGGACATGACCTCGTCCCAGTCCAGGTAGGCGCCCTCCAGGTGTCGCAGCATGTCGGGCCTGCTGATGTAGCTCCTCCGTCCGTGCAGCAGACGCCAGTTATCGAAGGTCACGATGTCGCCTGAAACGCAGCACCGTCGGGAGATCAGACGGGATCTGAGGCGCACTTTCATTTCATCCCGGGTTCCTCTCAGAGAGGAATTTAATTTTGTCATTCGCGGAGAGCTCCTTAGTTACCGTTGCTACGCCGGGTTCCATTCTGGTGCGGCGCATTTGCTGTTCAGTGATAAGTTCTTAGTAATTTTGGCGAAAATGGGCCCTTGATCTCACAGAGGCAGAAAAAAAGGAGACTTCTCCTTCTATCCAGCAACCGAATGAAACATTTCTCACAGATTACGTTGTCAACGTTAATATTATCAAACTAAGTTAGCTCTATGTTTCTAGTCGATTTGTTTTAAAATGAAAATCTTGTAAAAGGGATTTTAAATGTGAACCTGTTGCCTACTTACACATCATGCTTACACTTTCAGGTTAAAAGAAAAGATAAACTGATCGCTTTAATCAACCTCAAGGACGTGTCATCTGGACGGATGCGGCTGTCCAAATACCGTCTCCATAGCAACATCACCGTCCTGCTACACTTTGATGTCTTTAATGCCTCGTTTAATGTCATTAGTGCTTCTCCGTCACTCGGTGCCGCAGACTCTTTGCTGAGCAGTGATTATTTAGAGAGGGTCACGCTGGACTCCGGTAATTTAATTCGGTCTACGGTGACGGAGATGACATCGGCTCTCTGATGTCACTGTGACCTTGATGATGATGAAGACGTATTTGTACCAGTTTATGTTCTGTTCACTACAATTATCCTGCAGAGTGGATCCTTCTCTCTCTCTCTCTCTCCTCTTTTCTTTTTTTTCATTCAGTGAGTCAGAATCGCATTAAACCTTCTTGAAAGATAAAAGTTCTGTGTGTTTTCAGCTCTTTGTGTGTGGGCGGGTTTGTGAAGGTGCACGCTGACCTGGCTCCATTCTGTAGGTGACCACGTTCTCCGGGCGGTTCATGATGTCCACGTAGGCCCTCAGAGCTCTGTAGAAGGGCTGGACCTGATCCAACGGGAGGTCCAGCACCGAATCTCTGGTGGCGTTGTTGTAGTTTATTCTCAGGACCCGGCCCTCCGCATCGGTACTGCTCAGAGAGGAGGAGGAGGAGGAGGAGCAGGAGGAGGAGGGGCAGAGGTCAGTGTCACGTATTTGAAAAGTTTAAACAAGACAGCTTTATACATTTACACTGAAATGGAGTTCTTATAAATAATTCTGCAGGTTATTTTTCAAACTGTTCCGCCTCATTTCCCATTTCATCTTTTCCAGTGTGGTGATTTTCTGCTTTTTTCCTACTTACACAACTGTTAACTGAAACAACGAGATGATAAATATATTAATCCATAATGAAAATGGATGAATAAAAAAAAGAACATCGTTTATTTATTGACCATGTTGATTAAATATAATTTTTTCAACTGATCCCAGCTGTGTTTTTTGTTCTAAATGTGAAAAAAGGTCAAACGTATGTGGACACATGAACAAGAGCATCGTATACCAACATAATCAATGAAATCATGATGCTTAAATGCTCTCCTGTGAAGCCTTTCCTCGTGATTGTGAAGGGCAGGTTGAATATATTTGGACATAATCGTTCTGACCAGCAGATGGCAGTGTCTCATTTTAAATCACACACACTCAGCGGCGAGATGAACCACACAGCATCTTTTTTGGGTTTTTTTCTTTCTTTTAACTCTTGTCATTTCAGTTTGTGGAGGTGTGTGTGTGTGTGTGTGTGTGTGTGTGTGTGTGTGTGTGAAGAAAGAAACAGCGGGTGATCTGACAGCCCGTCTCCACTCACTCGATGATGCATTTCTTGGACTGCAGCATGAAGTCGCAGTAGTCCGTCCCGGTGTCGGTGAAGTCCACGAGGAGCGAGCTGAGCGTCCTGAAGGCCTCCGGGTCCTCTCTCTGCAGCAGAGCGGCCATGTGGAAGCCGTCCACCACCTCGCTCTCCCCTCCCTCCACCGCCTGCTTGATGCAGTGCAGAAACTGCACCTACGATCACCAAACACACACACACACACACACACACACAAATGCTGGTTTTTACAGCTCCAACGGCATAAAGAGCCAAATGCCAGCAGATGAAACAAACGTATAAAAGCAGCACATAAACTCAGAAGTGATGCCATATCTGTTTAGTGCAGTTTAATCTTTTAAACGGAGCCTGCAAAATGAGAATTTACTCACTCCAGGTGCGAAGTGTAATGCGGGGTAGTCTGTGTGGAGACTGAGCCTTCCCGATGTGTAGGCCACATTGTTTGCCATGTATTTGTCCTGGACCTGCCATGTGTGCCTGAGGACAAAGACACCGTTCATTAATAAACTCCACATTAAATGATTTAACTTTAGAAGATCAGCGGCGACAATTAGGCCGTGTGGAGGAAAGGATGAAGATGATCCCTGAGGGGGGAAAAAGTGGGCGACCTCACAGGAGCGCGGCCTCTGAAGTAGATACTTCATTGAGATGCGGACGGAGTCGGGCACTAATGAGGTGAAGTTATCTTCCGTGTTCTGTTTGCACGCCTCGTTTGGACGCCCGGCTCGTAAAACAGCCGAGTTTCTCTCATGGCAGGCCTTCAAGCTTCGGTCTGCAGTCACCTCACTTCCAGCAGTATGAGCTCATCCGCTGGCAGTGGAAAAGCTTTGCGCTCCAAACCTCTGTTCTGACTGAGTGCACCAGGTAATTCCTCTGGCTTAAAAAAAAAAAAAAAGCTGGAATGCTTTAAGGTTGTTTTCCCCGTGTCTGTCCTCAAGTAATCAGAACTGCAGTAAGTCAAAGTGATGAACTCCGGAGCGGCGGAGGGGCCAGCAAACGCCCTCTAAGCTCCTCCGTGGAACCAAAAATCAATCAAAGCTCAAACAATCGACAAGTGGACACATTTTCCTAAACATTCATTTTGTAAAGTGAGAATCTGGGAACTTCTTTCATCAAAATATCGAGCTGTTTTTTTCCCTCATTTCCAGGAAAAAGGGGATGTAAATAAAGGTCTTTTATATTCGGTCTTTACTAATAACACCCTCTGGGCTGCGCGCCAGCTAAAATACGATCAGAGGAAAATTCAGCGCTTCGAGATTTAGTTGGGAGTCAGGTTATTAAACGGCGGCTTGGCCGAGGACGACCGCAGCAAAACGGATGAACGTCACGGAGTCTTACCCGTAGAATGTCAGCCTGAGATAGCCGATCCTCTCGGCCAGTTTGGCGACTTGGCCCTGCTCCGCCGGAGCCCCCTTCAGGTGGACGACGCCAACGCGACGCAGGGCCAGGAGCCAGGCCAGCGCCGCCTTATCGTCGTGGAGGACTTCCTGGTAGTCGGCCGTGGGGATGCGCAGCGTCGAATCCCAATAATAACGCTCTGAAATGAGAAAGGAGGACGTGGGGGAAGTGTTATTTCACCTGGAGATTTACATACACAGTGCTTTTCTTTTTGGTTTTTGTTAAGAAAAAGAAATAAGCTGCGTCTGCAATGCAGCAACATGAAGCTTTTTCACCCGACAGCGAGTCTTTGTCCCGTCGATGCTCTGTTAAACAAACGCTGTACTACAAGAATAAAAATGCTCTCTATCGTGGCAACCGCACCACATTACATTGACTTTTCCTCCTGTTATACACCTGTGTTAGCTTCATGCTGAACGGGAACCTGCATAGTTTTTTTTTTTGCACGTTCACTGCCTGCCACATAAATAAATCTCAACTGTTTTACTTAACTATTTATATTTCCACTAACCACACCTGTGTCTACATTGTCCTGTCGTTTGGTTCAGCTGATAAAAATGGACCAGAACCATCCAGGTGTGCAGCAGGTGAGCAACAGAGCGCGCCCAATCCCTTACGCTTTCCACCAACGTTTCTCTCAAAGAAAGTCAAATAATGTGTGGAAAGCGTTGTCTTATGTGTTAGAAGGAAGTCAGCAACAAGGATGAACACTTCCTGTTGGATAAAACATAATAGGAATTTATTCAGCTTCAAAATAAACCTAAACTTTATTACAAAAAAACAAAAAACAAACTGGAAATGTGGCGAGCATGTGACAGATTTGGTGTTTGTTTTGCTACAAAGAGGAAAGAATTAATTTATAACTTCATCATTGGTCTCCCGTGTCTTTCGTTTGAAAAAGTGCAGCTTGCCACTGCGTGCGACAGTCTGCGCTCTTCGAGATGAATAGCTCGCTGAGAGAAAAAAAAAAAAAAAAAAGTCTGTCTCTGTCAGACAGACAGAAGTGGAAAAAATCCTCCCACAGCTCTCCACCCAGCTGGCTCGACTCCTTTTTCCATGCAGCCTCTCTCCAGTGACTTCCACAGAAACAGCTGCTAAGTACATTTGCGGGAGGAGGAGGAGGGTTTAGCCGAGGAGATTGTGTACCTGTCTGATGTTTGTGGCTCCTCCTCGTGTCTCTTTTCAGTACCCACCAACTTCAAAACAACTTTTCAAACGGCTGCATCGCCAACAGATTACAAGGCTAAAGTCTGCAGGAGACGGGGACGCGCAGCGGGGCGAGAGCCGCGCCGATCTTCATGCATAATTTATCGCCCTCCAAAGTGTCTGAGACGTTAAAAGACATTGTGACTGCGCGCTCCGAAGGCCGTAAAGACTCGCAGCTGCAACAGACGCGGGTGTAAATGGTGATGAGGAATTTCAGAGCTCGGTTTCTTAAAAGGCAGCGAGGCACGAAGCCCGCAGAGATGCAGCATCAGTCAGAAACACAGTGATCATCGTGACTCGCGGACCCCCCCCCGGGCCGTTGTCACAAATAATCAGCCTCTGGCCGCGCAGTTCGCAGGGTCAGGAACCCCCCGCTTGTTAAAACTTGTCAAGAGGGCGGAGGGAGACAAAAGCAGAGAATGAGAAACTGGGGCAAAGGTCAGGCCTGAATGTTACAATTGCTCTTGTGAAACCGGACCTACAGGCACGGCGGCATTTCGGCCCTCAGGTTCAGGGTGTCGCTTGTGACAAAGGGGCTAAAGCACCGACCGCAGTGTGCATGTACATCAGCTGAGCAGTCCTCCTGGCTGCAGTTCAGCTCGAGTCTGATTGTGAACACTTGCCACGCACGAAGCCGTCGGGCGAGTTCGCGCCGCGGCCGCAGGGGTCGAACAAAGAGATGAGGACCGCGCATCAATTCTTATCATGTACTGAGCTTTTTTTTTTTTTTTTTTTTTTTAAACTGGGAGGACTTATCATGAATCTTAGATGTGAAAAATCAAGATGAAGTTTATTTTTTTCGGTCTACTGTCAGCTCACACTGGCCGCTGATTTAAGAATAAAGTAGGGCGTCGTCACCTGAACCGACTGAAGCAAATAAAAAGTTCATTTGTTTAAAGGACTCTTCTTTCCTTGAATATTTCCTCTGTTTCTGCTCCACCACTTCGCTGTCATTATGCAGCTCTACAGCTTCTGCTCACTTTTCACGTTAAAATGTTCTTTCGTTCCTTTAAAACAAATATTTCGTTTATTGAAGTCGATGTGCTGCATCCTTCCAAGCTTTGCTCGGAAACCTGCCGTCTTACGAGATCTTTGGGTCGTTTTTGGAGGCTGCGTCTGTTCAATCATGAGTTTTACAAGACTTCCTTTCACCTCTGCTGTATTATCTTAGATTTAATTTGATTACGTCCTGTCTGCTTTTTGCATGTTTTAAAATACTGCAGTAACAATCCACTGAGAGAAAACACATTCAGAAAGTGGCCATCCTGATAATAAATATATTTCACTGATCATATTCAAGTACTTGTAATGATTTGAGGTTGATTTGAGATTTCAGGAGTTATTGCCTGAATATCGGCTCAAACTTTTCCCCTGGGTCTTGGTGGAGACCAAAAAAAGAGCTGAAAGACAGTCGATTAAACCAAACATTCCTTACAAGCGCTGGATGTGTAAATAAGTCCCCGTCGGTGTCGTGTTCACAGCCGCTCTCTGTCCCGAGCTTTTAATTCTTTTGCTCATTTGTGTAGAAATCTGTGCTGTTTTCACATGAAGGCCTGTCCTGATTTGCGGGGCCTCCTCTGACAGTTTGACAAGATAGTATGTGTGCATAATCCCCTGTCCTGCCCCCTCCACCCCCCAAACACCAACCCCTCTTCTCGGTCGTGGTTTGCTACAGTGGCTTTTCCAGATGAGGAAACCTGAAGCCGCGGCTCCTGTGGCTGTCAGGCAGCTCATGGCAGTTTGGCTCTGCCCTCACTGTGCTCTGTTTAGGCTCAGCTCTCTCTCTCTCTCTCTCTGTCTCTCTCTCCCTCTCTGCAGCTGGGAGCGCCTTCAAAGCTCTGCAGGAATCGCTGCAGTTATCCGGAGAGCTTTTGTTTTGACTTGGTTAAGTTTTATCGCAGAGCTCGGATCAGCTCACTTCACCGGGGCCGTCTGAGGAATGCACAGCGGAGGGCTCAGAGCCAGACGGGCACAAACGACACCCTTCTTATTATTACAGAAATCAGAGGGTTTATAAAGGACATACAACCTGTTGTTGATGCGAAAAGTACATTTTAGACAAGCTACTGAAATAAAATGGAACAAGACTGACTAATATCTACTGTAATCTGATCCACAAATATCCCATTTATTTCATTTTAGTGATGTGTCAGTGCCAATAACGCCGGAGGTGGAACAAGTAAATTTACTGAGCTAATGCACCTAAGTACTGATTTAAGTTACTTGTTCTTTAGCTGTTATTCTATACTTCTACTGCACAGATGGAAATATTGGACTTATTCAAATCTTACATTTGTTTGACAGCTGCAGTTAGTAGTGACAGATACTTTACAAATTAAGGCTTAATATAGAAAACCTATGATGATCTTGAAAACACAGACTAAACTTCACAACAGTAACTATGTAATAATCTAAAATTATTAATAAGGCGTCTGGACCAACTAGAACACTAAAATTATAATTATATATAAAAAGGCATCACTTATAAAAATATAATATACAATATAAACGGCACAATGTCCTGCATTATGAGTCCTTTTTTCAACTTAATTTATACATTTTGATAATAATACTTTACTTTTTCATCACAGGGATTTTAGTTATAATACCTACATTTCAGTGTTGCTGTTTTTACTGACTTTTAGTAAAAGGTCTGAATAAAGCGTCTTCTGATGGACTCTCTCAGTAATCACGGCACATAGTAAATCATTAACATCCCTGTTAATACGTGTGTAAGTGAATACAAACTGACTCTTATTTAAACCAGCTTTTCACCCCCCGACTCAGCTTGTAAACAACGAGCAAATAGAAAGTCTGCTCAATGATTAATGATTAGTCTTCTTGAGAGGACGCACGACGCATTACATTAGCATACGGCCAACAGGTGCATTCATTAGTATTAATTTGTTATCAGCCCTGCGAAGCTAAATTAGCCTGACAACTGAGAGCGACTAAATCAGTTAACACCACGTGTGGCGGGTTGTTATTTACATTTAGAGACGTGCATTTTCTTTTACATTTCTAAGACTTTAACTCAAATATTTATTTCCACACGTTTGTTTCTTCTGAGGGCACATTGATGCAATAAAAGAAGGCGGTAATGATGCAGTCGTTGCAGCTTTTTAATGAAGGTTTTACACTGTGAGGTTCAAAATAGCCCAGCTCTTCCCAGACCTATGAGCCCAGACGCTCGGAAAAAAAAAGTTCCCACTTATATTCCAGTCAACAATTAGCATGTATGTTTGTGTTTTCATAATGTGTGTATTCGGGAGCTTACGGGACGCTTGCTCCACCCTGCGCTGATTCGACAAACACACCATTATCTAGGAAACATACCTGGAGGACAGAACGGCCAAACTGTGCCTTCCCAGTTTGGAGAGGACAGACCGAGCAGTGTTTCCTCGCCGGAGAGCTGCAGGGCCTCCGCACACTAATCCAAACTCAACTCTCTCGCCATTAGCAAGTTCAGGTCCCCAAGATCCTACCGGGCCCTGCAGTAGTTTGTCAAATGGTGCCCTTTTTGCCAACTTATAGTCAAGGCTTTCAGTATTATTTAAAGTGCCGGGTAGGAGGCCCGGCCTGCCAGAGAAATGAAAAATCCAATCATTATAATCACCGAGGCTTTCCGTGCAGTCTGATGTAAAGGTGTTGAAATTTCAAGAGATGACAAAGAAAGGGGATTTAACCCAAATATAGTTGATCCAGGAAGGAATTACAGGAGTAAATAGTGTGAAAAATAAACTCTGTGTGGGTGAATAATAGTGAAATTTGTTGAGTGACGCCCAAATTTTCTTGAAAGAGACGTGCGATATGTGGAAGTTTTGGCTTCCCACCATTATTTTTGAGTCGCTAAATCCCTCAACAGTTCATTATACGCACGGATAAAAGCTCATTTTGATAAATGAAAACACTCGAGCTTGGATTCCTCAAACGTCTCTCAGGTTGATAACACAGCGTTGTACACGTGTAGGCGAGCACGTGTTTGAGGCGGCCGCTCTGCTGAAGCTGTAAACGGCGTGTGAAGTGACGGTCAAGTTTGGAAAAACAAGTTTTTCCGTGGATGGACCTCCGCCGCTATGTTTCCAGGAGCCTTTCTGTCAACTGACGAGTGATGACATAGAGGCCTAAATTCAGACCAGATGGCAAAGGGGGAACACCAGCCAGACGGGGAAATGACAAATCAGCTGCTACTTGGCTTAGTTAGAGAACCAGTCAGTCGACCTAATGGAGAAAAGTCCAAACTCCGCCGGGTCCGTTTATGAGAGCCTCGGACCAATTGGTCAGGAAGTTTACGATAACTGTCCAGTTCAAATGAAACACTAATTGACGTGTACTGTAGGTATTCAAATAGGAAATGAGAACAAAAAAAAAAGAAATCCACAATGCCACAAGCCACACAGAAAAACTTCTGCCAAGGGAACTACAAAGAAAACAAAGTTTGTTTCCATAGCACCAATAACTACATCAATATGTGCAGATTGGAGCGTTACAAATGGCCGACATTTCCTTGTAAGCAGTTAAATAATGTCAGAGGCAAGTTTAAAGTGTATATTTAAAAGATACCGCCACATTCAGGTCTCCCCTATAAAGGTAAGTGGACATTGTGCAGGCAGATGTATCCACACGTGCAAACTGCTCGTGGTCATAAATGTTCACGTGCACACGGACGTTCGCAAGGAGAGAAGCAACGATCCCTGTGGGACACGGGCAGACGACAAAATGTGTCCACGTCAATGACCTACGTGGAAGCTATAGTTTCAGCTGCACAGTTGGGAGCTTAAGGGCCGAAAGCTGCCGCACAAAATGTTCTAATCCTGCACTTCAACACAGTTAAAAGGCTTGTTCAAAAGCACTATTCACTTTATTTTTTACAGCAGTGAGAGTAAAAGCTTTGCTCTTCTCCTGGTCCTGGTCCGAACTCAGGAAACAGATTTCTGGGTCAACTTTAATTGATTGATGGTGCTTTTGGTAGAAAAGAAATATTACGCTTATCAAGCCCGCTGGAGATCGTCCTCTGTGTTGGTATCTAAGTGATTTAACAAGCATCATAAACAGTGTGACAGTGAACTATAAAGTACACATTTCTGTATTTAGGCCATGTGTGTCCTTTGTCAGACTTTGGACAGCTTCACGGAGACTTTCCTCTGTGCTAAGATTAATTAAGACCAGACAGTTGAGGTAAACACATGGTGAAGTGCCAGGGATTTTTTTTTTTTTTTTGACAGAAAATCTTCAGTGTAAGGTTCAAAATTTTTCACATTTTTTGGCTGCGAACAGTAACTGGGGATGTTTTTTGGCAGGCCAGAGGTAGATATAACAGGGACAGCTGTTAGAGTGAGAGAAATCTCATCGCACCTTAAGTGTCATCGTTGTTTCCTGTCCATCACACTCCTACAATAAATTTCACAGAAATTGTCCAGCACACTGCTTTCGACATTTTTTAAGCTTTTAAATCACTTGGATCATATTTTATGATGCTTTGTGCTTATTTATTTATTGAAGTCTTGCCATGAGCTAGCATTCAGAGATATCTGCATTTAAGGAACAATAAAAGGTCCACTTAGAGCTGGGTCTCAACTGTGGACCCTCCTACATCCTCCTCAGGGGAAACTTGGTGAAATCTTTCTCATGAAATAGTAAAATGTGTGCTCTTGTGATTAGGTCATGCTTCACTTTGCATCTCTTTGAGTCCATTGTTGTCCTTTGTAGTTTGCTACGGTTCAATCCAATAGACTAAACTATACTATTTGGTATCCTGGATAGTCAAACTCATGTTTCCGGGGTCAAGAGTAAGGTAAACTATGTTAACTATGTTTAAAAGGTATTGCTAACTTTTTACTGATGGCTTTATCAACAGCAGCAGTGTTAGGGCTGGGACTAAAGTAAGACTTCTTTCTTCAAACTTTTAACTAGATAAATAGTAGAGTAAAAAGGATGACATAAACTTTAGACCAGTGTATCAGACTAATGAGAAACACGG
>JAOXYL010000001.1:5174767-5188091 GCA_028564955.1 Terapon puta | reverse complement strand
TTGTTACACATCTAATTAAAGTTGGATCGTGTTACCATGGATGAGAGGATTCGGATGTTAATAGAAAAATCTCGGCGAGGACTAGAGTGACTGGAAGATTCGTGAAGTGACATGGGAAATAAAAATAAATTAAAAAGGCCCTCAGGGGTGGGATGGTGTTGGTGTGTGAGCGAGGCGGCGAGCAGGAGAGTCGAGGCGACGTGTGAAGCGAGATCGCCCGTGATGAGTTACTTACTTTAATACTCACACGCTGACTTAGTTAGATCTCGAGTTCTGTAATTTGACATCGTTGAAGCATCTCTGAGGGATAATTTGAGATGAATCATGCAATAACGCTTAGGGCAGCGAACGACAGTTGCAAAAGGTGGAGTGTAGTAAAGTAAAACAAGATCGCTGCACGCTAGCCGCCCTTGGATTTCTGTCACTGGCGGGAAAAACATCACCGGAGGAAAGGCCGTGCTTATCGATAGCTCGAGTGACTTCCAATCAGAGAGGCTTAAAGGCTTTACGGCACTCGAAAAGTCTCATCTTTGCTGATCTCTTGTGTATCTTCTTCACACCTTGCTGTGCGGCGTACCCTCTGACATCACCGCTGGGTGTGGTTACTGAGCGCATTTCCGACCGCACCGATCGGAGGAGGAGGATGCACGAGAATCTGAGCTGCAACAGGAATTTTGTTGGGAGAACTAAATTTTTTTATTACTTTTTGGTGGGTTAGACCCTCTTTTTATTTTTTTTTGTGGATAGGACAGTAAGAAAGAGACAGAGGGGGAAGGCAAGCAGCTGCACCGAAACTCAGGCTTCATACATTTGTGAAACATACTTAACCGCTACACCACCAGTGCCACACGGAGAAGTAATTTCAACATATCTCAACATAACTTATAAGGTGTTGTAGTATTGATTTGTAAACAACCCCACATGTGAACCCCACATTACAGAAATGTGAAGCGTCAGCTGCAACACAGGCGGGGTCACAGATGGAGACACTGCAGGAAAGGTTTTTCAAAATCTGATAATAAGACTGATCAGGAGAGGCGGTGGTTTAAAAAGGCCACCAAGCCACACTCCTCAGTCTGCAGGAAGATGAACAAATGATGTAACAATGAGCCAATGATACTTTTACTATTTAATTTTCATTTGTTCGGCTGTGCAGATCTTGTCGGAGCTAACGGCGCTGACACGGAGGAAGCAGTGTTTCGTTGTCTTTTCTATTCTCTCCGCTCACCACGAGCATATCTAGACACACAAAAAAAACCCCACTGATAATCGGATCCGATTCTGAAAATCAGAATTTAAAACCCGCATTGGCGCTTGTTATTTTGTCGAATGTGATTCGTCTTTGACTGCTCTCGCGCTTTCCTTTGTTTGTGCTTGAATAGGAAGTCGTAAAACGCTTTGCGTTATAAATTCATGAGGTTATTACTTATCCATGATAAAGATCAGCTCTGCGTGTGATTACAAAAGAGCAGAGGAGCAGAAACACTTGTTGACTGGCGTCCTCAGCTGTGGACGGCCGATCTGGTGTGGGAACGGTCATGTTGTGGCCTCCCGCTTGTCCCCGGGCGTAACCTCCTTGTTGGACAAGGGAGCCAGAGGAAGTCAGTAGTGCAGCAACAACAACAAAAAAAAAAGAAAAAAAAAGAGAGAGCGAAAGGGAGAAACAGAACTTGTCAAGGGATCTTTCATTACGATTACCTTTTCCACAACTTGTCACAACACCGGCGTTACTAAAAACACTGACAGTGGCTCTGCTTTATCTGAGAGCCGCAGTAAGCCACAACTGCGAGCTGTCATTCATTTCATTATTTACAACTGTGCTTTTCTTACTGTGACATATCGAAATGTCTACTGTGAAAAAGACATATGATGTTGATGTCACTTATAAAAAAAGTTGTATTAGTATGAATCTAATTCGATTAACTTAATTGCACTATTTCAATAATTTGCACTTCATTAAATCCAACAGTGTTTTCTGTATTCTTTTGTATATTATATTTCCATATTCCAGTCTTGTTATTCATTTTTTGTTCTATTTCTGTTTTTCTTTCTACCCATGTGGTCTGTCTTATGAATATTTCTGAGCGTTGTTGTCATTGCCAGCGACTGCTCCATGCAGTTGTTGTTCACTTAATAATAAAATATTGAACCTTGAATTGTTTTGACATCCTTCTAAACCTTTGGAGAGACAGAAATACAACTTTAAAACCACTTTAAAACGACGTTCAAATGGTGGGTGGTGGAATAATGTGTGCAAGTCTTGATTAGTTATCGCAAAGAGTTCAACTGTACATGAAACCTCCAACGGCAAATGAAAATATTTTCACATCTCATAGACGTAACACACAAAACTATTGTTCTATGTAATGTTACGTTGACTTGCAAGTAACATGAAAGAAAGTTAAACTGTACATTAGGTGGGTCCATTCGATTGGGTGAGAGCATTTCCACTGACTGACAAACCGCCACGACACTTGTAACCTAGCAACACCTCTCTGCAAAAAAAAAATATAAGTCTGCTTTGTGTATATTGTCAGAGATATTAGACACCCGTAACCTAGCAACGTGTCAAAATTGCTTGTTTCCACTGCGGGAACGTGTGAAAGAAACGGAGGGATACGAGAGCTTTTGCAACTTTTGATATTTTTCATGCGATAACCTTTGAAGGAAAGTCTCGATAAGGACGCAGTGACCCTGATCTCACTTTGATGAAAAGGAGAAATGAAACGAGCGGCGAGGGTAGAATGAAAGAGAAGAACTGCTGAAAAGCACAAAGCACTAAAAAAAAAAAAAAACAAACTCTGCATCTCTTTTATGGCGAAATAGAGGAATAGAAGAAGTGCGGAGACCGGTTTGTACTCAGAGATCAACTCCGCCCGCCGTGTTTTTCGTACTGTAGGTGTGCCGAGAAAGATGAAAAAGACGCAGAAAGAGAAAACAGACATGTGAGGAACACACGCCGGTCAGACGGGTCACCGGGTGACGTGTTCGGACTCGGTATCAGCTCGAGACAGCGAAACCGAACGTTTCGAATTCAACTCGAGCTTCTGAATGAATTTCCTGCTGCGCTTTGCTCTCAGCTCAGCTTCACCTCTTTCCCCCCCCCCCTCTCTGTCACGTCTGTCAATAGGCAGCGGGCAATTTCCTCGATAATAAAACTCAGCGGTCACGGTCAAATCAGGATTACACAGAAAACAGAAAGAAATGTAGAGTTCTGATACATAGTTTTGGTAGATTTTGGGGCAGGAGGTGGAGGAGGAGGTGATGTTGTGCCAAGGCGTGGGATGGTGGAGAGAGAAAATAACTTACTTTATATACTTTATTGGTTCATAATTTGTCTCGTAATTTTGTTCTAATAATAAGAAAACAATTGTGTTTCATAAAATAAGCTCTGTTTAAACAGAAATAATTATTATTCGTCGTTCTTTTATCTGGGCACACATCATACTCCGTGTACGGGACAATGATTATGTGCTTGAATCTGGACAAATTTAATGTTCAGCTCACTGGCTGTTCACAAAGTTAGTTGTCTCCCACTGTTTTGGCCTGTGACCCTGTTAAAAGAAAGCAACGCCGACCAACTGTCACCACAAAACCTGTTTCCTCTTTGAGTAATCTTTGAAAGATAATTATCCAGAAACAAATATTAATTAACTATATGGAAAAAAAAGGTTTTTTTGTGCAGCAGAAATGTTTATTTTTCTGATCACTTCATCTTACTCAATCAACAAACAGAAAACTGCTGCAATATACAAACTGAAAACTTTCTTCATCTGCAAACTGCAGACCTGTAAAATAAATCAATGCCAAGCTTTAAAAAAGAGAAAAAAAAAGAGTTTTTTCATGCTGATTTTGCTGCTGACATTCGGATACAAACTGAGCCGGAGCGTTTGTTGACAAAAGTGTCGCACCGATGCACCAAAGGTTGTGCGTGGTCAGTGAAAGCAGCACGTCGGTGTCAGCACCTCACTGTAAAGCGCTCTCTCAGGTATTATTGTGTAATTAGTTTGGGGCTTAATTGAGTGTATCTGCTGTAGTTTGTGTGTTTCTGGCGGGCGCTCTGGCATAATGTGCGTGTGGGAGGAATGCGTCACGATTCAGATGCACTGGTGAGACGCCCTGAAGGACATTTTGTTGCTTCTTCACCTTGACAAGGAGACATATCTGGACTAAAATAATACCAGAGAGGCTGCCTGATAAGAGGGAGCTACTCACAATAAGGAGGTAGCCAGGACCTCCAGTCTTTCACGAGGAGGAGTTTGGCTTAAGAGGGATATTTGGGGGATTGGCAGGCAGACTCGTAGGTAAAACAGGATCCTCAAGGGGAGAGCGGTGAGCGGAGAACGGGGCAGTTCTTGGCCCAGACCCTCGTCATCAATACTCAGAATTGGGCAATCCAGTGCCCGAGGAGTAAAAAATGACACCATGAAAAGCTGCGTTTTCACCAGAGTCAAGGGCGGACGAGCAATAAAATCAATTTATTTTAGGTGCATCTTATATTGTTTTCCACATTAAGCTTCCCGGCCGGCACAGATTTATGTCTGATTTCTTTCTTTTCCACGGCGCAGTGTGACCGCGATAACACCTGCTGGGGCGTGAGAGGCTTCCAGCTCAACGACTCGAGCAGCAGTTACTTAACCGGTGTCTGTGATGTTTCAGCTTCTAACAAATGTTTCCCGCCTGGTCTTGCATTTTAATCCCCGGCCAGATATGACAAAGCGATGCGTTTTAGCACACTGTTACGTACCTTTTTTTTTTTTGTTTTGCAGCGTTTTGATCATTTACCTCGTCGCAAGTGTGCTTCCAATGAGTCTCTGCTCTAATTAGCTGAATTACTGTTGCTCTTTTGAAAATGTGGCTTTGTTATCTTGCCAGACATCTGTGAATGTCGGTGTATTTTCTTTTTTATGGCAAACAAAGCTTTATATTACACAGACAACAGATTACCCTCTGTTTCCTTACTGTATACGTTCTTGTATTCGATTCATTTAAAGTAATGCAGATTAGAGATTATAGTTTGAGGACCTCCATGTTTCTAACTCTGATGTGGTTACGACACAAAGTCCCAAAGGCTGCCATGTTTTTCTACGTGGGAGTCTGAGCGAAAGATGTAGCGAGTCCATTTGATGAAGATGTAACGTACAAAATTTCTGATGTACCGGAGACATGGAAAAACCATCAAAGTGATGCTAAATATAGGTGCGCTGCTCTGTCCTTTACTGTACCCCGTTCTTCCCGGAGAAAGGTCTCCGGGAAGGGTGAATGTAGTAATTCTTCAGCTGCTGATGATAAAGTACAAGCAACATCCTGTCCGTTTCTGCTTTTATCACTTTGGTTTCATCACTGTCTTTGACTTTGTGAGCGGTTTCTTTTCTTTGCATGCGGAGCGACCCAAAAGCATTTAATAATACAACTCAGGTTCACAAAGGCGTGATACCTCGCGGTGCACGGACAGGTCATTATCAATGCAAAAATAACAGCTGCAGCTTTACATGATGTTCCCCGGTGAAGCAGGACAGGTGGCTTTTATTTTTTTGAACCACTGATACCAAACCAAGGACATGTCTAGAGCTAATTAATGTGAATAAGATGAGCTAACTAGCGATCAAATGTACCAGACCTCATAAGATGATGTTTAGTTATAGATTTTTTTGTAGTATTATTACTTATTTTTAGTGGTATTTTTGTGTTTATAGGAATTCTTTTCTACACATATGCTGTATATATATAAAAATATCCTGTAATGTTTTGTCTCATTCAATAAATTCTTGAATCTTGAATAAATGATCTTATCGGCGTAGCGTGTGACTAAAAAGCTAAAAAGCAGGTAACAATATTCGTCCTTTTGTTGAAGGAACACCAGGGTTTGCCAGCTCTCACTCTTTTAGCTTGAGACACCCACCTTCGGGCATTATCTCATGCCACCCGAACAGATGCCCCGCCAGGAAGTGACAAAGCTCGCTCCGTGAAGAAAGATAATCGCACGCAGGATGACTCGCGTTCGTCATTATGAAATCAAGCCTGGCTTCTCCACCTCCTCGGATCACCTCGCGTTGCCTCTGCGAGCTCAAAATCTATTTTCATTTTTATTAAAGCGCGGACAAATGCCACCGCAGCATTTACGGCCTCGCTAAGTGTGCGACGCCGGGCAGTAGATGGAAATCACGGCGAATACGCAACCCGACAAGGGAACACATAACAGAAGCAAAACATCAATACAAAGCGAGGTGGATGGGGACTTTGTTTTCCTCAGACACCTTGACCTTTTCCCTCCCGGTCTATTTAATCTGTCTGCTGCTTTTAAAGGGGATAAGAGGAGCCATTACTGAAGCTTGCCCCCAACTTCCACCTGCTGATACTGTAAAATGTGTGCTACAACAATTTTTTTTTTTTAGTGCAGGTGATGGCTGGAATCACCAAACCTTGGTTATGCATGTACAGCAAATCTGTTTTCCAGCAGGGGGACTAAATAATGTGGACCTTGCTTGAAATGGTCCTCTCCTCAAAACCATAATCGAACTCTTAAGCCGCCCCACTGTAAGCTCACAGTTATACTTTACACTGTTAGACACCACTCCAAAGGGCTCTTAAAAGACAACGAGTGATCTCCTCAACACACTTAAGGTAACTCACAATCGGGTCTTACTGCTGTGGTACTTTCGAAAGCCATCTCTCAGCTTTAAATACATCCTCCAGCATCAGTAGCAAATGTTCAGATAAATTAATGGTCCTCCGGTGTGACCTTCACCCATGGAAGTAAAGACACGTCTGAGCCCGATCGCTCTGTTTGCCCTCGCAAAACTTTTAATACTTCTCACGGCGTCGTTAAAAACACGCTGGTGGGTGTAGCGTAATTAAATATCTTGCTGACGCCAAAGCTAAACGCTGACTGAAACAACCTGACACTAATATTCACTGATGCAGAAACAGTTTCTGCTTTTCACATAAAGCACATTAATGGACTTCAAGGCAATTTGGTGATCGGCGGTGACAAAGTCGGCTGCTGAAAATAATCAGCCGCTACCTCCAGTTGTGAAATAGTTTGAAGTCAACATGGATAAAGTCTTCTCTCTTAAGGAGGAGATCAGAGATGAAAGTGGCTCCAAGTAAAAAAAAAAAAAAAAAAAAAACTGCAGAAACTGTAAAAGTGCTGATGCTGGAAAAGTTATTTTCCCTTCTATTAAAATATTCCTTCCCATTTATTAACCATTTTATATTTCAACCGTGCCCAGGATGTGCAAGAGGAGCATCCACGAAGGCCTCGGATGTGTCATCCTGGATGTAAAAGTGACTTTGGAGAGGAAACTTAAGGTAAGTGACTTTCCTGTTCTCATATCGCGGAGAATATTAATCATGCATGAGCAACATCACATTGCAGTTTGGGATCTTCTGTTATCCGCGTTTAAATGTCAAAACGGTGGAACAAACTGTAGTTTATGAATGAATAATGTCTGAAAAAACTGATAGCGCGCCCAGAGCACAAGCGCGCGGCGCCGCGGGGAACACGACTTAAACAAAACGCTACCACTAAAATGTCAGAACGGCTCGTGTGCAAACAGAAACGAAGGGGCGCGATCTTCGTTTTACAGTTTCAGCTCCTCTGTGGCCCCTCTGCGAGACTTATTCTTGCTCTGCCTCCGAGGTTAGTTACATGAAGTACTGATTTTTTTTTTGGTTGCACGCTTTTAGAGAACTATAAAACATGTAAAATGTGGGAGAGTTCGATGTGCTTGCTGACGGATAGCTAAGGCTGATGGTGTCTTAGTTTCATATGAGAGCTTTCAATAAACCATGTTTACATATGTGAGGTCTTGAATTACATGGTAAAAAAGTACTGATGAGGGATATGTCTTTTATGCTCGTAGAAAGTGAAATTGTTATTCCGTCCGTCGATCTGTGATGTGGGCGTGTCGCTCCTCTCGCTCTCTCCGGGCTCTCTGATTGCTGTTCCTCCCACTCACCTGCTCCACGCCGCACACCTGCTGCCTATCTACTCATCTTCTCAGCGGTACACCACCCCTCCTCCCTCCTCCCCCCAACCCTCTTCATCCACTCACCTCCGGACCGCTCAGTTCATCGTCGTCTCTCTGCGATCGCCCCTTCGCCCCGGCGGTCGGCGGCTCTGTTTTCTCCGCTGTGACTCCGGACCAGCTCCTCCTCACGCCGCCGCTGCTCTCCAACTCCTCAAATAAACTGCACTGAGCCGTCGCCAGCCCTCGTCTGGGTCCTGCTTCGCGGGCCCTAAATTAACGCGGCGTGACAGAAATAGGAGGGAGCGAAGAAGAACAGCGCCTGAAAAAGTGACAGAAAATCTGATCCATCTTCACATCTCGACGAGGAAAACAAGCGTCTTTCTCGTCCTTCCTGCAGAATATATGTGCTGGTTACGGTTTTGGACGACTTCTGGAGGGAAAGCAACGAAGTGTCACGTCCTGCGCGACAAGATTTTGAGAAGTAAACTAAACTATTAAATTAAAGATGAAGCAAAGAGGACAGAGACAGACAGAGTCCCGACAACAAATTTGGAACCGCCATTTAATCCTTATCAGTGTCTTGGAATATTTAAGCAATCTTTGAATACTTCTGATTTTCCCTTTATAAAAAAATGTTTACCATGCCCAATGTTTACTATCTTTTTTTTTTTTTCAGTAGAACATATACATATTTATGAGCTGGCAATTAATTTTTCACTTTGTCGTGCTGTGCTGGGACGACTGACGTCACCACAGTGTGCCGCGCGTGTTCAATATTTTTAAACGTTGTGTTGGTGAACTTGGTGAGAGACGCCACACGGGGATTGTTAATGACAGGTTCTTGGATTGTTAAATTATTCAACGTTTACTCTATTTTTTCCAATATAAAATTCACTGTCATCAATTTAAAATAAGACGTTACTCAGTAACAGCGGTCATTGCATGGTAAGAAAAAAAAAAAAGAGGTGAATGAATGATTCATTTCTTTGCATCACAGAGAGCTTTGGTTGTGTGTTTTTTTTTTCCATCTTACTGTGCCGTCCCCCCCCAGCTGCTTGGGGACACTTCTTTTGAAACTGTATGTATATCTATAGAAGGAGCCCCGGCCCCCTGCTCCCATGATCAAAACCTCAATTCCCCCGTAAAGCCTCGGCAGCTGCCGCCCGCTTTGACCGCAGCCACGGTGGCAGGATCACATTTCAAAACATTTCTACCATCAGAAGAGGGATTTTTTTAAAAAAAAAAAACAACATCTAATGGCAGTCTGACACTAAAGAGCCATTTAATACTAGAGAGCCGTTTACATTTTTTATGTGCACGCTCAGATTAGATTTTTTTTTCTGCTCCGTGACTTCCAGATCAACAAAAGTCAGCTGCTCTGGGAATCACAACCAAAAGACAGTGTGGATTTTTTTCAGTCTCGGTATCAATACTTAAAAAGAAATACTGCATATCACAAGTCTGACAAAGAAAAGGAGCTGAGAAAAACAAAGAGAGAGAGTGATGTTTTTCCTTCTCTCTAAAACCAGAGGACTATTTTCACTGTCATGACAAAGTATATTTGGATTTATCACCTAATGAGGTTTCACAGGATTCAAAAAGCCAAAGTGGCTGTAGATTCATCACAGAGGAACTCACTGGATGTTTTAAATGATGTAAAAACATGAAAAAAAGCATTTTTTCATACTACAAAAATCCATCCAGTGTGCACGTATCACAAAAATGGAGTGCAGGCTCTTTGATATCATATCGCTTTACATTTAATTTCCTAAATGAAGGCAAGCAATTGACTTCAAGCCTGACTGCTGATCGTTTATAAAAATTCAAGCTGAAGTGTGAGCTGGAAAGCCAAAACCTGCCACTTTGCTAGATCGACGAGGTCGCCCTTTTAAAACGGACGCATATTTTTTTTATTTTATGGGCTCACAATTTTCAGCCTATCATACCTGAGTGGTGCCTCATAAGAAAAAAATAATTGGACTGAGCAGAACGTAAACCTGCTGTGGGGTGAAGGGAAATGCCGAGGCCTCTGATTGTTTTGTTGTTGCCTCTCGTTGTTTTATTTGACCATTTGAATTATGGCATGAAACAAAAGGCTGGCCGCGGCTAATTATTTCATCCAAAACATACTTCAAACCGCTCTCTGTACATGTTCCAGCCTCTTGGGAGTATATAGCATATTTATTATTGCAGTGTGCAGAGCCAATCAATAAATTCATGTTTTGCCCTCCACACATTTTACAGTGCAATCAATTTGGTGCCGAATTTTATCAAAGCCAAGATGGTCAGTGATCTTTTGTTTTGAGCCGCAATTTGCTGTGGTTTAGCACTGAGACAAAACGCCTTTTAGCGCAAAAACAAAAGAGTGGAAGAAGAAAATATGAAGCAGGGTTGGGAGATCGACCTTTTTATTCGGCATGATGAAGACTTAATTTTTTTTTTTTTTAATGAAAACCCTCTACAAAACCCTCTGATTATAAAGAGGGGGATTAAAAACAACAATAACAGGAATTCAATGTGTGAGAATTATCTGAACACTGTATGAAATAATAGGAGGGCTGTCACTAATTATTTTTTCATTATCACTTTTTGACAACACATTTCTATTCTGGTTAATCAACCGATTTATATATTTCTGCAGAATCTCTGAACATGGTGAAAACTGTTCACCATCTCTGTGACATTCAGACCCAAAGATGATTTATTTCTCTCTCAGTTACAATCATCATCATTAGGGTATTTTTGATTTATATTTCTATTCTTGTCCATTGACAGACACTTGACAATTCGCATCGAATAAAAATTATGAATGTCCCATGTTTCAGCACCACAGCGCTCCTTTAAGTACATGCGATGGCATTAGATCATCCCGGCTTCTAAAAGGAGGAAATAATGTTCACATGAATAATACAAAACCGTGATACAATAAAAATATCTGATCTAGCAAACAACTTGCATTGAAACTGTGGATGTTCATCAAAACCAACCTTTCTCTGTGGATTTTATTTCTCTGGCTGCAGGACACTGTTGACAGATCGTCACGTCCTTTGTTGACGCCATTAATTACTGATATGATGTAAATTCATTATCAATAGGCCGCATTAATGTCATCAATAAATCGTCAGGGACGACTTCAGTTTGAGGGCATCACGACTTTACGAGCAAGTCAGCGCGGACAAATACTGTACATCAGTATTTCTGCGCGGTGTGAAGAAGAAGTCAGGCGAAACCTGCTCATCACTTATTCTGTTTCATAGCCTGTGCCTCCCTCTCGCTCACTTTCTCCCCCTCTCTCTCTCTCTCTCTCTCTCACACACACACACAGACACACACTTTACTCCTCCATGACTGTCATCAAACATGCCTTTTCTCAGCCCTCTCTTATTCTCCGTATTCGCCGCGGAGCTGCCATGACATCGTCTCGCACGCCGCACTTTAAATATGCATCGCTCCGGCGTCAAATCGAGTTCAACGCGTGTTTGTGACTCGAGAGTCTGCGGCAGAGGCTCCGGGGCTCGAAACAATTCACCGCGCGAAGTGACCAACAACCTTGAGCCTTTTTCGCGGATAACAAGGACTTCAAAGGAGCGAGGGCGCATGTGTCGCGCGGCAACGCTTCCGCTCACTTTTATTCCGGGGATCAACACGAGATTCCCTTTGTGTGCGAGTCGGGCTTTGTGTTTCTTTTTGATCAGAGTGCAGGTTCTCATATAATCTGCGGCACCTCGGTGGCTGGGAATATCAATGGGGCAGGTGTCGCGCTCGCCTGACAGCAGGTTAACTCATCTCATCTCCAAAATCCATTCAGCCCTTTTGTGTTTGACATCTAATAAGCCCAGACTTAAATTAAAAGCCCATTAATGCCACCTAATCGCGCTCTGACGTGCTCCCGGCATCAACCCCCGCATCACACTTCCTCTGTGAGGAATTAGACGGGGCTGGAAGAGTGAATCTCACCTATAGCGCTCACCGCACAGCTCCACAGTTCACTCCATTAAAAAAAGTTTCAGGGCCGGAAGGATGAACGATTACACTGCCGTAATGGAGAGGCACAAAGAGGGGAAGGCAGACAGATCTCTTACTGCACAATTGCATACCACTGGAACCTACTGTGCTGCTTTTGTGGATAATTCTGGGATGGTTACCACATTTACAGCTAGTATGAATAAGAAATATCCAGCCATCCTATTTGAAAAAAAAAAAAAAACTGTACGCGTTGAGATCAGACTGCGATCAGGTTGGCCACACTAAACGCTCCCATGTTCAAACTCTGCCTCTTCCCTTTATCTCAAGCGTGCCTGGAAAAAAAAAAAAAAAAAAAAAAAAAAGCTGCAGACAACCACTTCCCCAGCAAAGGGAAAATAAGTCGAGCTAACGGAGCAGCATCGCTTCAGGAGACTCTTGAGGGATCGCTAAGAGATGCAAGGACTGAGCTGCAGTGGCACTACAGCCAGCAAGCTTTCCCACTCCCACAACACTTAAGTAACATAAGCCAGGTTATTAAGATATCCTGTTTTAAAAGTGTAATATCAAATCAGACAACAAAATCCATGGGTTATGTGCAATCGTAACCTTTTAATATCCTTAATTTTAAAAATGACAACTACCTGGTGGTTACAGCTGTAGTTGGTGATCTGTATTAAAAAAAAAGCCTTTCTTCATATTTGCCAAAACTGTCGCTATGCCATGACAGCAGCAGACAGCAGACAGATAATCTGTGGGAAAAGTCGGCCTCCGCTGGCTCATCTTTCCGCCTCGAAGGGTATTTGAAAAAGATCCACCACGCCTGGATCAAAACAACCAATCGGAGCCTGGAGGAGTTTCAAAAGGAAGTAAACAGAAGAAGACCAATTAATTAATTAGGCCGAGCGAGTCTTCGGGGAGGCGCGTTGGAGGCGAGCCGGTCCACAGCGGAGAGCTGGACCTGGAAGTTACGCTCGGTCTGACTTTCAAGATGAGTTCACACTCTTCTCTCAATCCAGCCTTAAAGTTTAGAGAAAAATCACTGTTAATGCAAACCAACTATGGCTACGGCATTTTTTAGAGTTAGGCTAAGTGAATTAGGCAACAACATCTCTTGGTAAAGCCTCGTCAGAATGAAATAAATGTACTCTGCTCTCCTTTATGAAAGGCGGGTTACACAATACACCCACCCTCACAGCGTATACCTCAATGCATAATGCATGTTATACTGCCACAAAGCCTCTTAAAAAGGAAGTCGGTGTGAATAGCCGAGCGCGCAAAACGAGCGACTTTGACAGGAGAGCCTGTGGTGTCTGAGCAGTACCATGTTTTCCTTCAATCGTTACCATTTTCTGAATGAAAAGTTTTAGTCGTCTTAAAATTAACAA
>JAOXYL010000001.1:5159604-5171733 GCA_028564955.1 Terapon puta | reverse complement strand
GTAGTCCAATAGATCATTTTCAAATTGAAGGAGAATAGAACTGAATCAATATCTCTGAGAGAGTCGAGCGAAAGCTTTTTTTTTTTTTAGCTTTTCACGGGTCTTTATTGTAAAGCTACCGGGGTACAATATATTGTGCAGATTTTACATGTTTTTTTTCCTACAGTAAGAATTGCTGCACTACATCACTGACAGGGCTTATTGTCCGACGCAAATCCCTCGCAACGCCTCCCCCCTCCTCTGCCGTGCTCCGCTCCTACACCACCTTTCATTGGCTCAAACCATGAAGTCACATTTTCACATCACAGCAAATGAGAGCTCAATCGTTCCAACACAGACTCAACATAAATATCAGGTAAAGATGCAAAATGTAATTCTGTTCTTTGCATCCCGGGTCTCGTTTCTTAAAGGTATGGTGTTGGCTATTTGCTGCGGCACTGTCCTCCGCTGCTGTGCGTGGCGAGTAGAAGACTGCAGAACAAAAACCATTAACTACAACACTCCCAGAGTTCAGGCCAGCAAGTGAGTTCTGAAAGCCAGAAGTCCTGGATCTGGGAAAGGAGCTGTTCAGTCATTGGTATCGATCAACGCGCCTTTCAAACTGTGCAGAGGTAATATATTAATGTGCCTTCGTCCTAAGGGGCTGTAAAAACATTAAAACACAGCTGCTAGATGTTGGGTATATTCAAAATGGCAGCATTAAAGAATATTTCACTCATCGCGGATCCACTGAGAGGATGTGTGGGAGTTTTTAATATCCATATTTTCATATATGACGGTATGAAGGTAAATGTGTCTGAGTGACTGTTAACTGCTCTTCACACACTCATTCTCACTTGACAGTGTTTTACTAAAGCCGCAAATGTGTTTTGTCTAATATGAATGACTTTAGGAGGCATTAAGTGGCGACATATTCTGCTTTTTTCTTCATCGAGGGCGTACGGTGCATTCTGAATAGGAAACCCCACAAGACAACCTCGAGAGGGAGAGAGAGCTCTTACACACCTCATTTGAATACGGTATGAACCGTACATGTGTCCAATTAAAACTCCTTACACCGAATGTGCAGTCAACTGCAGAAATTAAAAATCCTAAAAGTATTTGTAGCTAAATGATTTATCTATCAAAGGTTAAAAAATTAATTAGAAATAATTCAACGTAAAGAATGATGGGTTATATTTTTAATATTGGTGTTAGAGTTAAGGTTAGATCACGTCCTTTATGTATCATCACAACTTAAACTGTTCAGTAAGCGTTTTAGGTGGGTTTTTTTTCAAAATGCATGCAGTTTTTTTATGTTTGCTTTTCAATGTTGCAGTACAAAATAAAGTCTCCAAACGTGCAAATACTTCAGAGGAGTAATTGTAATTAAAGTAATTCATACAGGCAATTTGGCGCAGCAGTGTAGTAAATGTACTCACGCCCCTGCGGATATCTTCATGTGCTTCAAATGTAAACATATATCATCAAATGAACAGGGGGCTAAATATGCTTTTTGGTCTTGCGAAAGTTGAAAGTAGGTTCCCTGTCAAAACACCCAAGAGGAGGACACGTTGGGCTCCTCCGTCTCGTGTGCGCTTTGAAGCTCAGAGCAAGACTGTGAGTCAACATACATGTGTGTTCCAGGGTTATATTAAATCATAAGGCTCTCATCGGCATCGGCAGACACGTCTCGTCTCCCGTGGCACCGCAGAGTAAGCAGACTTTACTGCATGGAAACAGCTCTATCTGTTTAATTACCCTCCTCTGAGGCATCAACACATCTCAACTGCCACCCCCACCACTCATGAATTAATGATGCACATCTCTGGTTGTTATTAGTAAGCTGCATTGGGAAACAGACTGGTCGAAGTTAATTTGAGATTCAGCTCTAAAAAACCTGAGGTGGTTGTTGTTTACCACTGTAGCGACTGTTAAAACAACAAATATACTCCTTCATTTGTTTCAACAAGATGCGCAGCCCCCCCGGGGGCCTGAAGCGATGCGGGGCCAGCTGGCTTTGGGATCTTGTCTTGAAAATTGTCGCGCTCAACGTACGCGTAGTTCGAATGAGAAGCTGGATCGATCGATGAAATGTTTGAAGGATGATGGTTCAAAAGTGGTCCTGGGCGAATTAAGGATTATTTTAGCGTCAGTGCCGGAGTGAAGTGGGCGGGGCTCAGTTGGGGGGAAAAAAATGTGATGTCACCAATCACCACCAATCAGGATTTTGATCAGAATCTGATCAGTCAGTCTAAATTTGATCAAACCATTCCCAAAAAGTCCTGATGAAACATATTAGCTTAGTTTTGGATTGTTAAACTCGTAATAAATAACAGGAGTCTCTAACTTTGTTGTTTACAATGATGAATATTTAATGTTCAGGAGAAACGCTTGAGGAGGACTGAGCAAGGAATCGAAATGTTATTGAATGGCAATAAAACCGAGTTCCTTATTTAGACTCTGGGAGCTGATATTTTTTAATCCGTTGCAATCTGTCAAAATAATCACGATATTATCATGATTATTGTTTTTGTTTTGTTTTTTTGTGTGTTGCATGTGCATGGTGTTCAGGAAAGGAAAGGAAAGCTGTATATTGTTCTGTCAGGACTTGGTCCACATGCGAGCGACAATGGAAATTGCACTTCTTCCATCACCTTGATGTGGCAGAGCACTTGTGAGAAAAGCCTTTGGCTGATGAAAAGCCGCGGGCCGATACATTTCTCAGTATTACCTGGTGACTCTCAACGCAGGCGGATCCCATTCATTACAAATCCAGAGCAATTTAATAAAGGACAAATAAGTGAGGAACGGTGACTTTGAATCTTCCCGAGCATCAGTTTCAGCGTGCAATTTTTTCAAATGACATTCAAATCTGTTTCCAAAATTGGGATACAGACTTCTTTGAAGTGTTGTGTTTCTGCAGGGTTAAGCTGCTCTCACTGTACAGGCTGTGTATCTCTCAGGAGGTGTCTAATGCATTGTAATTACTTACAGGAGAGCTCCTCGACTCTGTGGCAGCACGGCTTTGTATAATACGTATGTTTTCCGACTACGTCTAATATGATTAAAATTGGCAGACAGACAGCTGAACAGTAAGCAGGATGTCGGATCAAAGCCACAGAGTGCTTGTTTATTACGCCGGGTCTATTGACTCTGTGTCCATTTATCCAATACAAACCTTTTACAGTGATCCAGGTGTGTTGTTTCTGTTTTCAGTGCTGAAACTGTCGGCTGAAAAGTATTTTTTTTCGCTCTGTAGATGAAGGATTCTGCTGCTTTAATCTATTTAGCCTTTACTGTCAAGAAAAGTTGAAAAGGTCTGAGCATGACACAAAATAATCTGCAAATATACAGTTTCATTTCAAGTTGCAGCGAGGTTTTAATTCTGTTTTTGTGTAAGGAGAGACATGCAATAAAGCTTTGAGGCTCTTTGTGGCCATTTTCCCACGACTGTGGTTGACGGACATTTGAGGGTCGGTGTTGCTAGGAGACCTGCTGTCAACTTCCGTGGTGCACCGCCAACTGGAGCGTGTTAGTCCTTTACATCCTATGAATGTTGATACAAGACCTTTCTTTATCCCCCCCCTTTTTTTCAACTAGCAAACATATCTCTGTCACAAAAACAGCCTGCACATAACACACTTGTCCACACATCCACAAACAAGCAAAACACTTCCACTCCAACACATAGATTTATGTCCTTTTAACATAATGTCTTTGAGGACCCAACACAGCATAAAACATATAGTTTAGCAGATTTAAATCACTTTTTATTGCCAAATGATGCAACACAGTGGTGACTGAGCCTATGGTGCACTAATAAAGGTCTGTTACGGTGGGGGTGACGAGGCAGGAGGACCCAAATGCAGGACACCCAGACAAGGCAGAATTTTTAAATAAATGAGTAAGGTGTGATCTCCGAAAACATGGCAAGACAAGAACCACTTGACAGGATGACATAAAGAGACGATCTGGCCACAAGACAAGGGCAGACATGGAGTATAAGAACACTACAGGTAATGGGAAACAGGTGGAAACAATCAGGGCGGGGCAGACAATCATGTCAGGTGGTAACACACAAGGACAGGAAGTAAAGGGACCTGAAACATGAGGAAAGCAGATTTCAAAATAAAACATGACACGCCAGAACAAGAAACCAGACATGACATAGAAGACTAACCGTACTTGACAAAACATAACCAGACATGGAAAACACACAAAAACCCAGAACATAGGACGAAACATGACAGAACCCTAAACATCATATGAACATGAAAACCTGACATACAACTTGACACAAGACCATACAAGACACAAGACAGGACTGGAAACAGAAACATGAACAAGACATAAAGACATTAAAACCAAACATAATAACCAAAACCAAGACCAAAATAATCAACATTGATCAATACATGACAAGGTCTTTCATTTGTAGTATTATGACGGGTGTTGGCAGTGACTTTCCAATGCTGCAACAAACTCATTCTTAAACTTAACTTGTACACATCTCTGCTGCAAATAAATGGCTGTTATTATTGTTATATTGTATTATTACAGTAACAACACTGTCAGGTTGCCCCTGGAGGACAGAAAATGGAAAATGTAGAGGGCAGTAAAGTTTTCTTTTTGGTATTAATCTCTTTGCCTAAACAGGAATAAATAGTTTATCTTTTGGGGAATATTTTCAGCTGCGGATAAATATACATTTGGTTTCTCTTGTGATGTGGGATTGATTCAGACAGTGCCGGTGTTCACTGTGATCGAAGATATCACCCAGTACATGTGAGTGTCTACTTTGAATGTGTGTGTTTTTAGGAAACAGTGGAGCTCCATCGCACAGATGAATATGATCTATCAGGCATTGCTTTTGGTGGTCTATTAGTTATTCTAAAGCTTGTCTTTGGAACAGAAATAAAAATAAAAATAATTAAAATCTAGGATGTGAAGTGCATTTTTTATTTGCATGATTTATGTTTTCTTTTTCCAGCACTTTAATGAGACATACACAGTTTTAACAAGTAAATAAAAGGGGTCTGTGGTATCAAATCAGCTTCAAACTCTCTCGTCCCTGCTAAGGAGCCTTGAGAAAGGCCTGAATGACTTGGCATGTTTTCCCTGTAAATTCTCCCTGATGCTGTGGGAGAATTAGCGGGGAGGAAAAAGGCTAAATTCACTCATGCCTATCTATTTTGCTGTGTGCAAAAACGCATTACAATTCAAGGCCGAATTGGCAGCCTGTACCCTTGATTACTCCTTCTCATTTAAAACACCCCAAAAAACCCTCACAATTAAAGCTCGCAAGGCTAGCACTTGAATATTAAAAACACGGTGACTTTCCACTTCCTCGGGTTTTTAAAGGATAGACGTCAGTGCCAGTCTGTCTGGGTCACTTTAATGTATTCTCACCTCTTCATTTTGGCCTCAGTTTCATCTGCCGGAACAACGACAAAGTCACATTCACATAGGTGAAAGTTAACAAACACGACCCGATAAATTATCCAGATGCGGATCATCCGGAGGCCGACTGCTCCTGTGAAATGACGGGTAGATAAAAGTAAAGGTCAGAGCTAATATCCGCGCTACAGATTTTAAACTACTCCGCCGCTTGTCCTTATAATGAAATTCACCCGAGCTAACTCCCCACAGTGTAGACTTCTAAGGGGGGAAAAAAATCCTATTGATCGAGAGAGTTGTGGGTATTCTCCCAAGCATTTTCACAGCACATTTCACCGCATCAGCACTGCCTCGGGCCATCATAGTGAAAGCAGCAGACTAGTGTAGCTCTTGAGGAGCTGGGTGGAGGAACTTGATGCAGGTGAAGTGAATATAATGACTTAGCTTTTGACATACCGGGGAGACTGGAGCACTTCAGGGCTCGCTAACAACATCCCGACGCCTTGATCCCTTGTTATAGACTATTGATCCGAAGTGTTAGCTTCTGTATTTTAAGGGCACGGAGTTTAAAAGATGCCAAAACACAATGTTGGCATTCTGCTGCCTCATTTCCACATGAGTGAAGCAACACAACACTCCTGCTTTATTTCGTTCTTTCTTTTTACTGCCCTGCAAAATGCGTTTAAATTAATTAGTGCTTCGTGGTGTTGCGATGATAGTAGCAGAGGAAGTCGCGGTTGTATCAGTAGCACTTTATATTGGCAGCAGCAGTTAAGGCAGTCGTCGCACTAGAAAGGTTGGCACTATAGTAACAGTACCTTATGCAACAGATGTACCTTTTCCACATGGAGGCCTCTTACGGTGACAGCTGCACCACCCCCCTCTTCAGTTTTTAGACTTTCTTCCTCTCTCCGGGCTGGAGAAGCTCCGCGCGTTTCTTACGAATCCATTTCCTTCCCCCACCTGTCCGCCACTCGCCCCCCCCAGAGAGTTTCCTGCCTCCGTCAAACGCCGTTCCTTCTTCCTCCTCCTCCTCTTCTTCCTCCCTGCCGTGTCCCGCGTGTCCTCGTCAAGCGTGTCCCTCGTGAGGCCCTCGGTGCATAAATATAAGCCACTTCCCCACTATCGGTTGCCAGGTCGTCTATTTAGCTTTACTGACATAGTTTCCCGGCGATGCCTTCTTGCCTATTACCTGCCTGTTGACAGCATTTTCGTGACCAGACTTCCTCGACTACATCGGAGATAAACACTGACGCTCTGGGAAAGTTCACATGAGATGAGTCACAATTATCAGGTTGCACTCAACCTCCAATCCCTTTCTCACGTAAGAGTGAACTGTATTATCTGAACACAGACAATAAAGCTTAAATCGAACCTTTGTGGCCTTATTTGTCTCTTTGGCGCTGGCTTATCACGGTATTATATCAGACGTTATCGAGAGCATTTTAAAAAACCCTTTTGTGAGGTTCTGATAAAAAGGTTTCACCCGGAGATGCATTTCGAAACCAACCCAGCCGACAGTGATCGTTTTAGCCACAATAAATAATTGTAGCTGTCTAAAAATGAGAAGGCTGAGTATTTCTGAAATGGAATGACCATTTTTTATAAAAGAATACCTTTGAAAAAGTGGTAAATTAACTACTGTTATCACTGTAAACTAAATGCGTCCGGTGTGGAAGTAAATACGTGAAAATACTGCTCTGCAGAATATACAATACATAGACATAATAATAATAAAAAAAAGGTGTGGGCAGCTTCTTTGTGCAATATAACTGGTATTGTGTTTTGTTATAACTTTTCCAGTACGTATTGGAAGAGTTGCTGAAGAATGAGCAGCAGTAATATTAATGCTGGTAGTTGTTTCCATAGTAGCAGTCGTAACAGTAAATGTACCAAAGTACCAATAACACTGCTGACCATGGTGTAACAGTGGTAGCTCAAGTAAAAGCCGAGTAATGATAGTAATATATCGTTAGTTAGTGATATCATGTTATAGGGAGACAGTAAAACATGTGTCAATAAAGTTTAAGACGTAAGCAACTTCACCTCTATAACAAAATTACTGGGTCAGACACACTGGCTGTGCCCCTGCAGTGAAGCTAAAATAAGCTTCACACCACTCCGCCAGATTAGGCTTAACTTTACTGCGGATCGCTGCACAGTCTGAAACCATAACACAGTTTGTTAATTGAGACTGTAAGAACAGGGCATTGTAACAGTCGAGGAGAGATGATGTAAAACGGTGCTTAAAAATACATAAGGCTCTCCGTGCCATTAAAGACAAAAGCAGAGTAATCGGCGTGCCTAAGATGGTAAATCCTTGTCTGAAATAGATTTGTGGCCTGCTGCTGAGGGTTTAAACATTCATCAAAGAATTCTTTATAATGTCATTTTGATGAATGTATTTAAAGGGTTTTAAAAGACAATTATTTTTCTTTTTCGAGAAATAACTTTCGAACAAATAACAAGATTCTCAATTTCGGAACAATTACCTCTTGACATTAGGCTGAGAGTCATTTACTCCTTGCAAATTACAGCCACAAGTTGGCACTGAGTACTGCTGGCAAAGCAGTTAAAGGAAATGCTTGCTGACAAATACGACAAGCCAAAGGTTAAATAAAGCAGTTTTGGCCCCAGAACAGAGCATGAAGACGCATAATCACCACGGGAGGCTAAACAATTTCTGTTTGATGGGTAAAACAAGAACCAGCCCACTGAAGCCTGAGAAATACCAACCTTATTTCCCAGTCTATCAATTACAATAATATGATTAATCACATCTGACGGTGGGCTAAGGTCAAGCGGTGCTGTAACACTGAGCGCTTGCTGGGGGATGCATTTATCAGATTATAATTAATAACCCAGAGAACGGTGGGCTCAGTGCTGTGGGGATTTTACAAAACCCTCCACCTGCCGATGTCACAACTTCCAAATTTTGTTTTTGAAAACCACTGCAGGTGAAGCCAGATGCCCAATTTACACTTGTCACTTCAAGTGTCTCTCGTACACATCAATCCAGACAAAATTTAAGACACTTTCATTCACACTTTCCGCATACACGCGTCTCAGTTGACCTGAATGCAAATTTGATTGCTCCCCGACTAAGACAACATGCGCGTCAGGGCCGGCTCAGTCCGGAGGGTGGTGATGATGCCCCTCAAGCTATTTGATAATTACCAAATAAAAAAAGGCCCTCTCACATCTTAGTTACAACAGTAACAGCTCAGATGCTAAAAAAAATAGCGATGAACTAATATGGACACATGGATGAATAATATTAATTAAACCCAAGTGAAAAACCCTCACAGGCTCACATCTACGTCACTCCCTTCGCCCGTGCAGATCATTCATGAGTTGCACTGATCAGCGATCAGATACATCCAAAAACACCTCGGTGCAGCTTCATTATCACAGATTTGTAAATTGCTGGAGGCATTTCCTTGCGGTGAGACAGAGAGAAAAAGTGTAATTTAGCTGTTGTTATTGTAGAGCTGTTGTGCTCAGTGGTGAAGTTAAGTGTTCATTCAGGATGGGTGGACGGATTCGTTAACGCTGATTTATTTTCTACATCTGGCTGAAATGCATCTTTTCAGCTATCACATTGCAGTCCATCATGAATGCTTCTTGGATGCACTTACACTTTGCAAAATGCCCAAGATGAATGAAGTGGCTATACGTAAATGTGGTCAACGAGTCTGAAATGTGGCATGAAAGAGTCAGTATAGACACATAACTGTTCACAGCATAGAGGAACTGCCCTCTCCAGGATATTCCTATCACCTATTTGAGGGAGCGAGTGAGAATAGTATCTGTAAGAGGAGTGTCATGGCAACCCCTGGTCTTTCAGTGAAATTGATGGAAAGTGTCTTAACGAGTCGGCTCGGAAGTAAATCATGAGAGGGAACAGAGAACTGATGCGGTGATGATTGCACAGTTAATAATTTCTCCGAGTTAACGATCGGAGCAGCAGGAACACCTGTCGGGCCAGTGATTACTGAGCGATCAACAGACGTGAATAAAAAAAAAAAAAAAAAAAACCTGGAGAGGCAAGTTTGGGAAAATTTAATCTAAGTCCAGATGATCTGATTGTTGATTGTTTCCTGGATGGAGCAATAATATGCACAGCTGGGTGAAATCATTAAGAGATCCTTTGTGTGTGTGTGGGGGGAGGGAAGAGCATGTCGTTTGCACTCAAACTGACAAAAAAGAGACGATTCTGTGGGATGTTCATTAAAGATACGAGAGCACACAGTGTGCTTATGAGGTGTAATAGCTGCTATAAAAAAGGGATAAAATAACAATGCCCTAGTGATCAAAGAGAGAAATGGCTGCTCCCCCTAAGAGTGTTTAGACACAGTCCACGGGCAAGAATTTGGTTTTTAATTCAAACTGTAAATGCAACTGAGAAACACACAACTCCCGTTCAAGCCCCTTTGTTGTCATTTAATGCAGTGGAAGACAGAAATTCCAGGAACAGATGACTGTATAGAAGTAGATAGAGGATGAGGGAGCACCCGGCTGCACAAAATGATCAGTGTAAATGTTAAGTTGCTTAAACAAACGGCGTATCAGGATCTCATTTGGTGCAAACCTTTCATTTAAGCAGGACCAAAGGACCTCAGGCTGCCCGTTGTTTACAGCAACTTGCGGGAACTTTATGACCAGCAATTAAAAATAAAATGGGGGAAAAAAGGGCATACAATGATAAAATGTGAGGGTTGTTTTATTAACCCATTCAAATTTTAACAGATGAAAAAAAAAAAAAAAAAAAAGCTAAGTCTCTATGGTTACACTGACGTTGTGTGAAGTGAAATTGGCAGCATGTCTGGACCGAAGGGAAAAAAGACTCCGAGCCTCGCTACTCCCTCGTTATGCCCACTGCACTGTGCGTTGTCCCAGGCCCGAGGCCCACCGTCCCATAGCTGTTTTCCAGACAGTCCCACTCCAGTGAGTCACATCACTTTTCTTTTAGCCACGCCACTGCCTGGGCCGGTTTCCCACAACACACAACCCCCCCGGGGGAAGAGACTGCCCTCCCAAGAAGAACAACAGCATCAGTCGTTTCGGCCCCAGAACGACATCTGTTTAAGTGACAGAGCCTCCCGACGGTCATATGAATCACGGCGGGAGCGAAGAGTGAACACGCTGACGTTGTGGGTGGAGGTGAACGGATGAAGCGACAAACCGGCAGACACATGTTTGTTTTCCCGTCTCTAACCAGCACCTGTGTATTTCTGCGAATGACCGCGATCGTTCCGCATCCATAACCGCACCTTTAATATCGAAGGCGCCCTAACCCCACCAGGGAAGTAATTTTAATCCAAGTCAATGTGTTTCTCTAAACCCAACCATGTTTTTTTGTGCCTTAATGTATCCAGGCCTCAGCCATAGTGACGTCACATCTTTTGGAAAGCACAAGCTAATGATGTTATCCTGCCAAGAGAGGTGTGAAATCAGAAAAAAACATCTATGAATTATTCTAGTGGGCAAAGACAAACATATTTCATGGTTCAAATGCTCAAACTATGACCTGACCATCAAACTGTGTTTCAAAACTAATGTCAAGCAGAGCATGTTTAAATATTGATCTGCTAAACAGGTTAAATTATGCTTTTAAACAAAAAAATATGCATTTAGAATATGAAAGTTTATTCTTACTGTTACTCCTATTTTCTTATATGAGGCAGTTTTATTTTAAACATTTTATTTTTTAGATTATTACTGAACTTACTGGTTTGTGGTCATTTTATTCATTGTAACTTTGTACAGGAATATGTTCTACCAAAGCACTACATCACCTGACATGATGAGGTCCTTAAGGGTCCTTTTTTGTTATTATCCCCTTTTCGGCCTTTATTAAAATCAAGTTTCAAGACCTTCAAGACCTCCAAGTAATTCATTCAGAAAATGAAAATTTCATTGGCTCCACTTGGGTAGAAACAATCATTACACGATTCAAGTCTTTTTACTGGATTTTATAACACTTGGGGTAAATAGAAGGTAAAATAGCACGCACGACTAGTTTTAAAAAGTCTACTCATTTTAAGGCTGTAAAGATATTAGATTAAATTTGTGACATGACAATTTCCAAGTGTAGTTGAAAGGCATCTTATATTCTTCCACATCTAACAAATTAAGCTTCAGACATGCAGCACATGTCTTGGGTTATTTCCATTAGTGTGCAATGCAAAGGCAGTGAAAGTTATATAATTCCAATTTATATTATGCATCTTTCCAGTTGTTGCTCAGGCTGGACTGTACAACAATCGTCTCTCTCCGTGATACATGAGTTTGTCTCTGCACTGTTTGGTTTATTCTGCCCTGAGCAAGATTTCAGTTTTGCAATTCAAGAGGAAAAAGAGACCGCGTGTAGGATTTCAGCTCTCTCTTTTTTTTTCCATAAATCTGTCTCTGTAATTTCCCTTGAACCCTCCTTTTTGTGCGGCGGCATTTCGCATGTGTTTCCAACCTGTTGTTTTATTACACCACCGGTTTTGCCGGATAACTGGATAAAACTGCAGCACGGGACTTTTGCATCTGTTACAGTCAAGCCCTTTCCAAACGAGTTCACACGCTGATGATTGAAACTGGCGAAAGCCCGTCGCCGGCGAGTTTTTTAATCTGATGTCATGTGGAACTCGAGCATGCATGAGTCCAGCATGGCAGGTCTGTGGTTCTGCAGGTTGACTGGCCAAAGTGGAGAGAAACCAGCCTGAGTAAGCTGCAGAATACATGGGTACAGGGGGATAA
>JAOXYL010000001.1:5119673-5130060 GCA_028564955.1 Terapon puta | reverse complement strand
GTGCTTGCAGGGGATTTAGTCATTTGTGCAAAATGGAGACACGCCGCGCGTCACATATACGCAGATGTGCAGATAGAGTCACGCGCTGAATCTCATCTCGGCTAACTGAAAAACACATTGTCAGTGGATGCCCATTAAGCAGTCCGAGAGGGCTCAAAGGCGACGCTGTGCCTCCCAACAGCCTTCTCATTCGCACTCTGTAATAGCTGAGCTCCCTGCAGGTTGACGTTATTTTCCTCCATCAAGACCAGTGCAAATACTACACAGCTGAGATTGAAGGTTATTCTCGTCCTTAAATCTGAGCTCAGCCCCAAACACGCTATATTTCTAACGCAGAAGCAGATGATATCTGTGAGGATTTAATGAGAAGTTGGTGGGCTGGAGATGGTCTGCTCGCGGGGGGAGTTCGACTGGAGAGTTTGAGCAAAAGACGGAGGACGACCGCGTGGAAGACACTGGAATGTCTTTTATGTGTAGTAACATGAAGCCACAGATGAGCGTAATGCTAAAAACTGAGGGTGGTTGAGTGAGTATGACCGATAGGAACACGCATTATTTGATTACAATGATAAAGCAACTGTTTATCTGTTTAATAAGGTCAGTATTGGCACAAGTATGTCAGATCTGTGCACCTGTAATACGTTTTGGGACAGGGCAGGTCAGGGAGGAGGAGACGGTTGATTGCAGATTCGTAAATTACAAATTGCTTTCTACTTCTTCCACTGTAATATCCAACGTCTGGCCAAGTTCAAACAAAGCCTGCAGGTAATGCAGGGAAATCACTTGAAACAGCTAAGAACTCATTAATATCATCAGGGAACTGATTTCTTTTATTTCATTAAAAATTACACCATAAATCAACGCTGCAGTATTCATGACCACAATAAAGGCTTATGGTTTATTTCCATCTTTTTTCTTCCAGTATACAACAAAGTACAAACAACAACACAGAGAAACCATCTATTCAGGGACACTTTCAAGTTGCACACTGATATAATAACTTTACTGTTAGGAGGATTAGTTCTTTTGTACTGGGGCGAAATAAAGAAGTGTTTTCCTCTCAAATTCATGAAACAACATCTTAAAATGTATTGAGCTCGCTCTTTGTACCTTAATACATTGGTACAGTTTTGTTTGGTTAGATTAAAACATCTAATGCATTTTAAAATTATGTTGTGACTGAAATCTTCAGAGGCTGACAAGGGAGTGGCTGGATATATCACTGTAGACTAATGCCGTTAGAACCACTGTAGGAAACTTGGACTGAAACAATTCAACAAGAGTATGGTGCCCATTCAGCCCTGATAAAATGGAAATGGTGGTGCATTAAACATCCTGTTGTTTTATTCAACTACAGCGGTTAAAAAGCTGCTCTTTGCAGTCTTTGCCAAGAATTTCCTGAGCCTGACGACGCCGTTTTAAATCTGTTTAATTACAAAATACCCTCAATGTTACAGTCACTGGCCTTGCTGTCCAGAATAGCAGAGACCATCCCAATCCAGCCAAAGGGTTTGTGCACATTGTGCACATTGCTGATGATTAGGCAACATCAACGAAGCTCAAAACCCGCAGGATACCGTTTCAAGGAAATGTGACACTCAGCCCGGAAACCATAGCAAAATGGCACACACCATTTTCAGATTGATCGTGCACCAGGTGGTACGTGATGCCGAAGAGCAAGTCACGGCAGTTTAATAATGGAACATGTACTGTACGTCTTGCAGCTAAAGTGGGGCAGCTGGAGTTTCTTTGCTGAAGGGCACATTGACTTCAGAAAACTCTTTTATTCTTGGTGACTGTCTCTTTTTTTTTCTCCTTCCTAAGCATACCTACGGCTCATTATTTTTGTTTTTTTTTACTTTGCAGGAGCCATCCGGAAATCTGCTTGTTTTGAATTGTAGATGGGTGAAAATAACAATACAAGTGAATGAATTATATTCTCAAAAGCATCATCATGAGAGGCCCTGATTTATTCTTGCGGCAGGAAACTGAACATTTGGATATGCAGGGGAGAGAGTACGTGGGTGAAATTCAGTGCTGCTTTTAAAAATCCATTTTATGTCAGGAGAAAAAAAAATGGTTGAATGTGAAAATCAGGAGCTCTCCACACACTGTACATGTATTTCACAAAATAATCTTTTCCTATCGCAGCACACTGGTCAAAAGCCATTTCTTGATTTTCACTTAGAAACCTTCTTTTCCAATCACCCACTCATGTCTGTTTTCATCTGTCCTGCTTGACTTGAGTGAATCAGTGAAACCAACAAAGAGTGGCAGCTTTCACTTTTCGTCTATTTCACACAGAGAGATGATAGTTACCGTTTTGGTTATGCTGTCGTTGTTTCACTTCATGTGGTTGTAGTGTGATATTGCAGTTGTTAATCTATGTTTCTTAAACGAACCCAGGTTTTTCCATCGACATATTGTCTCAAAGCACTGACCCAGCACTGAATAGGTTTTTTGGTTCCTACTGGATTTTACACTCAAGAAAGTAGACCCGTAATAGATGATTCTTACTGTTGTTTTAATATATGGAGAGTAAGTGAGAGAGGAAAGAGAGGACGAATGACATGCAGCTAAAGGCTCCAGCTGGACTCAACAGACTTCGCTTGCTGATTTTCATAGCTGAATAATCTGCTAGTTATTTTCTTGATCAATAGTTCAGTGTATAAAATGTTGTAAAAGTAAAAAGTGTTATATTTTCACAGATTTGCAGCGATATTAAAGAAAAATAAACAACAAATCCTGAAATAAAAACATGAATCTTGGCAAATGGATTCATTTGATTAATTCAATCTGTTGCTAAAATACATCAATATGCGCTTACATATGTGAGACAGCCCGATACAGGCTGTTCATGATGCATCACTTCTCCTGATAAAGACTGGTCATTGAGGGCTCATACCCCAAATCTACTTCACTTTACCAAACTTCAAGATTCAAGTACGGTGTACAGCTTGTGTGGCACCTTTTTGTCGTCACTCTGCTGCAGTTTATACCAGTCTAATACAATAGAGATACAATTAGAAAGCCCCAGATTAGAATATTTTTATGAAAATATTTACTATTGTGCAGTAAATACATATATTTTATATGCATATACTATGTTGCATTGTATTTAAAAAAAGACACATAAAGGCAGGTTATGTTTTGCTTTTCATTCAGTCTACATCTTCTGAAAATAACAATTTACATATTCAGCTCCAAATGGCCACTGAATTGGGAGTTGCTGCCTGAGGCGTTGCCTGTTGGTTTCACCACCCAAAAGTCTCCTGAAGAGAAGTTCAAACATAACAAGGTCAGAGAGGCGATACTCCCGAGAAGAGCAAATGGAAGAACTTGGCACCTGCCAGTTGGTTTGAGGTCTAAGAGAAAAAAGGGAACTCTGCTAACATTAGCAGTACTGTGAACTGGCTTTTTAGTAAAACTAATGCATTTTGGCACCTGGCCTGTGTCACTGATTTCAGCACTTACTGAAAGCAGGTAGCAGCAGTATCCCAACAGTCTGTAATTCCACATTTTATGAAATAACAAATGCTCTATCTCCTGTTGATTTGTGCAAACAACAATTGAAGCGTACAAAGTAATTCAGAATAACAAATCAAGCAATTTAAGGATAGGAATTACCATTCGTGTGCACGCAAGTTATTAATTTGATGCTACAAATTTGTAATTTATATGCAGGAATTCCAGAAAAGTTTACCAATCATACCTGCTGGGCCTCATAGAGGCTGACTTTCAGTGAACAGTTTAATAAAGCCTCTAAGTCATAGCTGGACTGGGAGCTCTGCTTTGATATACATGGCCTGTTTCAAGCCGATTACATACTTCAGATTGCCTTAACAAAACACCAGGTATCTGCCAATTACTGTCTCTACTGAGGGCAGCATTTAAAGAAATTGCAGTATGAAAATGGTGCACAGTAATGTCCACAGCAGCTTATTTGTGATACATAACGGAATCATGAGAGTTTACGTTTCTGTTGGAAAGTATCGCCAGTGGCTTTATCAAACTAAATTCAATTTATTCTTCCAATACAGACATACTAACACTTTTGTTACTTTGCTCACTTCTCTCCTTCAGAAGTTGGCAGACATACAAAAGCATACCGGTGGATGCAAGGAATGACTAATTTCATTATTGATTAATGTTTTCATGATTGATGGCTCTGTCTGTAAAAATAGATAATACTAAAAATGCCTATTAGATTTTCACACAGTCCAAGTAGCCCAGTCTGAAAAAAAACTTTTTACAGTTTGCGATTGTTAAAAATCGTGATGATTTTCTGTCAGTTGAGCAATGAATTAATCGATTCATCATTGCAGCTCCACCAATGTTCAAACGTGCAACAAACCTTTAAGAATATGCAACATACCGGACACACTAGTGCTCGCTATCCAAAACTGTTGAAATTTAATAATGACGAGATAAATTGGTTTGGTAGAGGACGGTGAATCACAAACCATTTGGTCGTGTCACACTCCATGTTACTCATTCACGTTCAGGAATGGGATTTCTGTGGATTTCTACTGGAAACATGAGATGATTTATATTCATTTTTGCCTTGAGCTGCTACTGAGGCTCACTCGCAATTACTGACTGTGCCAGAGAGGTCAAGAAATGAAAATGTCGTCAATGAATAGGTCTCAGTGCAGCTTTTGAAAACAAGTGTGACGTAATGATGTTAAAAATAGCACATGTAACTGCATAATACTTGATATTAAGGCCTTAATGCAAATGTCTAGTTGCAAATCTGTCGTTTATTGGTGGTCGTTCAATGTTTTAATACTTTCTCAGTCTCGTCATAGTGACAACTTTGTGGTATGAAGAATTTAATGTCATTTGTGATTTGTGAATCAGATGAGATCCACACAAACAAAGTTAATTTAATCTTTCACAGTGCACCTTTCAACCATTGCTGAGGCTTAGATGAGGTCTGTGTATTATTCCAGTAAAAACTTGAACAAGGCAATCAAAGAGCATTATTTTTTGGTCCCCCCTGATTTTATGCTGCAGTGCTCAGTGGTACTTTACACCGGGAGGAAAGCAGATGAAGCACTCATAACCATGAGAGTAGGTAGAGAAAAATTAATAGATTAAGAATATTTTTCTAAAAGGCATGATAATTGCTCATATGAATTATATTTCGCCACAAATGACTCATTGGATGAACGCACTTAAAGAGGAAGTAAGTAACCTATAAATTAATTGACTTTTAGTCATATTTGCTAAAACTGTCACCATGTCCTGACAGTAATACATGAGACAGGTAATCTGTGGCTCCACCTTCTGCCTTTTAGTTCTTTTGACAATAATCCACCGAGCCCGAATCAAAACAACCAATCAGAGCAGAGTATCTGACAGCGCTTCAGTCGCTGTTCCTGCACAGGTTTTGCTCCACTGCAGACGCACTTATACACAATGGATGTAACAATGGATAAACAACATCTGAATGACCAAGCAAAGACAAAATGATGCCTTACATGAAAGATAAGTAAGCAGAAAAGCGAGTTAAAGAGAAAGATTAAACTTAAAGGTGGTTGGAGGTGAGCTGGTGCGCACTGTAGTAAGAGGAACAGGGTGTATACTCGCTCTAATTTTCAAAATAAGAGCTCTGAATCCCAGTTTCTGACCCGTAAACACGTTTGTATGATTTTCCTATAGCGAACCATGTGACCCACTGACATGACAAACATGCTTCACTTCAGAGAACTTACTGAGACATTTTAAAACTTGCACTGTCTTACCACTCCCAGACTTCTCCTGCACTCTCCCACACTCTGTCATCTCGTCCTCTAAAAGCTCAGCCTTCACCCTGGGGGTTTGAGGTGGAGCTAACAGACGCCCGGATCTTCTCGGTTGTCTGCTTCGATATCAGATATGGGAGATTATGAGGGAGAGAAGTCCTCCACCTACAGTGACCCCTCGGTAGTAAAAGCACACCGGGACTCTGTCCCTCTCCACAGCATAGGCTTAACAAGCGAGAGTGAGCTGTAATGAGAATATCAGGTGAACTCCCCCATCACCCAAACACACACTGTTTCTTTTTTTCCACCTCAATTACTCCCATGCTTCCAAATGTCTAGTCAGCAGAGACAGACTGAAAAGCTGTGTCTCGAAAATCTTTTGATAAACCGAATCTCGCTTTGACACAGAAAAGTCAAGTTTTTGTCAGACGGCTGTGGGGGAAAAAAAGCACTCTGACATATTGGGCGTCATACCCCGACGAGGTTTGAAGTTCCTGAACAGCAACCGTTTTTTAATCTTATTTTTTTTTAAGCATGCGAGTTATCAGAAGATTATCGATTTCAAAATGCCAGTGGCTTGTGACTAGGAAGGTCAAAAGATCTACTCCTGATTTAGTCTAGTGCCAGCGGCCGCCTCTCTTCTAATAAAAATGACCTTTTAAATGTAATTTACCCGGCGGCGGTGTCAAAGGTTAAAACATGTCCTTTTGCTCTCCTCTCTGGGTCCGGATGCACGACTGCTTACCATCGCAAATGAAACGTGAAAGTTTGTTTTCCCCGCTCAGCCGAGTCAATGAGGATGAACAAATTGGAAGAGACATCGGATTCCAAGGGCATTGTTCATTTTAGCCAATTTGATGCCGTTTCCTATTGATAAGGGTGGGATGTGCTGTCGCTGTCGGTCTGAAGGTCTAATAATCCATCCGAGGTGGGACATTGAGTTTAAAAGTGCGGTCAAGGGCCACTAACACCCAGACACATACAACAATTCCTCCTCTTGAAGCACAAAGCTGAGCTGTAGAGCAACAAATATACAGCTTTTTTTTCTTTCAGCACTAAAATAACCTGAGGAAACTGGGCAGAGTGAGGCAGGCCCGAGGGGAATATGATGCTTCACTTTTTGTCTCGCATTAAATCTATGTAATATGGTAGAGCTGTAAGTAACTATTGTTGCTGTTCAAAGATTATTGATTGGCCTTTGTTTTCTTTTTTCAAAACACAGTTCTCATGTTTTGGACCAAGGTTGGCACTGATACTCATCTTCTCAGCCAGCAGCCCGAAACTCAGATCCTTTACTTACCATAATCGAGGATTAACAAGTGGAAAATATGTGCGTTTGAAGAGCTTGAACCAGTAAATTTCTTTTACTATTACTACTTAGAAATGCTTAGAATATCAATAGATTATCCCATTGGCTCCCTATTGATGAGCAGTCCCATATATAGTGCAAAAAATACTTCCTCATATTGCCTCGGTGTCATGATTGTCCAATCAGCACTGCAAGCTAGTTTTCTCCATTTTTATTTACCAGCCAATCAATGGGATGGCAACTGTTGTGAATGGGATTTAGTTTAAACAGGTTGTTACAGTGTGAATGTTATTTTCTTCCCCCACTTTCCAATGAAAGCTCGAATTTTGAATAAAAAAAGTCACAGCCCCAGTCCTCGTAAAATGATCTTGTACAGTGACAAAGAAGCTGACAGTCATTGTGATTCATGGTGTTATACATATCCTTACATATTAAACAAGGACAGGATTTGTATTTTTGATATTGACATTCCTGCGACGCCGCGTCTCATATGCAGACGAGAGTCGAGGTGGAGGAGGTTGACTCGCCTTATTGTTTTCTCTGCCTGCTGTTTGCTCGAGGTCGTTCCTTTCCACGTAGTTACGAAGCACCGGGAGTCAATGCAGCCGAATCTCATTCACGTAACATCACGACCAACTCCTAATTAGCCGTGATAATTTCTTCAGTGAAAGATTACACCCTGTATAAATGCCAATCTCATCCGCCGGTAATTAATTACTTACATACATTTAATATATTAAATAAATGTTTAATTTGAAGCCTTTACAAATAAGGGCTCGAATATATGTCAACAGTAATATTCCTCCTGCAGAAGGAGACGCCAGAATTAATGGGCAGCCAGGTTTCTGTTTGTTTTGTAAATGCTGAGTAACGTACAGCAAATGAGGATTAATTCAACACAATGAACGCTAATCAACATGAATTCCAGTGGGGTTTATTTCTGCCTTTTTTCTTTCTTTCTTTCTGTCTTTCTTTTTTTTAAAAACGCGTCTGTCTGCAGACTAGTAAGACTCTTGAAATTTCCACCAGCTGACAAGTCAAAGTGTTCTCTCAGGAAAAATGACAGAAGTTATCTTTTCCAGACAAGCGTCCTCCCGCGACAACAAAGACGACAATGATTGCCGTCTCCGAGAAGCAACGGTATAAATAAGTGTGATGTTGTTCGTTCGTAGTGCAACTTCAACTGAAGTTCAGTTCAAGAAGACTTGCTGTTGGCTTACTGTAATATTAATAAAAAAATATTTAATCGACTTTATAATTGTGATCGCCCTCTCGAAGGATTTCATGCACTGTTGACATTAATGTTGTCGAAATGTTGGGAGCCTGATGCTGTTGTAGCTATTTTCAGGGCAACTACCTTCTTGTCTTCTGCTAACAAATATGAGGAAAGAGTCACTGTGATTGCGGAGAAGTTAGAGAAATGGCAAATACGCTTCATCTGGAGAAGTTGAGACTCTATAATGCATTTAGAGAAGGAAAGGACTAAAATGTTGATCCCTGTGAAACTCCTTGCAGTTTGTACCTCTCATTTTATTTTCTACTTTGTATTTTGTCATGACTGAGGCTTTTTAAAATTTCTTTCTTTACACGATGGGCTGATTCTGTGCATATTTTACCTGTTAGTTTTGGGGTAGGGGTGTTTTTTTTTTTTCCTCTTTATCTGCTTGTCTTATGTTCCTTCTCCATGTTCAAAACCAATAAACATATATATTTAAAGAAAAAAAGTTATTTGCCCACACTTTGCATGATACGACAGCACCTTCTGTAATGGTTCAGGAAGTTTCAGGTTACGGTTACGTAGCTAAAACTTTGCCCAGTTCACCTTGACGATTCGGGATCGACAGCACCTTTTATTAGGCGGCTGACGGATGTGTTGTTTTCCCGCCTTTGCCCTTCCTTGTGTCAGTGATTTACTCCACTCCTTTCTCCTCCTCCTGTCTGTCTGTTGCACCATGTCAACATTTTCTCTCCGTTGAACGACTGAAATTTCTCTAAAAAGGAACACAAAGTCAGCAACGGTTGTCTCTAACGCGTGTTCATGCATACACGTCGCGGTCGGTCGGTGCAAACTTTCCTGCCACAGCGATCCTGACTTCCACTTCCCCCTCCAAGAACCAGAGGCAGTCAACAGAGAAAGCATACTAATAAAATGTCATGCTGGAAAGCGTAGAAAACACTTAAGAAACACTGTAGAAAATGCTCCCCCAGCAAGTGGACCTAAAGCTGCTGTGGTGAGCGATGAAAGTATGAAAAAAAAAAAGTTAAAGGGATAACGAGGCCACTTGTTTCCGGTTTAATGCTAAAAACGGCCTCTCTTATCTTTGCGTTCGATCGAGAACAATCCGTTTCACTTTGTTTCCCCTTTCTCGGGTCGCACATGCACATTTCAGCCGTTAACCAAAAAAAAAAAAAAAAAAATCACACCATAATCTTTGTTGACCTGCTCACCTCAAAATGTCAGTTATAGTAGAAAATCAACTGTGGTGTCCATTTTTTTTTTTTTTTTTTCTGAAAAGCTCACGAGGCGAGGCAAAGCAAACTGCACCACAGAGGACGACTGAGATGACTCTGTTATAGCCGCTGGCCTGCCTTACTTGCTATAATCAAACTGTTCCAGTGTCTGCCTGTTTTTATTATGTTTGTGTTATTTCTACAGCAGCGGGGGAAACGCATGCAGGGCTTCTCCCAGTTTTTTTTTCTTTTTTTTTTGTGCACAGAGCATGTTTGTACTCTGAGTCACCGGGTTAATTTCATGAAATGTGGGAGACCATGCTGCGCAGGTCGACAGCATCCGTGGAGCTTTTGCATATTTTTGAATTCAGATTCCCCCAATTCCACCAAAACAAAAGCAGATGCACGGCATCATTATGCAGTTTTTATGTGCCTCGCTAACTGCATCATCGCGAACAGCGGAAAACATTTGATTAGGCCTGAGACGCAGAGCAAAGAGAAGTAGGTGAGGCTGTTATTGTTTGGTTTTGCTGTTTGAGGAGCAGCATAAAATCCACTCAGGCTATAGGGGTATCAAAATGCATTTACTTAAACAAACTTGAGGCTGCATCAATCAATATTTTTTTTTCATTTAAATCAAATGGCAGTAATGTGAAAGGCGCATCGAGCTTTTTCGCCTGTTTTTTTTTTCTCGTTTGTTTGTTCGGCTCCAACTCACTAGTTTCATCATCAGATTTCCAGCGGTAGTTAAAAGCTTAGTTAATGCAGAAATGCTCATTATATAAGAAACCGTAGACACAAACTCATTATATACCTCCAATCCAGCATAAAATGGTAGAAAAGCTTGGTGAAATGCTGCTAAAGAAAGTGAGATTTCTAG
>JAOXYL010000001.1:5097836-5110630 GCA_028564955.1 Terapon puta | reverse complement strand
GCTTCCCAGCAAGACGTGGGCCCGACCTGGAGGAGCCTCCCAAACTTGTAAAAGAGAGAGGAAAAAACAGAAAAAAACAGAAAAAAAAGACGGATTACGGGCCTTAAAATAGAGCCGTGCACCTGTCGCCTAACATTTTCCAGCGTGGACACTCTTGGATCCAGTGACCGCACCAAATGTCACATGAGGGGGATGCTGTGACCATAAAGCTGATTAAAGCCGTCGGTAGATTCCGAGAAGAAGAGTCTCCGAAGTTTTTCACAAAGAACTACGGACCCAAACATACGACAGCGACTTCTCTCAGGATTTGGATCAAGTTCTGCAATGGTCACAATGACATTATGTACATAACAATGTGGAGTTACGGTGCAGCTGGAGACTGAGGGGTACTTTAGGGTGATGTAGGGCAAAGTGAGCAGACACACACACTTTTATGCTTTAATGCTCTTTATCTAGTTTATTTATCATATATCTTTCTGTCTTTCAAATGTGACCACTGTGCTTTCTTAAATTCCTTGTTTGTTTACCTGAACTTACTGCTTTATGACTCGGATTGATCCACGAACTCTCCGGAGAAGTCGGTGTCCTCCAGTGCCTTTTCTTTAGACATTCATGAAGCAGCGCCCCTCCGCCTCAGCATGAGCACGATTCTTTTTGCCCGATTTGAGACCATTTCAACTTCCTCTGTGGCGTCGTCCCCTCAGTTTGTGCCCCACAGGGCAAATTTGCATCCACTTTGCATTGACTTTATAAGCATTCAGGCCGCCGCTGAAATCAGCTTTGTGCCCAGTCTGAACACACCTTTTAGAGTCATTTATGGTTGTGATTCCACAAATGCTGCGGCAGCAAACGTCAGGTGTTGTGCTGTTTCCTGAGTCGCCGCGGTCAATATGGTTTTATCCTTCACTGAAAAAGCTGAGGGCAGTTAAATAATATTCATTTTGTTTCACAATTTCAAACCAAAAAGTTGAACATGTCTACTAAATTGATTAGTCGGTTCCTCTATCAGTCAATCTACTTTAATTGCCAACTGTTTTGATTATTTTTTTTTATGCAAAAATCGGGTGTAGGTCATTTTTCAAGTCAACAACCTTGATATTTGTTGCTCCACAGGTGTGAGAATGTGCCGATCTTCCTTATCTTAAATAAATATATAATAATAATAATAATAATAATAATAATAATAATAATAATAATAATAATAATATAAAATAAAAGGCAGAAAATTTAGATGCAGCTACCAGTGATCAAATAAGACTTAAAAAAACTTCTTCTTTATCTTCTGTAATAATTTCTACAACCTGTGTACAAAGAGTCAAATCACCAGGCCACAGAATATCTACTCAATAAAAGGAAGCTGGTGTTGCAGTTTGAACCTTGCAGCACCTCATTCATTTGTATCAGATGGTTATTCAACAAAGAATGAATTATATCCAAAGAAAAATCTTTAGAAAAATAGCGACTCGGTTCTGACCTCTGATGTCAGCGCCCCCGAATAACCTCGCCCGCCCGAGGTGACGCTTAATATTCCCGGGGCGTAAAATCCCGATCTCTTCCTCTGTTGATCACAAACATATTCACTCATTTCTTTCCCACAAAGAACCATTTATTCTTCACACATTTACTGAAAATTACAGTTTATTGAAAGGACACAGAAAGGTCAGATAACACAGATACATGTAGCTAGGAGTTACTACTCAGTGCATGGCACATTCTCAGGGAGACGACCCATTGTGAGTCTTTGGCTCTTTTGCCTCTGGAGTGTTAAAGGCAGCAAGAGTGCTGAAATATTAAATGTTGAACAGTTGGCCAGCCAACTTGAGCCTCTATATTTCAAAATGTGGAGGAGTAAATTAACCTTGCTACAATGAGTGACAAACAATAGTCTAAGTTGGGTAGTAGTAGTAGTAATAGTAGTAGTAATAGTAGTAGTAGTAGGAGGATTATTTTTTTTTATTTGTCAATTGATATACTTATCACAGGATACAGTGTCAGACCTCACCAGTGCAAAGGGATTTTTCTAGAAAGATCACACATTTAGAAAGCAGTGTCCTCACTCAGAATAAAACTCAGATAAGTAAACAACAAATGAACAATCATGAAACAAGTTACCAGTGCCATTGCTACCTTTTTAAAAAGAATTTCTATAACGCATGCCATTTTACTATGGAGGTTTTCAGATGACAGTTTGAAATTCGTTGACAATTCCAGTGTCTCAGCTTTTGCAAACAATGCTGATATGCGTATGTGTAGCTGTGTGTGTGTGCGTGTGTGTTTGTGTGTGTGTATGTGTGTGTGTGGGCGCACGTATGTTTTTTGTGAGAGTGCGCGAGTGTGTGCTCTTAGAAAGATCCTTCAGGCAACGCAGGAGCTCTGCAATTTGGATGATTTGCCGTCCGCTCAGTTGTATTTATGTGGCTTTGTCTTTTTGCTGCTGCCACCCTCTGCCTCCTCGCTGTCGTCTGAGAGCTTTGTGTTGAATTTTCCAGGCTGCGCTTGGCTCCTTTGCTGTTGGGTTCAAAAGATAAAGATTCATAATGAGCAAGACTGACACAATAATATTCCACAGCAGACATGTGGTGGTCTGTAATGCTCCTAAATATCTGTGGGATGGAAAATGGAGTATTAAAACATGCATATATATATATATGTATATATATATATTTGATATTTAAAAGGGAAATCTTGATGGTAAGCCTTCTATTGCCATTACTCCTGGACATTTTAATCGTTTTTGACTCCCCTCTCAGCCCTGGTTCTCACTATACAACTTTTCCTGCTTCCCTGATGCAGGCAAATAAAGATGCTGCCTTTGAAAGGCTGAATGCTATCAGTCCGAAGCCTCTCATCCTCCCAAAAGAGGATGATTGGAAAATTCACCATAGTGTTGTTGCCAGTTTGCTGCTGCTCCTCCTCAGCCGTACATTTACCAAAGCTACCAGCACATTATCATCTTCACTTTAAGTTGTAAACTTCCAACTTGGCTAAAGAGTTGCCCTTAACAGTCACCGTCATTTGAAAACCATCTCGAAGTGAGCTGTTAAGTTTCCCTGGAAACAAAAGTTATTTTTCTTTCAGCACACAATATCTGTATTCTCAACGAACATATAGAGGACATCCATAAAACATCAGCGAAGATCATTTTAATGTTAAAGATCTGTGTGCATCCATGTTAACGCTCCTTCGTTGTTATCAGAAGCTGTTGATGAGCAGTACCGAGTGAAGCTACATGCAGGATGTTGATTTGCACCGCCTGCTTCCTCTCACCTGTACCTGTCCGTTATCACGTTTACAAAATGGGAGCCCATTCAGACGTTTCCCCGTGGCACTATTTGACGTCAAAATTTCACAGTAGAGCACCTGAGCTCAGTGGCTGCTGCGTTCAGTGTGAATTGTGAGATTTTACACAATTTACAGTTTCACCAGTTTTAGCTTAAATATAGTCTCGTCCACCTGTTGTGCTGTTGTCGGCTTTGAAGCGCTGAATTCGAAGCGGGGGGGGGGGCGGGTAGCGCCTCTGGATCGCGACAAAAGCTACCGAGTCCTGCTGGCGCTTATTCTCGCTATCGAGAAAATGAATTACACATGGGAACGAATGCAATTAACTACCTGGTGAGACGGAAAACCCGCAGTTCTCTGGGTTTTTGAAGGCTCCTTCTGACAGCACCGGCGCCCTGTTTACAGAAAGTGTGTGTTTTCTTTGGTGGGGGGGGGGGTGTGTGTGTTGCTGTTATTTATTTATTTATTTATTTTTCATTCTTTCACAAATTCCCAAGAAGATTTTTAAAAGCGAAATTATTGGGCCCCAATGTATTTCATTAACTGAATGCAATTTTCTGTGGTTATTTTGAATAATTTCAAGTCGTTTTTGGCGACGGCATGTTTAAGCACTTCGCGCAGGCACCAGAAACCAATTCCCCGAGCAAAGCATCTGTTTTGTGTTTACCAATGTCACTTTGGAGAATGCCTTGAGGCTTGCTGGCTGCTTGCAAATTATTATAACATCACGCTGCATGGCACTGGGTTATAGTTCTATCACCTGGCTTGCAGCGAAACAAACAAAAGGAGGCAACATGAACCTCCGCACTTATCCCATCACTGTCAGGGCAGCATGAAAGGAAACTTTGAATTGGATCATATAATATGGCGGTTTTGCTCCGAGAGAAGACCGAATAGTGCATCTTTAACTTAAGCACTTGGGTGTGATTCAGTGACTGAGCCTTGGTAGTCATTGACTCTCGCTTCAATCTGCAGGCAAACCATCCCTCACTTAATGAACTCTTATGGCTTCTTGCCAGCCTCCGTTGCCGCCCACTTTGCTGTGAGTTTGGGATTTTCCTTTTTGTGTGTGTGTGTGTATGCATCTTATTTATCTCCAGCAAAAAAGTCCCTTAAGGACATCCAAAAAGTTTTTTGTGCATGGGTGGATTTTTGGGAAAAAACTTTGTAGGCAGCAGCTCTGCATATGTCAGTAGTCAAGATGATTTAAAACGACAGGGCAACATGTTCTCACCACTGCTAAATGCATTAAATTCTGACTTTATTTTAACTCATGTTGGAGTGATATTAAGAAAACTTTAGAAATACACTTTTTTATAGTACTATGAGTACTCTTGCCCCCAAAATAACTACTCCTTGTCCTTGACCTATTTTATTGTGGGCTCCAGTGGATGTGTTGAACGCCAACTAACTAACTAATTAACTGACTGTGCCACAGCAGGCAGATGGTTTATATTTCTTGGAATATTAATTTTTTGGAATATTTCAACAACTTACTTTAAAAAAACATGTTTATGAAACACATTTTCTTGAGTATTCTTAGATTTCCAATTCTTTATTTGCAAGAACAGGAAAAATAACTATTTTAGACTTAAAATGTATCGAATCAGGAATTTACAGACATGTTTTTTTTGTTATTTGGAATAATAATTAATAATTGATGATTCTGAACAACTACCTTTTTATTTTTTTTTCCAGAGTCACCCTTTGTGAGTTTTATATTCTAGCTGCTACTTCCACTCTCACCTTTTTAATGAATTCAGGAATGTCAGTAACAAACATCAGTGATGCCGCTGAGCTTCAGAGACACGCTCTGTTGTTTAAGAGTGCCAGGGTGTGCCCAAGTGTTACAGTATGCAGTCGTATTTTTGACTTTCAAGCGTTACTGTCAAAGAATCTTAATGATGAACTTAAGCAGACATACTGTTTGCAATCTAAGCTGTATATGGGGTTATTGGCTTACTGTGGCTTTAAAATGTATCTAGTGCATTTCTTTAAGCGGGAGCGATGATTGTTTTCTGCCATGTTGGTTTTTTTTGTTGTTATAATGGATGGTATGTCGGGCCGTCGACGTTCAGGACGTTGATGAGAGCCTCTTTGTCCGATCAGTCTACCAGGGGAAACTTATTGTACAACATGTCTCAGCTAAAACCTGCAGACATCGCTCTGTTTCTTTTCTTTTTTTATTTAAACCTGTCTTTGTGTTGTACAAAAACACAACAGGTGCAAGGCTGCAGGGATGGCCTTTTCTTCCAAAAGCATTTGAACACAAGGGGAGGTGCCACTCAGGTTCTCAGTCTCACAGATCGAACACGTAATGAAGGCAGAGTAGTGACAGGAATAGAGGGCACTTTAATGCAGATTGATCCGCAGAGACCGAAATGCCAATCATTACTAATCAAATTGTTTACTACACCATGAATGGAAAGTGCTGTGCATGAGGGATATCGATAGACAGCGGGGGGAAAAAAGGGAGTCAAATGTGGATGCAGGGCTGCGACGCAGTGTGAAAATCTCACAATTAACGGGATAAAAGAGACAACACAGAAAACAGTGGGAAAAGCCATTTAGCCCAGCTGAGACATTACAAGTCATCTCTTCCTATTTGTCAACTTAGCAGCTCCTCCTGAAACAAATTAATCATTTGAAAAAAAAACCAAAGCTGAACATCACATAAATCATCTTTTGGGTTTAAAAGCAAACACCACTGTTAATGAAATATACATTGTTCACCAACATAGATTTCTCTCTCTCGCTCTCTTTATTTTTTTTCTTCACTCATCTTGCATCCTTATACAACACGAATGCCTCGGGGAGTGAGCTGCTTTTGACTTCAATAACATGTAACATATAATGTAGAACTGCTTCACTACACTGAATCTAAAGCAGAATACCATTATCTTGTACCGCTTTGAATCAGTGACACAGTCCACTGTTGTACTGCATTTAAAAAAAAAAAAAAAAAAAAAAAAAGTCAGGCTCCGGCACAAAACAAACCAGCGGAGTCAAATCTGCCCATTTGTTGAGATCTCTTTTGAAATATTCTCGCATTCTTGTGCAAATAGTCTGCGCGTCTATAAATGGATCGCTGCCACTTGGAATGCAAGACAGTTGCTCAGTTACACAGTATTGCACCGCATTGAAATGAGATGCATTGTTTTGCCGTACCATCTGCCACCGCCAAACAGGTGTGACTCAATTCAATAATATGATGAGGGAGGCAGTTCTGCATAGTCTTTGGCAGGGCGCTGAATAGCACGCGCTATAGGTGACATTGGCACACTGAATATTAGGTTTGAGTAGATTGGTTGCCTTCTTTTAGGAATGTGACGTGGGCGTTGTGTGCCTTCCTATCGCGCTGTATCACTTTCTGCGCTTTTGTTTCGCTTCTTTGTGCCTCCACGCCGAGCCGCATCTTTTTCAGGTTATTAGCTGTCAGTCGCGCCGAGCCGGGTGACTCTGTCTTTCTTTCCACGAAGTCCTTTTTAAAGCCGCGCCTGTCAGCCTGTACGGGTTTCACATTTTTAATAATGAGACTGTTGCGTAAAGCAGCAATTTATTTATTTATATATTTATTTTTTTAAAAATCGACATAAATATCTCGCTCATTGTCAACAATCGCCGTGAAGAGGAATGTCTGCATTTAAAAAAAGATCAAAACCAACAACGTCTTGATCCACAAACAAGTATTTTCCTGTGTTCTGAAGCCTGATGTATCTTATCCCTTTGTGCTGCGCACCTCCATTGTTGTCCAAAAACTATTAAAAGCTCATCAATCAGCCACAAAGTTTCCCCAGCTGTCATACTCCTTCATTACCAGGAACACACACCCCGCAGTTTATTTTAGATACGCGTCAGATGGCGTCGTAAACACTCAGCGGTGAACCAAATTAATCCACGGCTGAAAATAATCCCCAGAATATGCAGTGTTTACTTCTTTTTTGAGTAATGTTTGCTAAAAGGTACAGAGGCCAGCTGTTTTCAGAGATTACAAAGATTTCCTACTAAATATTTTAGTATATATAATATTTTTAGCAGGACACACAGGCCTGGGAGTGTCAAAGACGAGAAAAGGACGAACACATTATTGGCTTTGGTCTTTTCGTGTTATTTGTTGACATGAATCAACATATAGAAAATCACCAGCCATATCTAAGACATTTCCCCAGATTAACTTATTAATAACAACAACTGCAATGGCAAAAATCCACCGGAGCAACCTCAACACCTTTTTAAATGTTTGCATCTGCTATTATTTCCATAGAAATTGGAGTGACGCTCACCTGCTGCGGCTCTGGTAGCTTTTTACTTTCCGGGGCCGATTCCTCCGTCTGATTCTGGAAGCAGTCGCCCCCGGCCTATAGGAAGAGAAGGGAAAGATGTCTCGGTGCAGTGCAGAGGGTTCACGCTGGGAGGTTGTGTCAACTTCACCAGCTGTGTTTATTCAATGAGAACACGCGAGATGAATAGACCCGCGTCTGTGACATTAATGCGGCCTTTTGGATTCCCGCGAAAAAAAAAAAAAAAAAAGCTACGAGAAGATTCATCGACTTCTCCCACGCACGCGCGCCATTCGAAGATGTCACCTCAGAATCAGTTAGGACATAATCGACAGAGAGGCTAATCATTATTCCCGCCTGTAGGATGTGTCATTCCTATACTAATTGTACATATGGCTACAAGCAATGTGAATCATCTCCCTGCTGTGATGGACTTGGAAGCCATTTTTCACATCGCCGCAATTTACATCAACAGCTTTCTACAGGATGGACACTGAACGTCCTTTGTGCATCCGAATCCACAAATAACTCCTCTCTAATCGTATTAGGTAAATTGCGTATCACCTGATAGAAGGACCTGCTGTACGTGTGAATAACGTGTGAAGATGAGTGACGAACAAAGACGAGCCCCTTGATGCTTCGCGCCCGATGCAGTTTGCACGAAACCTGCATTTCACACAGTTAAGCGTGACGTCTGCCTGCGAAGAGCAAACCGATCACGCTTCATTTCAAAAGCTGAAACACGGACTGCGAGCGATCCGCGCTCGCACAAACTGTCTCTCTCCATTTCCTCCCAGCCTGCAGGGAGGACGAGGAGGAGAAGGAGGACGGAGAGGGGGAGATGTGGCGGCGTTCGCGAGCAAACACGGCGTCTGAGGCTCCGTTTCAAATGCGCCTCCTCTTATCTGTATCACAATGTTTCTCCCTATTTGCTGCAGGATTTTTTTTTTTTTTTTTTACAATCCTGCCAATTATATAATCAATTATGTGAACACCAGTGAACATTGTTTTTGGCACAATTTCATTAAAGAACAATCTCTCTGACACGGTTTCCACAGAGGCTAATTTCCTCTCTGGGTGGCATCCCTCCGTACTCCCCTGTCTCCACTGGTCTATCAACTTATATCCGTAATAGTTCTTGATAGCCACTTGTCAGAAATCCTTATGGACTCTTGTTCGCTTCCTCCTGCTTTCTTTAAATCCTCTCAGTTTTGACAGGGGTGGAGATACTCATTCGGAGCGTCCCTGATAGCTGACTGCTGCCTGGATCTTAGAGGGGCAAGCGTCTAAAAGGTGCCTGTCCTCCACAAAAAAAAAAAAAAAAAAATCTGAATAGGAGAAGTTACTTTTTGCTGCTTTCAAAGTGCTTGTAAGGCACTAAGCTCCCTCAAATGTTCAGATGAAGATGCTCGACGTAGAACTGTGTCTGCACTGGGAAAAGTGCAGCTGTGAGTAAAAAGCTCTTTAAGGCGGATGTGTACATTTATTCTTCGCTGCAACAGCAATACTCTCCCATGGACACGCTGGAATCTTTGTCGTTATCTGAGACTTTTTCACTGATCTGTTGTTTTTTTTTTTTTTTTTTCAATCAATTATTTAGTCTCCAAAATGTTAATAAGTACCCCAGGAGATTTCTTCAAATTGCTTGTTCCATCCAACCAACAGCTGAAAACATAGCTATATTCAATTTACAATCATAAAACAAGCACAAAAATCATATTATCCTCACATTCGAAAAGCTGGAACTTGAGACTGTTTGATAATTGACTTAAACAAGTGACAGATTATTCATATTGACAGTTTTCTGTTGATTTAATAATCAATTATTTCAGTTCTAAAATCCGTTAAAGCATCAGCAAAAAGATATATTCTTTTATATTTTAGCTTTCGTGAAGGAAATGTGCTATAACTGCTATGGCATCAATATTAACAACTTTTTGTAGATTCTTTACTGGGTCTGTCCAAAACCCAAAGATATTTCATCTACTTGCACAGAAATGTGCAGCAGATCTTTCAATTTTGAGAGCACGAAACATAAAAGATCATATTTCTAATTTCAACTAATCGATTAATCAACTAATCCTTAAATCCCTACTTGTTACCATAATAAAGGTCACATTTCTTCGACCACAAATCACTGACTACATAACAATCATTAGTTTCAAAGTGGTTATAGGATAGTTCTTTACGTTTTTTTTTTTTAAATAACCTGTTTTGTCAGCCAATCGTCAACTTAAAATTATATCAGGAAGAGAAGCAAAGAAAATCCTCATTTTGAGAAGCCTCAAATGGGAAACGTTTTGCATTGTTGCCTTGACAAATGACTTGATTAATTGAATACCAAACTTTCTGTGGATCCATTGTCTTAGCTCTCGGGAAATTGTAATGATTTTGCAAGCGTGCAATAAGAATTGATTCGACAGAAAGATAAAAAAAATCATCTAAAGAAACTTGTTGCAGTTCTTTGCATAAAGTTTTCCAATTAATGAACTTGATGGAGACACTTGGGGTAAAAGTGGCTGTGTTTGATATCTGACGAGGGACTTGAGCATGAATTCAGTGAACAGATGAACCTCACGGACACGGGCCCTCGGGTCACCGAGGCCATTACAGTTTAATTACTCCAAAGGCTCACCTTTTCCATCTGGCACTCTTTAACTCCGCCGTTCTCTCTCCTCATTACTCCGATGTTCACGGGCGATTTACTGGCTGTGACAATTCTCTGAACTTTGGAGATATCCTGTTTAAAAAAAGGGAGAAAAAAGACCATTTCAATTGGGATTAAAACTAAAGAAGAACATAACTGGCTTGTTTATGCAGCAGAGGCTCTTTGGTTCTTGAAAAGAAAACCGTTGTGACTCAAGTGTTCGTAGCTGTTTTATTTATACTGGTTCATTTAAACTAATTCTGCTTAATTATTTGTAGTAAATAAATCATGACAGGATGACTATTTCAAAACAGCAACAGGAAGGCCAAAAGAAACCGAGGGCTGACAAACTAAAAAGAGAATTATTGAAATACTAAGGCTTGGAGGTGAACCCAGTAGTATTCAACCATCACATATCCAAAACAAAGATCAAAAACTTTCAGCAGTAATTTATATTCTTTCAAAAATACTCTGATTATGGTTTTATATGTTGTTCTAGTATAGATTTAACGTTATGCGTACCATGTTGATCATTAGTGTAAACCATTAGCATGCTAGTTGTGCGTATTGCGCTGAACACAAAGAAGAGGCGAGGCTGATGGGAATGTTTGATATCAAACATTTGTTCATTTGATCATAAATCAAAGGATGGGACAAATTTGAATTTCCAACTAATGGCGCGAGATGAAATGTCAGGAGTTAATCAGAGTGATTATAATCCATCCTTAGCGGGACTTGGACGTCTCTACAAAATGTCACAGTAATTCATCCGATAGCTGTTGAGATATTTCAGTCTGGACTAAAGAGGTGGATTGACCAACGTCCCAGCGTTACCATCGATGGAGGTTAAATGGCATGGCTAAAATGTAAATGTACTTCCTTACCAGAGTAAGATAATTGAGGTGAAAAGGCTTTGTGTCCTATGTTTTGCCATGTCCAGACAGTGACATTGGCCATATTAAAAATGAACCTTTTCAATATGGTGGGAAGTAGAAGTGGGAATTTTCTTTAAGTTGGAACCTTTATGAACATGCATGTCTGTCCCATGTCTTGTGAGGCAAAAAAGCAACTATATCCCATCATATTTGTTCTTGTCAGGTCTGATTTTGCACTGAAATAAATGGCAAATCTAATTCTGCCATATGACTTAGAGCCTCCAGTTGGCCTATCTTACACCCAGTGCAACTTATGTTTCTATAAACGCACAAACACACACACATATCACCCGGGAGTGAAAAGTAAGCATAATTGTGGGAGGTAGACTTGGGATTTACAAGAGCTGCATATGATGGACAACCATGTTTGAAGTGAAGTGACCCACTGCAAAAACAACCCAAAGCAACGTCGAGATAGTGGGAGGAAAACAAGATGGACAGTCAGAGATGAAAAGGTTCTCTCTGGAGGTAGCGGAGCAATCTATATCGCCGCCGTCTGAAATGATGTCCGCATGATAAAACGTGACTGTTGCGAGGTTGATGTGCTTCGAATCAGCAGGGTAAAGAAACGCTTTTTTCTACGGGCCAAAAATAGTAAATAACCGCTATAGATTCCTGGATGGGGGTTACGTGGCAGGAATCTGTCCATTTTTTCTCCATCGCCCATCGCATACTAGACATTATGAGTGGCATACTGATGAGTAATGCTGTATCTTCACTCACTCTGACTGTGAAACCTGTCTGTCACGTAGAGCCCTGAGCGTGTTTGTGTATGTATGTGTTGTTCTTATCTTGTCAGTAAAACTCCTGACATGGCTTTAAATCATATTCGTGTCCTGTTTTGTATAAACTTTGTCATTTATATGCATATCTTATACAGACGGGTGACAAATTAAATAAAACAAGAGTACTTGACCCCCATAGTGAAGGGGGTCTGTGGCATTTTGCTGGCATGGTTTGGGTCCACTTGTCCCCTTAGCGGGTCACTGCCAAGGGTGCAGTTTTGATTTTGACATTGATGGGGGACATTATAGAGGTCCAAAGGGGGCTCCCTGGAAGCTGAATGTTTTTGCAATTATGATAGACGTCTTAGGGCAATTTAATGTAATCTACTGCCTCTATTTAGAGATATAACACTCACAGGCCTTCTTTATCTTGAAGTGATAATTTTGATTATGTAAACCAACAATGATGGAGTTCCTAATAAACATCTTAGTGCACCAGAGAAACCTCAGTGTAATAAAGAACATATCTACATTTATTCCTATAATCTCGTTGTTACCAGACTCGCCCTCCTCTGCAACCCTGCCTCTCCTCTGTCTGTGCCACTAACTGCTGCTGTTACCTGATAAAAAAAAAAACACACTGATGCACTGAAGCCACGTCAACGGAGAGGAAATACATTTTTGGCTTACCTGAGTAGCATTATTACTATTATTGTTGGCTGTGCACAGCAGCAACTGAGAAAATACTTTCTCCGACTGGCTTACACTTTGACTCGCTCTAAAATAGCTCCTAATGTCCACCTTCCTTTTTTGGCTGCCTTCCTGTCTGAGAGCACATCACCAAATTAGCTCACACACACACACACACACACACACACACACACACACACACACACACACACACGTTAATGCAACCTCTAAGAATAAC
>JAOXYL010000001.1:5073524-5085413 GCA_028564955.1 Terapon puta | reverse complement strand
AGCAAAGTGCAAAGGAATAATGCTTGGTTAATTAATCTTGACGTGAGTAATTATCTATCAACAACAAGTGACTGCCTTACTAAGATGTTGTTTTAATGAAGCAGCTGGAACGTTAGTACAGTAAAGCCCTGATCAACTTTAGCTGCATTTCAAAGCCTGAATTCGGACTTTTTAGGTTTGACTGGAACTACTTTAATTCCATAATTTCAGTGTGCCCTCTTGTTTTACAACACTTTAAAAACAAGCAAACGAAGAGCCGCTGTCATCCACTGCATATCTTTTGGAAACTGGGTCAAAATGTACCTTGACTGGACAGATGTCGCTTTCGTTCGACCTACATATCTGTATCTCTGTCTTTATGTCTATACCTCTATCCATCTACTGTAAAACTTTCTATCCATCTGTCCATCTCTATAAACCTTTTCGCTGTCTGTCCATCTGTCCATCTGTCTATCTCTGTACTTTCTCGACAGTGGCGGCAAAAATCTAATCTTTCGCCACAGCACACAGGACACGATACTGAGGGACACATTCACTTCATAGGGATTTGTGTACTTGACAAGCATCTTTGCTTTTTTTTTATCTTTATGAGATTCTTTATCTTGTTATTCCCCTTGCCAGGGTGACTTCATGTCCCAAGACGCCCGTCTCCGTCATGTGTAACTGGATTCAAAATTGCATCCTGGGGCTGCTCATATAAAATTGTGAGGTTAAATAAACAAAGAGCTTACTTTAAAACCACACCTCACAGAGGGCGAGCCATATATTTGATTTGAGATTGTTAAACCCGTTTTTTTTTTCCTGTGTCCCGGGCCATAAAATGAAGTGTTAACAAATTAATTTTATTTGTGCCGGTTAAGTGGAGCTTTTGAGATACTTGTTCGGTAACAGAATGAATCATTTAAAGAGGCTACGAGAGTCACAGTCTGTGGAGTGTTAACTTATAAATGCAAATATCTGAATCTCTAAATGTGCTGAGCTCTCAGAATTGCCAAAGCATTGGTCTATTATTTACTCAGAATAAATCATGTGAGCTGTCTCCTCGGCCCGGGAGATTCACAGCAGCATCTCTGCCTCCTCGCTCCTGATGGTTCAAATCCTGCAAGGGTGGGACCTGCATTTCAAATAGATACAAACCAAACAAAATACAGTGACACTGTGTTTTATAAGCTCGGTGCCGTCTAACAGCTCTCCCTGACTTCAAAATATTCCACGGTGAGTCATCGTCCTTCTGAGGATGATGACAAAACTCTTAAATTGCAACAGTCTGTCTGGAGGACAAACATGTTAATAAGTGTACGAGTACGTGCTGCTAGGTTCGTTATTTTTTTGTTAATAACAAGATCGGACAAACGGAGGTCTGAGATTTTAATATGTTTGGAAGGTCTTGCTCTTAAGTGGCTAAATGTTCCATAATGTCCACCAGCTATTCGCTATCTTTGTCTGCCTGTCTTCTGGTGCTGGGCAGGGAGCGTGCGGTGGGTTTATCGTAGCCACAGACAGCTGCCCGGCTGAGTCTGAAACAACCCTGATTAGAGCTGTAAAGTTGGACAGTTTAAACCAAAAACTGGTTGAAAATTGCCAAAATGTCTCTGCAGAACAGAAAGGACCTGCAGAAATAAGTGTCACTCACACCGATGAACCCTCTGACCATTAAGAGTCATTTGATCAGTTACCAACATAAAATGCATATTAGTACAGTTTGATTGCTGATTAAACTGACTAAATATGTTGAATTTAAGTGTGTAACCTGTTCCTGAAGCCACAGAAAAGCATCCAATCCCTGAGTTTTTTGTTATGTAACAGCAATAATCCATATTGATTTTACATTAATTTTTCATATGACAGCAGCTAAATGATGTTTAATCTATTGTTGAAGCTTTAAATGCCCCATACATCAGCTGTACATCTTTATATTTCCTCCTTTTTCTCCTATCCACTAACAAGCTATGCACACTTTGTATAAGTCCAATTTACAAGCCCTTTTGTTTGATGCTGATTAGTTTCTCAAAAATTGATTTTTTTTTTTTTTTTGGTCTTTTATTTTCAGACAGCTCTTTCATTTTCAGACAGGCCAATAAGTTAGATTTAAAACTGCGCCATCCGCGTCTACATCTAAAGACATCATTTCAAGTGTGCTGCATATCAGCCTTGAAGTTTTTCTGATTATCCAAGTTCAAATGGCCTACACCATACAGTATACATGATACAGTGGGTGGGTGAGTGCATCTTGAATAGGAAACATGGGGATCATTAAAACGTTTGGTTGGAGAAAGCTAATTTGTCAGGTACGGGAGAAATATACTGTCAATATACTGTCAGCACACTGATGTCTTTTTAAATCCTGTTCATCCTTTGTAACTGCAAGAAAGGTGTCAAAGCTTTACATCAGGAAGGACAACAAACAGCTGACTTACACTGCTACTGAACAACAAAGACAGCTGCCAAAAGAATAGATCTGTTATGTATGTGCGGCCTGTGCCAATAACTTAATGTACCATAAATCCTCTCTGTGAGAAAGGAGATACAAACAGGTGACACGACACCACAGGGGTATGGTGCGCAAAAAGTGTCCAGACATCCTCGGCATACACCTCTGTGTTTACTTGCGGCAGAAGCACATCAGCATTACAGCCCCGCTACGTCTCGTTCCCCATTTAAACAGATTGCCCTATTTGTGAAGTGTGTCTGATTGGCTAAAGCATGTGACTGGCTGGCAGCCAAACCTTACTGACTGAAGTATACGTTTTATTTCAATCATTTCAGTCAGCCAAATATGATTTATTCAATACGGATGGCGGACGAAAGTGAACGGCATAGTAATACGTTTGTTTTATTTAAAGGATCTGCTCTCGTATGCTCCCTGCGCGCATAACTAATTGTATTGTAGTGTATATCACTGAAGCTGGGAGCAAGCAGCGTCTCCCAAAACAAGGCATTATCAAAGCAGGGAAGCATCAAACATTCGTATTTGTAGAATCTCTGCTTGGATTTCTTATTGCTGATTACTGGATGAGGACTGAGTCACTCTAATACAACATATCATTTAAGCATACGTGTCATATCTTTGCTGCATCCTGATAGCATGGAAAAATCTAATATATGTCCCAAGGGATGACTAGGACATAAATAATGGGTCATCCCTGGTGCTCCTATATTAGCACTTCAAAACTAATATGTAGTTTAAACGTAACTAGTGTTGCAACTAACATTTCTCATTGTTGATTTAGCTGCAGATCATTTTATTGATTCATTGTTTTGTATATCAAATGACAAAATGACATTTGCCATTATGGAAACATATTGACACCTATCTCAGAATTAGATATGCTAACTTTATAGTAGTTTAATCAGTTTGTAGAAAGCACCAGTGTGAATTTTGATCCTCTCTTGAGATACATTTTTCACTGCAAGAATAAAACTGTTTTGCTTTTGTCAGTTCAGACTGGTGGATGAGGGTTTCTGAACTCATGCACAAATCCAAAGTCTATTAATAAATGGGGCCCAAAAAACATTTATTAAAATAACTGACATTACTAAAGACCAGTGTGATCTGTTTCCTAGATCTTAATCGCCCCTGAAATGCACAAGATGATGATGATGGCGCGCTGCTCCTTTCAAAAAGCCCTGTGGAATTAATTACATGGGGCCATTCACCTTGAAATCAGTCATTATAGAAAATCCTCCCAAATCCAGCGTATTATATTTTGTCTGCATAAGGTTCAAGTTACCAGCTGTTTCCATTAAATCTCGACGCAGGGATGGAACGTAATTCTAGTCATAACAGAGCAGAAACACTGAAGAGTAGCAACATCCTTCATCCAAATGACGACTGAGCGGTGGCACCGTAAATTTGACAGCATGGAAAATAGGTGATAAATTCGTGCTCTTGAGGAAAAGATGTGCAACAGATTAAATGGCATGTGTAATGCCACGTGACGCTCCCCTTCACTTAAAAGTGTTAACCTTGACTTTGTGGGTGGATGCTTCCCCTGAGGATGTTCTTTTTCCAAAGAACCAAATAAAGGGCAGGAATGGCCAGATGTGTTTAGTAGGCAGCAGTATTTTCACCAGCAGCCATAGCAAACTGAACAGCGGCAGAGACCTTGCGCGTTTCCTTTCCAATTTAAATGGACTGGTGAATTTGTGAAGTGTTTGCGATTGTTAAAGTGAACGCACAGCTGAGTCAGGCTGGTGGCTGCGTGCCAGTGAGTTTTCTGACTGCACTTGCAATGCCTGTGATATATTTTTCTTGGTGACCTATCCCCATTCGTACGGTCGTGTTTGAAAATTCCACTATTGTCTTTCCAAACTACTTTTGGCATTCAGAAAAGAAATTGGCTCGGATAAGCGGTTCCATCCATCCCACTACGAATTGGGTTTACACAATCCAACCATTCCTGATTATTTCAAATCAAATTGTCTTCACCGAGTTTGTGCCAAATGGGATTACAAGGTCAAAAATTCGTAGCCCTGTTAACCCTCAGCTAATAAGGAACAAACTGAACTGTATCACCAAAATGAGTACAGACCAAATAAGTTTGAAATACATAACCAAGTACTAAGCAACTGCACCACTTGTTTCACTGTTAAAGACTCACTCCTCAAAGATCATAAAAAGTCCACGTACAGTATGTATACTCTATGTAAAAAGAGCACTGTAGTAAAGCATGAGGCAAACCTAATTTGGGGTTATATGGTCACCAACAACCACTAACACCAATATAGCTCAATCTATCTAACTGATAGTAGTTTAAGCATAACTGCAATTAGTGTCTTTACCTGAATATAGAGACAATGTGGCTCCGTTAGACAAGGAATCCTTCTATCCCAACTGTAGAGCTGAAATAAATAATCCATTCATGACTTGATAAAATCAAACTAATCTACAACTCTTTTCATGGACAAGTAGTAGTAATGCCAGATGTTCCTTGGTTCTAGATTCTCAGGTGTCAGTGTTCGTTCCTTTTTAGAATCAGAATCAGAATCTTCTGTAATTGTGATCTCACTGACTTTTTTTTAGACTACTGTCCAGACAAAACAAGCAACTTGAAGATGTAAGAGTTTTACTAAATTGTGGCAGGCATTTTGTAGCTGTTTATCAATTACTCAGACAAATGATCAGCAGAATAAGTTGACTGGCTACAAAACATCAGTCAAGCAAGACATTTTGAGGATTCATCGACAACAGGTATGTTGTTCTTAAGTAAGCCCTACTCTTCTGGTATTGTGTAGTCTAAAAGCATGAAATTTAATTTTGTAGCCATGTGTTTCTGTATAAGTAGCATTGTTTTGTTTTTTCTTACGTAATTCAGTTTCACACAGTTTTACTGTGTTATCAGTTTTATTGTCAGTAAAGACAGAGACTCAGGCTATGCATGCCACTGTAACAGTGAATGTACCTGCTTCTTCACACAGTCGTTTACATGCAATTTTGTGTCTCTGTAGCTGAGTAGTTTTCACCACACAACACGGATTAAGAGCACAAAGCTTGATCCTCCACCTCACATAGCAAGCAAAAGCCAAGCACAAGTTAAAGCCGCTTTCCAAAAAAAAAAACGATTACCACACCATATGAAATGTATTCCAATATACAATGCAGGAATTCCCAAAGCTTGTGCTTAGAAAGTTTATCCAAGGCCAGCTGAAAAGATCTGGCCTAATCTCAGTTCTTGGACATGGCTTCAAAGCCCCGATTTAAGATTCAAAGATGTTATCATAAGCAATTTAAGGAAAAAAAAAAAAAAAAAAACTCTGACTCATTCAATGCTCCGAGGAAATCTTAACTAAAATATCTTTGAAGCATGAAGAGATTATTTCCAGACAACAATTAAGTAACAATTCCAGGGTAAACATGTTTTGAAGGGTCAATTTACGTTCAACTTTTGATGTTACGGGTGGGTGTCTACGACTTGTAAGCATGTAAGCGCGGCTAAAAGTGCAAACGGCCAGTGAAGCCACTCAAACAAAATGCATATATGAGAATATAGATCCTATAAATATAAGTTATCGTCATCACCAAGAGACAAACTTGAAATAGAATACTGTTTGCAATTGGTGGTGATTGTTGTGCAGCTTCAGTATCCATCTCTTTCAGTCACTCTGCAGTAATTACAGTGTGATTACAGGTTCAGTCTGTAACCCTTCCCCTTTTAAACATAAAGACTTCTCAGGACGAAGGTAGGGGCATGGAAGAATGTTTCTCTCACTGATTTACCTCAGAGTTTATAGTCTCCTGAGGAAATTGAAGCCGGTGACCTCCACCTGTGTTCCAGAAAATTCTAGCCGCTAGTCTCTCCCTAAGGACCACTAAGTCTACTTACAGCTCTGCAGAAATAATCAAGAAGACAAAGAAGCACTGGACAAGAACACATCTCAGTATTAAAGGGTACTGAAGGTAAGATACCATCTACAAGCACAGAGCCCAGCCGGTCATATTTTATCACCGAGCAGATCATTTCCTTTGCTGATGCAGGGAATATTCTGGCTCGGCGGAGATTGACCGACAACTTCAATCAGGACCTCTTCATAGCGTTTGTACTCTTTCCAACATCTGAAGTGTTATAATCAGACTTGGCTGCACAGTCAAATGCGCCACCATCATCTCAGAGTTTGAATACGCGATGATGGCTTGGACAAGCTCAGCTGGTGAAATGTCAGGGATGTTCAGCTGGAGGATTTGTAGGAGGAACGAGGCCTGTAATTTTCAACAGAGAGTTCCTGTGTCTCTGTAGGTCCCAAAGAATAACCTCAGTGTTTTGGCATACTTCAGGGGTTGGTGAAACACACTTCAACTTCAAGAGTTTTCAAACACTAAATTCTTTTAGGGGACTTTTGAGGTCTAGTGTGTGTGTAACCATGGTCAAGCCAAAGCTGTAGTAGCTGATCATTGCTGATACTGTTAGACCAATAGCATTATGGGCTCAGAACAGTGATTTTTCTATAAAAAAAAAATGTAAAAAATCTACAACTATCTGATAATTATTCTCATTTCCATTATGATACATAATCTGAAATGATAATGTATGGCCTCAAATTACTCAAAGTTCAGTTCATGTAATGGACTGTAATGGCTGCATAAAAGCCAAACAGTGAAAGCTGACCAGTCGTGGCTAATTAAACAGATTATGGATGGATTATAGTGGACTAGTGGAGATATTTAAAGCTGGGATAAACAATGTTCTGGGAACTAACAGCCCAAAAGTGAGCCCCATTTTCACACTAACCTGTGTTATACCAGCATTTGTCTGAACATATACACTCAGTTGCCAGTTTATTAGGTAAACTTAGTCTAATAAAGATCAAGGAAGTTATACTGTTCACTTTGTTAGGACAGTTTTAGACATACGACTTTCTGACCATTTTGGAGGATGTAGTTTGCAGTGCTGTTGAACTTTATTGCATTATGCACAGACATGTTTCTATTTTTAGCCTACCCTCACTGTGAAAATGAGGCAGACAAAATAATACACACCTGACAGTATAATCCAATGCAGTTCAGCAGGCAACACAAACCATTTCTTCCAATATTTCAGTTGAATCAGCACTTCTTTAAAACTGGATTAAACAAACCAAAGCTGGGCATTATAACCTCCATGAAGGTAGGACAGTTGTGTCAGACTGCAATAGCTTTAGCTTGTTGTAGCCACTGAGTGTATTTTTCCCTAAGAGCATGGTAAAAACAACATTTCAAACAGCATTTAATTGAGAATGAAAGGGTGCTCAAATTGGACAAAAAATATAATAGTCTCAGGTCTTCAAAAAGAGTGATGGATAATGGGAAACTACACAGAGGGCTGGAAAGAAAGTGTGCCTGATCAAAGAGAGAGCAGGACAATTAAGTAATTTGAGAGCATGGGCTTGTAGTGCAAGGACACAAATATTTTTTGGAGGCTACACATTACTAATTTGAGGGACTCAAACATCGCTGTGTCCCTTCTGATACCTGCCCGGCCTCATAATTGCTTGTCTGCGTCTGAAAATGCAAAGCATTAACAATTGTTCGGTCATTCAAAAACCTTGGTAATATCCTCCATGGCGTTGATCAAACAAGCCACGGCTGCCTTAGGGGAGGTCTGGCCCAGGGTCTCTCTAAAGAAAAATATCCATCTTCACACCAAGGTTGCCATCTATCAATCTGTCTGCATCACCACACTGCTCTGTGTTGTAGACATCTAAAGTTATTCCACATACTGCAGCCCGGATACAAGAAAGGCTTGGAATCACCAACTGCACGACTGCATAACTATTGAGCCCAAGATTACACAGCACCAGCTGCACTCACTTGGGCATGTCATCAGGACGCCTGCAGGACCCGCTTCCTTGTAAGATCCTGCATGGCTAAATTACAGCATGAGTACTGGTCAGCAGGAAGGCAGAAAGCAACAGTTCAAAGCTCAGCTCAAGGCTTCACTAAGGATGTGAACCCGGTGGGTGCTGCTGACCGTAACAACTGGCAGCAGAGCCGAAGTAGAAAAAGAGGAAAAGTAGGTGACAGCAAAAATGACACAGATGAAATGCACTCGAACTGCTCTCACTACAACCTGAGTTCCTCAGATTGCACTATGCTGCCATCAAAGAGCTTGCTGTTAGAGACAAGTTGGTCTGAAATTCACTGGACAGCCCAAATGAAGCAAGTGTGTGTACTTGCGTGTGTGTATCTGTGTGTGTGTGTCTGTGAGAGAGAGCAAGAGAGACCATTTCTAACCTTTGGCAGGTCTTTTTGTGAATCTCTCACTGCTTACAAGAACCACCAAGAGTTTTCTAATTACAATTATCTAAGTAATAGTGAAGATTTTTCATTTTAAGGACCAAGACAAAATCCTCAGATTACCACAGGAATACTGCACAATAATGCACTATTGCTTACTTAATCAGTATTTTGTTCACATTGCTTGCTCACGGGGGAACAAAAAAAAAAAAGAAAAAAAGCGTCTGCAATAACTTATCATGAACTAGACCTATTCCATGAACAATGAACAATTAAGTGGCTGGAGCTGAGAATTAATTATGCATGTGATAAAACAGAATGTAGTAATTGAAAATCCATCTCACCTCTTCAGCGTAGGCGTCACAAAGTTTGTGTCCCGAGAGTAGTTTAGTCTTCAAGCTCTTGTTCTGAAAGAGAGAGAGACAGAAGTCATGCGTTGGGTGTCTGCCCTGCTCTGCACTCCGTATTTCTGTACATTTTTTTGCTGTTTTGTAAAAAAAAACTACTTGAGGAGCACTGACAGCAAGTGCTTGGTTGCCTCTCAATTGCAGACTAGACTGAGAAGCAGTCAAGAGTGCCCTGTCTGAGGATCTGAAAGTGCACTCAGGCTCATAGGCATCTAAAGGTCAGAAATGGAGCTCAGGGCCAGACCCCCAGTGAACTTTAAACATGATCAGTAAAGCCTTAAAATCATTGACTGGCAGACAGTGGAGAGATGCAGGTGCAGAGGTCGTAGGGTCTCGGTGCAGTTCTAGATCATCGCCACAGTTTCCTAAACAATCTGGAGGCCCAGGATTGATTTTTTAGAATCAGGGTGTAAATCAGTTTGCTTTAGCATAAATGACCATCTCCAGGTTAGAGAAGAATGTAAAATATGAATCTGTTGAAAGCAGAATTATATTTATAAGTAAGATCTCCTCCTCCTAATTTTGAATGAAGTATCAATTTGAAAACCTTGCCTGAACTCAAATACCTTTTGTGAAATGAGTATCTATAGTGCATCTTCATCTGAGGAGGTAAAGTATCAAAGATACTGCAAAGGCTCTTGATCACAGGCTTAATGCAAGATTTCTCTTTAAATTGAATAAAATGCATGGCAATAAATTTGAAAGAAGGTCAGCAGATGACACATACATGTGAAAGAATTTAAGAAAAGGGAACCTGAATGCAGTGGCAGCATTTAAAGGGAAGGAATCTCCATTATTAATTGGCAATGATTTGTTTGTGAGATTGGTCCCAAACCAACTTTGTGTTTAACCCAAAGTATTCATCCAGATCTCCAGATGACCCAATAAAACAGCATGAAACTTCAGTTTGGTCTAAAAGGAGTGAAACTGCACAGTCTCCAGCATGTGCAGTTAAGAGATGCTCATTTGAGGCAGATGGTCTCTACTGTAATTTAAAACTGGATTGACTGTCTCAGAGCGTTATTACAGTGCAAATACAAAAGGTCAAGTCATGGTTACACATGGACAAGGACTGTGGCAAGACTCAAAGACTGTTTGAATATTTTCTACCAAAGTTGAGTTGTAAAAATAAAAATTAAAGGGAGAAACTTCACCTTTGCTATCCCTGCTGCTTGATAATAAGACCATCAAAGAGAAATGATAGCTCACCATTTTTTTTAAATGTGAGTACTCAATAAAGGACTGGAGAAATATTAAGTGGGGGCCTTAAATGATACTGACGGCTGGGGACACCTCTGATCCCGTAACATGGGATATCGTCAGGAAAAGACCACGCCCGTTACATAACAAGAGCTTGTACCGCTTCTGTTTCATCCCAGGAAACAAATGCAATTAGATGCAGCTCCATCATAGCAACCAGTGGAGATTTATTAACCCTTTTCATTGGACTCAGCAACACATTTAAAATTCCTAATGCGTTTATCAATGAGCTAATTACCTGTAGCCGAGGGTCTATTCTTCAAACCCATCCAGCAGAGCTCAAGTGGGAGCGATGAATATTCATTTACCAGCTTTAATTCAAGAACTCGGTGACAAAAAAACCCAGAAACCTCGGCCCTGCAGAACAAGCTGGCTCCTGCCCTTCGTATACAGTATCTACAGTCTGTTATGCCACGTAAACAAGTGTGTACAGCAGCAACTTCTCTTCCACACTCGTGTGCATGTGAAGGGATTACAGTGTACGGGCTTAGAGCGGGATCTAACAGACTCTGAAACAGCATGATGGTGGATACCAGCAGGGATGTCTGAAGCATTGCCAAGACCGTGTTGCTGGGCTTTACGGAGGCAGCAGCCGAACTGCACGATGAACGGACCATCAAACCTCATCAGTGTTCGCTGTGTGGGAGGTCGCCTTGAGAAGGTCCACGTGGGAGGGTAGGGGAGGGAGGGCTCAGGCTATAAACAGTTCATCTCTAAGCTACAGTATTGACAGCCACAAATACTAAACAATTGTGAGGTATAGCCAGTTTTGGACACAGGATCCATGTCATTAAAACAGAAAATATCCCATAAAAACAGTCAAATCAAATAGAACGTGAAATGTACACTTGTGTTATTAATTCTGTTTTCTTTTCAGCTCTCAACTTGACAGGGTGAACAACATCCTCTAGATTTCTTGTTCAGCTGCGGAGGATGTGCACATTTGCAATAAGCTGTTTTCATTGGTCGAACCCGGAAGAAAAGCAGATCCAACAACACAGATTGGGGGATGCTCACGAGGACAGGCGGCTACCTCCTTTTGGTATTATAAATTGTGAATGGCTTATTATTTATTGCAGTACATTTCAGGCGCTGTTGGGAAGTCTGTCTGCCCTTCAGTGCTTCTTGGCTTCAGTGCCAAGTGAGGCGAGTTTGTTTTCAACCCCACGTCGCACCCCTAAAAAGCGGAGTACAATGTTGCCACAACCAATTATGGCTTATTGATGGCACATTAAATTAATTTAGGTGGATATAACACATTTGGCTATTATGTTGGTGTGCCCTGATGATAGATTTGCCACTTGATGTTGGAGACAGCTCAGTGTTATTAGGTGACAAGTTGGCTGTGAACCGAGGGGACAGTTTGGATACAGATGGAGAGGGGGGAATGTGCATCCACCAGCTGGCCCTTGACACCTACGTATAAATGATGTGGCCACCTCCACAATTCTCGGTGTCATGGTGCATACTGACTGCAGTGACAATTTAATGCTTGACGGCAATCTTTCACAA
>JAOXYL010000001.1:5004594-5017826 GCA_028564955.1 Terapon puta | reverse complement strand
TGTGTGTGTGTGTGTTTAATTAGCATAGACAATGAACTTAGACAACACTTGGTTAAATTTTCCATTGAGATGACAAAATGTTTTGGACTTGTCAGGCCTAAATTAGTCCTATGAAATTGATGAGTCCCGAGTCCTGAGTTCTGAATTTAAAACAGGAAATATTATCACCTGTCAAGAAGCGGACTTAACGCCATATGCATTCACTGAACAACAGCTACACTTCTAAATATAGCTCCTGAAAAAAAAAGAAAAAAAAACACATTTCTCTAAAGCTACTCCCATGCAAACATCCAACAGAAAGATGACTTCCCTTCGTTTTTGCAGTGGCACGCACGTTTAGCCACAAACCACAGAAGAATTCGTCGCTCAAGCTTTGCCACCTGAGCGGTATCGTATTAGCGATTCCCTCACAGAAAGAGACTCGCTGTGTGTGTGAAGAGAAGAGGAAGCAAAGGCGCGAAGTGGCCGGAGGGAGTTTGCTTTCACCCGTCTGGATAAAGACGACTACAGGTGACAGGGAGACCGTCAGCGGAGCATGTTAAGAACTGGGCACGCTTTCACAGGTGAGATCTCAGACACTGTACTGCTCTGACCTGGTTCAGATATGTGGCCGTCCCGTTTCTGACACATGTAAGATGACATTAAGATGTATAACAATAAACGCAAAAAAATACAAGTATAAAATCAGATCGGTCACAATGTCAATTAATGCACAGAGGAGCATTCACAGCTGAATGCAAATGACAAAATTTTTCTGATGCACGCAGAACTATTTCTTCTTTTTAATTAAACATAGTAGAACTCCACAAATATTTGAAAGCATTTGCAATTTTCATGAAAAACATAGCTGACATTGATAAATCTCCATTTACTAACGTGACTAATGGTGTGTGAACGCGACAAGTTTTTTTTCCTCGTTGTTTTTCCCCCACAGGGAATAATCTATAGCCAATCAGATAGCTCAGTTCGTTTCATCCAATTACATAAGCACAGATTCAAGGGTTTAATTTTATACAATCACGTGGCATTGCCCGAAGGTCAACCTCAGAATAGCGCATGATAGGTGCTCTCCACAGGTAAGTAAGTGATAACTCTCTTGTCATGCATGGCTAAATGTGTTATAGATTCTAGCTAAGATAGTTAGTGATGTGGCATTGAACACTAATGTCAGCTAACAAGAAAGCTTTGTAACGCTTATAGACCACCTTGGATTATCCATTAGGAGCTACATGATGGATGATACAAACTATACCTGTATGTAAACAGGCTGACACAAGAGCTTCCACTAAAAATTAGAAGTTATTTCTTATAGTATTTTACCATTAATAAATTAAGACTTGGGTTCATCTTCTTTTCATTACTAAGTAACTTTCATTTATCTGATTAGTGATTCGATCCAACAAATGTCAATCAAGTCAAGACTCAAAAAAAAAAACAAAAAAAAACAGATAAATTCAGTTAAATATCATAGAAGATTAGCATATCCAACAAATATCACATTACATATACATTACATTAATACGTGGAACCAGGATGTTTTTCACTTTAGCTTTAAAAAGCGACTGAAAGGATGAGTTACAATCGAAATGGACTGATGAAGCTCTAACGCTTTAAAAGAGTGAGGCTGAAAAAACAGGAGGCGGAAAGCAAACAAACCAACAGAGAACAGGTGCTGATTATAAACGTAATGGAGGGTGGCTTGTTTTCCTAAATTATTGGGGGGCATTGCTAAAAAATTGGGCTTACTGCTATTATTTTGGTTGATTGCCAGGCTTCTTTAAACCCCCGACATGCTGGGTTGCATATCCTATTTGCAATCTGCATAATACAACCAGGTAAAAAAAAACAAATCACTCACAGGAGGCAGGAAGTCTTATTTATTTTTTTTCTGGTCTCATTACCGTTCTTATCACAGGATAAAGAATAATACAGTGTGCTTTTTTTTTTTTTTAAGATTGGGAGAATCAAATTGGTGGCGTCCTCTGTACTCCTGCTCGCATCTACATGGAGCGTAGTCGGATATCAGAGCTCATTTCCTCCCTCTCAGAAGGAGTCATTAGCCGTCAGTCATCCTTGTGTTGCGGAGAAAAAAACAACCTCCAGGAGTTGAAAGTTGCCCAAGTTAGATAATCAACAGCAATAATCACGAAGCCCTAATTGGGTTTATTTTTCAGTGTCTGTTTTTGCCTGAGTTATGCTCTTGCTTTTACGTGACACCCACAAAAGGAAATGGAGGCTGAGAGGAAATCCACTCGGTTTATTGGGCAGGTCTGCACCAAGGCGCAACTCCTCCAACGGACCTGCAATAAATCCTCCTGAAGGGTATGATGTTGAGTTTTGTGGAAACCGTTTAAGAGAGTTGAAAGTTCGTTCTTTTGCCTCAGTCTCAACGTTGGACGAGAGACAAGTCCTTAAAAATGCTCACAAAAATTACAGTTTAAACATCTGCTGTCCTGGCAAAACATCATCTACCGTGTGTAATGTGATTGAAAGCGATGGAACAGCTACTAATGGGCCTCGTGGTGGGATTGTTTTAGAGGCGGTGATTCAACTTTATAGTCATTTTGAAAGCTGCGGCTTGTGCCGCTATTAAATTGTACTGTATTGGACATGGAGGTACATTTAATATTTGTCCAATACATGCCACTAAACCTAATAAAAAGTGTGTTTTTTAGGACAATGCTGAAAGTTTCATGTTGTGTTTGAACAACTTTAATGACAAAAATGAGAATAAATCTGCATGCAGAGCTAAATGCTAATGCTAACATTCTCACAATGATGATGTTAAAATGTCGATGCTTATCGATCTGTATTGATTTAGTAAAATTGGTTTTCTATACAGTCCATCATCACAAATTGTGACGTCCGGCTTCACAGTCGGCTCTGTGCTGAGGGCGATGGGGATGCAAAAGTATTGGACAAATTCATCTTCTAAACTGATGATAGTGAGGGATGAAAAGTTAAGTATTATTACCTTGAAACCTGAGGGGAAGGGGGGTATCTATACCAAACTGCCTGACAATTGTTTCAGTAGTTGTCATAGTAGATGGTTGTCCTTCCACAAATTTTTAACCTCATGGAGATGCCAGAGTTCATGTCATAGAATCACCGAAATCATAATATGTCTGATAAACATGACGGCACAAAACTTCTAATCCAATGATTAGATGTTGTGATATTTCAGAGGTGATGCCTTGTGATTTTTTACAATGCTGAGCCAAAAATGTGGATGTGATATAGAAAAAAATGAGCATTTCTCTACCCATATGATTGTTTTTACAGTCAATTTACAGTCCTCAGCTATATGCCTGGCGAAATTGGAAATATATTCACATTCAACAGTGTGACGAACGCGCATGCTGCTTAAATGGCTAAAAGGATACAGCGCATCTACACTGCAAAATGTTTGGGAGAAGTAAATACGAGTTAATACAGTTGCAGACAGGTCTCAGGGGTCAGTAACTCTATACGACACCGGCATTATTCCTGAACAGCCGCAGATTATCCATGAAAACATCACATGCAGTGTGGCTAAGAAGATCCCACGGCGGATCGAGGATGCACTGTATATTGATTTTCCAGCTCTGTGCCCGTACGTGTGTGCTGTAGATGCCCTCCTCTCCCCCTCCCATTATAGCCTCTGGCCTCCAGGTGGTTCCTGACCGACCGCAGTATCTTCAGAAAAAGGATGACTACATCGGGAGAAGAAGACACGTTTAGTTTCAGGCTTCCAACCCGCAATGAGGCATCGCGGGGCGCTCATGAAGACAGGCTCTCAGTTATGTATCTGTCTGCTTTCATCAAAACCCACTCGTGAGATAAGACGGTCGTTTTTAAACACACACCGCGCACAATCTACTGACCAACTCAACCTTTAAAAGATAATTCGGCACACTAAGACGGGGAGTCATTTTCTCTGCCTCCATATCTCTTTGAGTCTTTGTGAGGCTCAGCCTGTCGCTCTATGGCGATATCAACCCTTTGTTCAGGTTTTAATGTTTACCAAATGACATACATGCTAAATGTCACAGGTTCAAGCCATGACTTTCTCTCTAAATGACTGAATATTAATCTGCCGGCATTTTTTTCCATTAATCGGGTCTTAGAAATAGTGGCGTATGCCGATCACAATCCGCCAAAGCTAAAGGTTGAAAGAATTTGCTCAACAAATGCAACAAAACCCAGCGTTAAGTCACTGATTTCTTTTTCATTTCTGCTTAAAAATGGCGTACATAATTAATCATTCACCAGATGTGTTTCTGATTCACTTACTGTAGATCAACTAATACATTAACAGGCTAAATATTTCAGCTTTAAGCTGTTACAGTGTTTTAAATGCACAATGTGATACCCAACTGAATTCAAGTGGATTATTAGTACTGTTATTAAAAGTAGCAGCACGAGTGGTGGCAATTTTTTCATTTATATCGCAGGCGGTTCAGAGATATGAAACCCACTCCATTTAATTGAACACTCAAATGTGATATGTAATTCACTATACTACACAACATTATGAAGCTCGACAGAAGAGCTGCCAATGTGACCATGAAAAGTCAGATTAAACTGTGAAATTGAATGAAATGAGTAAAATTCAACTGGAATGAAAATATTAATTAAAATCATTGATGCACTAAAATGGCAGGTTGGGGTTAGATACTGTTAACCTACAGATAGTATAAAAACAATCAAATTAAAGGAATTAAAGGCCTGACCCCCACAGGGAGGAGATTCTGGTGGCTCTGTTATCCCGTGGGGACATTTTGCTGGCGTGGTTTGGGTGCACTCGTCCCTTTAGACTGAAGGGTCACCGCAGATCAATACAAAGTTGTCCTGAGCGATCATATTTATCCTCTGATGAGACATTTCTGTCCTGTTGGGAGTGGTTTCTTCCCGGATGCGGGAGGCTCTCTTAATGATTTTTGAGGAGTCTGGAAATGATCTGAATCTTATGCTGTGGCCTTCGCGGTCACCACGTCTCAACCCAACCGAACGCCTATGGCAGATTTTGGATCGACGCTCTCCAACACCATCATCAAACGAGACACCTAATTTAGAAACTTCATGTTGCTTTTTTACTTTAATTTGTCCCTTGTTTTTGCTTTTTGCGTGTATTGTGCACCCAGCTTGTTGTTGCCGTCGTTATTTCGGACCCTCCTGTGCCACACCTGTCCACTAGACACCCTCAGACACTTTTTCTTCTTCTGACTCCACCTGTGATCCACCAGCGATCTACACAGCTGCTTTGCGGCGGCTCATTAGTCATACAGTATGCTGTATATAGGCGGCCATTTTTTTCCCTTGACCTTTATCAGGTCTGAGCCGACTGTAAAGTGTTTTTCTATTTTTCCATCGTGGTTGCTTCCTACGTGTCTTTTGTGTTCGCGGTTCTCACCAAGTTACATCGACCTGCTTTTTTATATCTACCTGCTTATTTTCAACAAATGCCTGATGAACAGGTAGAGCCGTTCTTAACAAGTCTCTTTGAAAATCCTGCATTTGCAGGCATTTTCCGCTGATACCTTTCACCCATTACATCGAATATTGTGTATTCATGCTCTGGTAGCCTTGACAGCTGTCATATGGTCATGTCAGAGTGCAAAACACCCACAGAGATGAGAGGAGAGGAGTAGCACGTGTATAGGCTGCGCCGCTTGTCACACGCGACGAGATGCAATCAAAGGGATGCGAAGAAGCTCGTGTTTGAACACATTTCCATTATTTTAATATGACAAATGCACAGACGCGAACATACCTACCAGATATTCATTAACTAAATGAGGCTCACACACTGAGTGCAAAGTGCATATGGTATTTCCGTGTCGCTGACAGCCTGAAGGCTCACAGCACTGTCACATTTCACTAAATCAAATGTGAGGGCAAGTGTAATATTTCAAAAAGGTCAATAAACCGACACCGCTGGACCTCCGGATCGAGCTCTCCTGATCACAGCATTTGCTGAAACCTAAAGGCTTTTTTTTTTTTTTTTTTTTTAATGTCTGTTGTCTCTGGGCTGTAATCTTTTATAACAGCTAGTGTGACATAGCACGAATTCCACCCCCGTTGCCCAAATCCCTCAAAGTGATTTGCCATTAACCTTGAAATTGTGACTGACTTTCCTGAGATGACAGCAGAAGCTTGGAGCAATCTTTCCCGCTTGCTGCTTGATGAGGGAGCGAATGGCCAAGAGTCGCACTTTGCCAGCATGCATGAACAAATGTTAGACATGAGGAATGCACAGATCTGAATATTAGTTCAAACGACACAGCATGTTATCATAGATACAGTCAGTATTAATAATGTACATTAAATTAGTTACTATAAAAGGAAGATACAAATTCAGAGCCAACTAAGTGTTATTAAAGTTGTATTATTTATTCAGTGTCTTGATAAAACAACAGTCAGAGAGGTCATGTCTTATGCCCATTATTAAACACACAATTCAATGTGCCAAATGCTCCACAGTACTTATGTATTCTTGCCGTAAAAGGTTCTGTAAATTGGAGCGCTCACAAGAGACAGACTTAAACAAGGAATGGTTAAAGTTGAAGCAATAGTGTGGGTCAAGCTCTGAAAACACCCCATCCAACATTGTCCATAATGTCACTCCGCTCTTTTAATAGACCCTCCATGCGTGGTAAATGGCCATGTCCAAAATTGAATTCTCAAGCCCAACTTGAGATAACACTGATGACATTCTCAGAATTGTTTTCTCAGACTTTGTAAAGGTCCATTTGAAGCCACAGGAGGGATTAAACAACTCTTTTCGCTCACTGAACATTAGTCCTCAGAGTTGTGCGTCTACATAAGAAGTGTTGCACACTCCTGACAGATGCTTTATTTTTAAGGAAGGTTAAAGCAAATATATATCATATTCTGAAACATCAGTCGCTAAAAAATGATCCCAGTCGAGTGAAATGAGACGACTGTCTGTGCCTGAGTTCCTCTGAAGGTCAGTCTCTGTGAGTCAAATGATAGTCTGACCTTCACGGCTCCTGCAGAATCAATAAAGAAATCTAATCAAGGAATGTTAGCCAGGGTTCAAAACCAAATTATGTCAGAAGAAAGGGTCTTAGGATTTGTGGGCAACCTGATAAATCGGGGCAGAACGTTAAGTATGATTTCATTAATTGGCAAGCACATCAGTGTTTGCTCAATCTGTTATACATTATGAGAACATTTGGGCTTCCCTGAAGGTTCTTGGTTGCAAATCATCTCTGAGTCATGTGCACTGTAAAACTTAAAAAAGAAGCCACTCTGATAACACAATTTTCATGCAAAGAAACGGACAACTTTATAGTACATGCACATTGCAGCCTTCCTGTTATATGTCAATTACCCAAAGATATTTACATGCACAGATTAAGAAGGTCCAGGTAATGTCTGTATTTACTGCAAGCTCACAGTGTTTATTAATCAAGCAGACTGCCATGTACTACACCCGATCCCCTTGGCTATAAGCGCCATAAATCACGTCCATCCTGTCATAAACTGCAGTCATGTTGCTGCCCTGAAATTTATGTAACATCCATGTAACTTAATCACAATTTGTCAAACAGACTCAGGGCATGAAGGCTAGCTATAAAGAAAGATAGCCGGATGTAAAATTTAACAACTTGAGATACTGTAAACAGCAATCTTATGATGTGACTAATTTCGCAGTAATTCAGATTTTTGTTGATGTGCTAGAGACGCTTCAAATAGGACCTTAATTTGAGGAACAAAGGTGGGTTGAGATAAACTCCTATATAAAGTATTAACCTCTGAAATGATCTCAAAATGGCTGCATGTATTGATATAGAAAATTCAATTAGTTATCCTGATCTAAATTTAATCTTGTCTAATTATTTCAGTGTGATGTTTAGAGTCAGATATGGAAAAGAAAGAAGCAAGATAGTCCACCTGTGGTTGATGATTTTCAGTTGAGATACTGAGAAGCTAGATGGGGTTTTGAGATGATTTTAATGTTGCAGAAAACCAAAGCTAAAAAAAAAATGAAAGCAATTTATGCCCTAACAATAAGCAATTAAAAATGCTGCAGAAATGACAACACTTCCCAGTTAGTGGTGTGCCTTTATAGTGGTGATTAACAACCAAATTGCAATCAACTTGGAAAAGTACCACTTTAAAAGTAGACTGATGGTAGATGATAGTGATAGATATAGTTATAGTTTAAAACAGTTTGCAAGTACACTTGTCGCATGCAAAGTATCATCAAAATTTGCAAAACTGCAATCATAAAAGGCATAAAGTTTATTTAGAAAGCTAAAAAAAAAAGTCTCATCTAATAGGCTTCAGCAACGAGTGAGAGAGCAACACCGCTTTGGTTCGATTCCTCCCTGTGAAACATTCTCGGCCTTGCCTGTGGCAGATTGATTTGAGGTATCAGGTAAGGACGGTGAACATTTCACCTTGCTAATACAGTTCTTAGGTGAGTGTTTAGGTTTATTGTGGACTGGACTTGGTATTCATAGGCAGCGGCATTGCCATGCATGATAACATAGTGGATGTGCTCGAGTTACAGATGCGAGGCGGGCGCTCATTCAAGACCTCACTCATTCGGTTAGTCAGCTTACAAGGTTCCCATTTTCGCCCAGATCAGCCTATGACCAGGAGACTGAGCCGGTGAGTTGGTATTTTGATCACATTCAAGGCATCTCGTCTTTCTCATCAGTTTTCCAAAGCAGCCACTCGATCAAGCATCTCCTCTGCTGCACCTCTCCAGCTCCTTGAACAGAACTCCTCTATTAAGAGATCGTCACTCCAGGGTTCTTAACTAGGCTGAAGCATGTGATTTCACTGGAGTCTGGGAGATAGTCAACACACTATCAAATAGTCAATACACATTTTGAGCGGCGCTGAGCATCTGATCACTGTTATTCGAGGTACGTGAGATCAAAACCTCGACTCTAAGCCGAAAAAAAAAAAAAATCCTTTAAAAGAGAGCACAGAGGGCCACTAAATACATTTGCTTCCCAACAATTTTTCCTTTCCGTAGCTCATATATCCATTTGCTTTTTTTCTTTATTCTTTTTTTGCCACATGCTTAGAGCACCTATTGCCCAGTTTTCCCCCCTTTTTCCTCAAGCAAGGTTTTCTTTGAAGTAACTATATTTCATGTCTTCACCAGGGGTCCAAGGTTGGTGCTAGGCTAGAAAAGGTTAGGAGGACCCATTTTCTCACTACAGTGCTCTGCCTTGTGCTTTGTTCTGCTTCCTTCAGTCTCCTTTTGTTGAGCGTTGCATTGCATCATTGGGTTTCGTGATTTTAGATCATTTGTTTGTTTGACCAGAGAATAAGCTGCATGTCACCAATAACAATAGGAAGGAGATGTATAAGACAGTGGAAAGCAAAGTAATGCACAAAAATGTATATTACATTAAAATGAAACACAACACCAACAAAGCATGGTATTTATTTCAGAGCTAAAGCAATGAATCAATTCATCAACTGACTCAATAAGTTGACAGAATTATTGCATTTTGTGTCTGCAGTTTTCAAATTGAGGATATGAGGTTTTTCTTAGTTTTCTGTAAGAGTAAACTGGATATATACCTCTGATTTGGGAACATTATTCTGCAGATCAATCAACGGTGAAATTATTATTAGTTATATTAGCTATGTATCCTTAAGTGAGAGTTCAGCCGGTTTGGTAAGCCGCCGTTCTCAGCTGCCGATAGCAACGAAATTCAGAGAAAGAGAGAATAAATACGATCACACTCATCTGATAAGAGTGGATGCTGTTTTCACATCGCACTCATACGGACCCGGTTGCACTTTGGATTCCAGGAAAGCTGCATGTTTGCTCTATTTTTTTTTTACCAAAACCTCTTTGTGCATAACTAACATACAAAAGGGCATCAATCTAAGAGGTATTTAGCAAATGTTTGTTTTAGCTGAGGATATTGGACATCTTGTGACAGGGGTAACCGATTCTGACACAGCTTCAGCAATAATACACTGCCAACACTTATAAACAAGATGGTGTTTCAACCGAAACCAACATTTGAAACCGCCTCTCTGTGGCGGCATTTTTTTTTTTTTTTTCTTATACAGAGTGCGGCGATAATAAAAATTGAATTCAACTTGTGTTTAATCGAAAGCGGAAAGGATCTTGAGGCTCCATTAAATTATAATAAGTCTGAGATGTCATTCATTTTTTAGAATGACTCTCAGATATCATTCATTTACGGGAGTGGAGCAGAGTTATTGCACGCAAATTGCAGAGGACTTGGAGGAGAATAGCATCTGTAAGCTATGGTTTATGCAGCATTGTCAATTCACAAAAGCCTTTTGGGGGTTGCTCCAGGATCTATCATCTGTAATATAAAATGTATAATGTCACTTCTTTTTGGAAAATTGAATACAACTTGTCCCGAGAGAAGCTGTGCCGCCATCAATCCGATGACGCTCCACTCTTCGCGTTTTCCTGTCACTTAAAGTTGTTATTTTGTAATAGATATGCGCTGGTTTACAAAGCCCGCAAGGCCAGTGGGTGTTTTCTGGCTTCGCAATATTTTCCGTGACATTCAGGAACTAAATCATCCTGTAACTCCAAACGACTGACATGGTAAACAACATGTGATAAATGCCAAGTGATGCGAATAAGGATAAGTTTGTGCATTACGTTCTGTACTTTTTGCTGCCTTGATGTCACTTCCTTTGTGGCACTGTCAGACCATGTGCCAAAAGTCATGTTTTTCTTAGTTTTTCCAGCCTCGACTTTAATTAGTGAGGAGGTAACTATGTCGACAACACTTTGTCCGCCACCAGATTCTGTAAATAATATAATGATAATGTAATAATATAATAATAAAATGAAATGTGAAGTATCATTAAAGTTAAATTAAGTCTTGTGAGCTAAATGTTTCCAAACCCAGCGGAAATGCAAAAGGATAAATCACCCCCGAAACAGTCTGTGTAGTCTATAAAAAACACCATCACATGAAGGTTATTAACACATTTCTTCGGGTTAATCCAGTCCTATAGAAATGCAGCTACACCTACGCACTTCGTCAAGGTATGGAGTCCTGCCTAGGTTAATTAGTTGTCTTCACTTCCTCTCTTCCTGCAGCTCCCTGAAACTTGACTCCATTAAGACCAAACAAACCGAGGACTTGCTTTTTGGCGAAACCCCGAGGGAGGCAAAATGAAAAACTGCAATCCAATGCAGGCCTTTCCAATTAGGTCCATGAAATCCCTGTGAATGCTGACAGCTGAAAAATTATGATGGATGCTCTTGATTTCGCCATCCTCAATCCATATCAATCAATCAGGGGCCCCGATTCAGGTCAGAGTGCTCCCACGTCCCCGTTCTTCACCCCAGTGCGAGTTTTTTCAGGATTATGAGCCAAACCTAACAGTCTCTCTAGGGAGGTCTAGATGATGTGCCAAATACAGGCTGGGGGATAATTAACTCAGCTTTCCAATTAGGACAAAGCAATCCACTGAGGGTACAAGTAGGGGAGGATAAATACTCAAGCATCAGAATGGGAGGAGAGCAGGGACAGGCAGACAGATAAATAATGAGGCGGAAACACGCAGGCTAATGCTAAACACATAATCAAATGCCACAACGTGTGATTGATGTGATGCGTTGTGCCTATTTCCGCAAGCGTAATACGTCATGTGACTTTTTGAGCAATCATTATCAGTTCTCCTGCATGGTATCAGCATATTAGGAGTTTTACATCTAATTGATAAGTCGAAAAAAAATCACAGTTATACAAGAATGTGGTGAAGAAAGGAGTTCGTTTTCAATCACTGCTGGCCCTGTGAGCTGCAACCAGTCCCATGTTTCTAAAAAAAAAAAAACAGAGAGATGTGGATCTGAGAAAATGAATTTTCTCCAGAAAGTCTGAAACCTACACTGCTGAAATAAATAGTCCTACTGAGGGTAAAGGGTTTTGCTCAGATTCACTAAACAGACTCTGTAGACCACTGAATGTAATAGTTCTTCTTCCCCTAGCCCAGGAGTATTACTCACAGTATATAACATTTACTTTGATATAATGACTATATATAGCCCTGAGAAAAATTACACCCTGCCCTTTTTTTTAGTGTTATAAGTATAAGTGTTATGGTGTGCAAAATGTACAAAAACAAGATTTAGTGGTTCTCAAGCAGAGTAAAAACAGCGGTCCTTTGGGTGGGGTTTTCATTGCAGTTCCAGGGGGTTGCAATCAATTGAAGTGTTACTAATGACATTATTAAACCAGTTGCTTTGCTCCCAATCTTTGCCACTGTAGATCACATCACTTTTAGCCTCTGTCTGCTGTAATGATTTCACTGAGAAGGTTCAACTGTGGTCAATCTGTTTGTTAGCTGCCGCTAAGCTTACAGAGGAAAAGTGTGCACTGAAGAATAAAACACATTTGGCACACTCTCGCCCGATGCTCTTTTCTTTTGAGATAGCAAACAAATCCAGTCTCATGTGGTGCAAGGACAATTTCAAAGGAAATATGCACTGAACGGCGTTCATATTGTTCCAATCACGTTACACACCGCAGTCCTGGTTTCTCCACAATTACTGATCTGCTGGCAGTGAAGAAAAGGCTGGCATGGGAAAATGGACATTCGCCATATTAACTGTTTAACACCTGAAAAAAAAAACACACTCAATGAAACAAAGCCTGCAATGTGTTGGACATGGAAATACACAGTTTTACAATAAACACGTTTAAATCGATGGCATACAACCACGCTGAACTGCTAAAGCTCCGAACAGTGTTCTGTGTTGCAGCAGATTTTCTATTTACCTGAAGCTGCTGTTGGCTTTGGCTTCTTATCTACTGACAATGACCAATTTATTTATGGCTATTAATCATCATATCCGCGTCTCGTGACGGTGGCTAAAGACAGATGAGTCTGTAGCGCCATAAATACAAATTAATTAGGGAATATACACTCACATTTCAGCATCTAGGCGGCTAAATGAGAAAGCTGTTCAAGGGTCTCTCAGCACTTCCATTATTCATTTTTGACATCGGGATCATGCCTTTTAATTCATCATCATTTTTTTACATATCAAAAAGGAGTCAATTTATCAAAGTTTATCATGAATATTTAAGATAAAAAACAGCAATGCAAAAATGTAAGCAGAAATGGGTTTTAAAAGTCCAATTACAAGAATAAACATCCTCCAGATCATGCATTGCAATTTTTTTGCCCTTTCACCCTTTCAGCCCTTTGGACTCCTGCACTCAGAGTTCAATCCACATTTCTTTCTAAACTTA
>JAOXYL010000001.1:4937298-4951476 GCA_028564955.1 Terapon puta | reverse complement strand
TTTGGAACCTTAACTCATCACGGCCAGGCCCTTTTTAAGTAGGCTATCAGAGGGCTCCAGAATGAGGATTTACTGTGTTATGGACACATATAAACTGACACAGGTAATTAAATATTGTCTAGCGTTTTACTTTGTGCGCAGAGCATCCCTTCAAAAAGAGGCTTCTGTTCATTCGCTTGTCCTCCACGCTGATCACTATAATTATCCGGACTCCTCTAATCTCTTTTGACACTATCTCCCTCCGAAATAAGTACGGGTGCGGGTCTCCTCGATGCAGTAACTTCTGAGGCAAAAAGTGTATGCCTTTCTGGATAAGAGCCCAGCGAGCTAGAGGATGCTGCTGTCAAAAAAAAGAAAGATCAAGAGTGTGCTGACCCCGTGCAGGTGCGTTTCTGCATCTCAACAGGGGTAGTTCCCGTACACTCAACCATTTTGTCCTTCTCTAAGCATTTGATCCTGCCACGGTGGATCATCGGGCCATGCGGTTTCTTTTTAGGTTGTTACCTAAGGGTTGTTACCTTTATCTGGGGCTTCCATGGAGGATTTATTTTCATAGGATTTCTCATATCTGACTGCTCATTCCTCTGGAGGATGCAGATTAGCTGCTAACCCTTGCTGCAGTACAGTTCTTAAGTGTCTGTGTTCACCCAGCGAGCATTTATTTGCAATGTAATTATTTTCGCAGGTCAATGCATATTTTGTAGCATTGTCACCGTTGCTCTGTCGAGCTGTTGCGCGTCTAGATATGCGCTTTCTTGAGATATGGCTGCCATCTGAATATTTCAATACCGAGGAACACAGACAGCAGTTTCCGTTTGCATTTTACACCCTGCGAGTTTTCTTCAGTTCAAAATAGTCTCTCGGTTTTCCGAAAGAGGTGTCCACTGTAATCTCCCACAAACACTGTCACAACTATGCAGTCCACCAGATTTTCTTGTTTGTTTGCTTTTTCACTTTTAAATGTTTGCTTTAATTTTGTCACTTGAACACAAACATGGCAGTGGAAACAGCCTTCATCTCGTAAATCCTCTACATATTTACTCTGTTACTTTGCAGCTCGAGCTTCTTTTTTCTGTGTCATTCTCACTGTTCCCTGAGCAGCCGCGGAATCGCGAAAGCTGTTTGGGATACGCTTGCCACCTAACGAAAAGCTCTATATATAACAGGGCTGCTAATGAGTACACTGTTCACAACCATAATGAAGAAAACCGGTTTAGTTAGTACACTCGTTTGTGTGCTGTCACAAACAGAAATCAAAGCATCACTGACTGAAATGTGTGAAGTGAAGTTGTGAAGCAACAAACTTTGTCTAAAGACCAAATGTAATATATTTGCAACTAAATTAGGTTTACCAAACATTTAACAGTAATATATATTGCATAAGGCTGAGACAATATAGGTTATGTTACACTGCTACAAAAAGGGGTGACACTATTGAAACAGGCAAATCATATGTTCCCCAAGTGTATGCGCATAAATCAAAGCAAGTAGCTCAATTATTTTATATATAAAAAGGGAAACACTCTCAGAACTCCAGCAACATGGATGATTCATGACAGCGGTCACAAGTTGAAACTATCCAACAGGGAACACGGTAGACAAATACAGCGTAGGGTTTAAAGGGAACTGACAAATAATGCTAATTGGTTTGCAACTAATGACAAAGCTACGGAGCTACTTTAGAGTTGAGAGTTAAAGTCATTTTTCATGGACTATTTACCTTATTTTCTCTGCTTCGTGTAGATAGAAAAGGGCTCCATTCCCCTTTTAATGAAAACATCCCAGCAGTCTTTACAGCATTATGCAGCACAGCAAAGGTACTTAAGAATAACTAAAAACAACCAAAGGGCGCGTATGCACTGATGCATATAACTCATTTGTCTGCGTGCTGCTCGCAGACGTTCAGTGACCCATTAGCAGCGCGCACCTTTTCTTCGGTTTGCCTGGTATGAAACCGCGCGGCACCATAAGGGAGGCTGATGCAGAGATTCAAGGCAACAAGAGACTAATGGTGAGTCGAGACATGCTTTTGAGAAAGGACTATGACAGGGTGAGAGGTCCGCGGAGAAAATGCAAGAAGTCATGAAAGGACAGGAGAGAAAAGGCCTGTCGACTCTTTCTCTTCATTCCCTTTTTTTAATGGTGTTGCACGGGGGAAGAGTATCAGGGTTGGGACAAAGACCAGGGATTAAAGTTAATTTAGTTTGCACAGTAAAAACAACAGAAAAAACAAACAGTATAACAAAAAGATCTAATGAATAGCTATTTTCTGAACAAAAAAAACTATGTATAGATAACACAATTCCCCCTCAATCAATATGACCCACCAGAAGGGTGTGGAGGTGTCTGTATTTGCAGAAAACCTGACCTGTTCCTGTATTCTCTGTTGTAACCGGGAGGTTATTTCACCGAATTCTTCTTTATTCAGACTTGCAGCTCAAGGTCAAAACAAAGTGGTGATACAGTAAGTAGATCTGGGCTGTGAGGCCAGATCACACAGATAGCACCCCTGCCCCTACTACACTCCGAATCATAAATCATGCATGGTACTCTGGTAAGAAAATCACCATTGCGTTTGCTTGTTTTCGATTAGCAGTGACATCAGCGCGCCTCATCCTCATTCACATTCCTGACTTGACAAGATAAAAATCACAGTCTGTGTCAAACAGATAAACATGTCACCCGTCTTTTCTGCATTGAGTGTCTTAGCAATATTTAATTTCACTGGAAGGTTTAGCATCTGTCACAGTGGATCAAAGCTGAACGTGTGCTCGCTTTGCTGTGTATGAGATTTTTTTTTTTTGTCTTAAAGTGGTCTGAATTGCAGTCTGTCTGTTTTAGAAATGATTTTACCGTCCCCTTGGAAAAGCCTACACGCTCTCCATTTGTACATCCACGTAATTAGAGACAGAACAGAGTGGGAGATCACAAAGGAGCTACTGATAGACACTTGCTTTCATTCTGACAGTCCGCTCTTTTACAATGCCCCATACACACTGGACTGATGCCCAACGTGTCTAACATATGCAGCCAACAGAAATGAACAATTCTGGAGGAAGTGAAAATGGAAGCTGCAATTACTGATCCATTGGAACTACTCCGACCACAATCCAAGCTGCCTCCGTCCCATGGCTTTAATTCACTCAGAGTGATGTGCAATTTGTGTTGGTGCAATGAAAGAAGAATCATTCTAATCCTCACTATCAGGTTTAATATTTTTTTTAAAGCTACAACAAGCAAAGACAGACAGCCAAAGAGGCTCTAAAAAGCACTACACTGATAATTTGAAGCACTCATAAAAAACACTTATGTGGTGAATGAGTTATGGAGAGAATACACAGAGCCTGTCCAGCTCCCACGTCTTATGACAACATGATGAATATTTGGACAGAGACTGTATTAATCTATCATAATGGAATTTCCTTTTGAAATAAATGACAAAAAAAACATTTCTTTACATTATTGTTCATTGCTTTATAATTTCGTGATAATGTGGAATTTAATTTCCCAGTGGTAAAGCAATATACATTGTAATACAATAATACTCCTTTATCACGTAAACTAATTTTTGCTTTGTTTCTTGAAGCAACCTCGGGCCTTTAGACGTCCGAGTCGATATTATGTAAATCTTCTGAGGCCTGTTTTCCCAATAAAAACAAATCACAGCATCATTTCTCTTGCTTTGCATGAAGCCCCTCTAAGAATGTGACACCCAGATACAGCCGTGACTTAAATCACATGATTGATGTGAGAAGTGGAGCTTGAAGGTTTTAGCAAGTTAAAGTTCCCCGGAGTCCAAATCAAATAGGGGTTTAAAGTCCTCTGACAATCTCCTTCTCTCCATTTATCACCGCTTGGCAGCAATCTCTGTTTTATATCACGGCAAGGTCAAAGGCTCAGCAGTGGCATGGGATGTGTCAAGTTTGCAAATATTTTGGGGAGCCGTTACAGGATGTATCATGGCCACTTTGCCTGCTAATTAAAAATGGCTCGTATGAGAGGAGACAATGTGTCACTGATATTGGCAGAAATTGTTTTCGACACACTCACAAGTCAGAAGCACAGCCGGGTGGTTTTATTGTATGACCAAGCCCTTTTATTGATTGGCTTATTTCATTACTTGTGAGTCACTGTAATGAAATTTCCTGCAAGGAATGGGGGGAGGCAGTATACATCATTGTAAAGGTGTGCGGATAAAAGCCAAGTCGTGATTTCCGCTGGCTTTGCAAGAGTACGATACTCTGTTGTGCATCTTGTCTTGTGTGGCCTATTCTGGTGTTGAACCGATGTCAATGTTTTGTTTGTGATGACGAAGTATGATACAGCATTGTTCAAAGCGTGTCAGTCATTTCTGTAACACCAACTGACTCCTCCAACCTGTCTTTTTCCATGTCTCCACAGGTAAGCAGTAGGATGGTGTCTGGGGAGGCAGGAGGGCACAGCTACTTGGTGGCTTGCTGGCAGCCCATCCTGATCCTGATGCTCGGCACCGTCCTCTCTGGATCCACCACCGGTTGCCCCTCGCGATGCGACTGCAACGGTCAGGAGCGTTCGGTCGTGTGCCATCGACGGAGACTGGCAGCTCTTCCTGAGGGCATTCCCACTGAGACAAGGCTGCTGGATCTCAGCAAAAACCGACTGAAAACTCTGGGGCCCGAGGAGTTCATTAATTACCCTCAACTGGAGGAGCTGCAGCTTAACGAAAACACAATTTCATCCATTGAGCCCGGGGCGTTCGGCAACCTCATGAACCTTCGAACTCTAGGTCTGCGCAACAACCAGCTGAAGCTCATTCAGCTGGGGGTGTTCACAGGCCTGACCAACCTCACCCAGCTGGATATCAGTGAGAACAAAATTGTCATTCTGCTCGACTATATGTTCCAGGAGCTGTACAACCTGAGGGCTCTGGAGGTCGGTGACAATGACCTAGTATTCATCTCGCCCAGATCATTCCACGGCCTCAGCAACCTTGAAAGCCTCAACATTGAGGGATGCAATCTGGCTTCGGTGCCCACTGACGCCCTTAGCCATCTGCATAACCTGTTGTCACTACGATTACGCTATCTCAACGTCACTGTCATAAGGGATTACTCCTTTAAGAGGCTGTATCGGCTCAGAGTGCTAGAGATTTCTCATATGCCTGCCCTGGATACCATGACGCAGAAATGCTTGTTTGGACTCAACCTCACTTCGCTGTCCATTACAAACTGTAATCTTACAGTTATTCCCTACCAAGCCATCAGTCACCTAAGATATCTTCGGTTTCTGAATCTGTCTTTCAACCCCATTCACACAGTGGAAGGGAACCAACTATTCAATCTACAGAAGCTCCAGGCTTTTCACTTGGCTGGTGGAAGATTAGTCGCCATTGAGCCCTACTCTTTTCGAGGACTTAACCACCTCCGTGTACTCAATGTGTCCAGCAATAGCCTGAGCACCCTAGAGGAGTCGGTCTTCCACTCAGTGGGAAACCTGGAGACCCTGGCTTTGTACGATAACCCGCTGGCCTGTGACTGCCGCTTGCTTTGGGTTTTCCGCCGGCGGTGGAGGCTCAACTTCAACAGACAACAGCCCGTGTGTGCTTCGCCTGAGGTTGTGCAAGGAAAAGAGTTCAAGGACTTCCCGGACATCCTCCCGTCTGACTATTTCACCTGCCAGAAATCAAAGATTGTGGATTATAAGGTTCAAGAAAGCCATGTAGATGAAGGCACAACAGTTCATTTCACCTGCCAAGCGGAGGGCGATCCGAGCCCTGTGATAATGTGGCTATCCCCTAAGAAGGAATACATCACTACCAAAACCATGGGGTCAAGACTTTCTGTGTCTAGTGAGGGCACGCTGGAGGTGCGCTACTCCCAAATCCAGGACAATGGCACCTACTTGTGTATTGCAAGCAATGCAGCCGGCAATGACACCAAAGCAGCTCACCTTTTCGTGCATAGTTATTCCCCCAATTGGCCCCACCAGCCAAACAAGACATTTGCCTTCATTTCCAACCAGCCCAGCGATGAAGGTGCTAATGTGACCCGGGCCACAGTTCCATTTCCGTTTGATGTAAAGACACTTATCATTGCAACCACCATGGGATTTATCTCGTTCCTCGGAGTTGTCCTCTTCTGTCTTGTAATATTATTCCTCTGGAGCAGAGGGAAAGACAACACTAAGTCAAGTATAGAGGTTGAATATGTGCCACGTAAAGAGGAAACAGAGGAGGCCAGTCCGACCGAGGCCCCCATACAATTCAACATGAAAATCATGTGAACCTTAAAAAGGAGGCCACGTAAGCTCACAAACTGCAGTCGGGATGCATACTATCCTTGCTTCAAATATGTACTCAAATTATGAGCGATAGAAATTGCACAGCAGCAAGCGCATCTTGACACTATACCTTAAACTTTTTTTTTTTTTTTTTTTTTACTTCAGGGACTGAATCTTTAAAAAGCAAATGTTGAATTTCAAATATTCTGTAATTTCTGTAAATTTGTATTGGCTGTTCTGAATCAGTATGTTAACATGCACTAAACAAGCTGATTACTGTGTAACCAAATTAAGATAATAGTTTGAATTAAGCACATGGATCACGGTGGACAGATTTCCGAAGATTTTCCGAAGTTTACATGATGGTGGGTTACTGTCTGGACAAATGTCAAGATTAGCCTGCAGATATGATCAGCACAAAATATGAGTAAAGTAATAAGCTGGATGTTAAAAGCACAATGACCAACTGTTTGAATGTTAAGTTGAAGGCAATTTGACATGAGTGTAAGGGACATTGTTAGATATATATTCATATATTGTAATATATAGAAAGAAATAAAAACACACACAGATACATTTTTAGATCTTGACTCTTTGAAATTAAAATCAGATGGCGGGTCAGACACAGCGAGCTATGTGTACTGCACCATCCGTCCTGTGTCACTGAGTGGAGATATGGTTGATTTATGATGCTTTTTCAATTTAAATTGTGTTTTGATGTTTTCTCTGTACACTTTCTGTACGACCATGTCTACAAATTTCAAATAGTAGCCTGTATCACCATTACTGTGGTTCAGTATCAGTTTTAATTCCTGGCGTATTTCCTTAATCTGGCAACAGTCAAATTAGAAGTGGGCATGTTAACACACTGAACAAGAGAAATAAGCCAGTCCTACAGTATGTGCTCCTTTCTGACAACAAAGGAAGTTTGTCATTAAATGTATTGACATGTTCAGCTATACATATTTTTTCTGTACCTTATTCTTTCCTTGTACATTGCGCTATGACACAATAGTAATGCTTTTAATGGCTGTGGGTTTGAACATTATTACAATCTAAAGAGCAGATTAAGTATTCAGTAAACATGTTTTTGATGTGAAAACCAAAAGTGTTACTGCTTTTCAGAGTGTATAAAGAGTAACCTTGAAAATAATCAGATTAACTATTTATCATCAAGTGTGACAAAGTTAATTTGTTTACCCATTTGGCAGCTCGGTAAGTGAAAGCACTCTGTCCAAGTCCTGAGGTTATATTGTCACCAGTGCACCTCAAAAATTGTGACATTATTAATTTCTTGCCTGAAGTAAACCATTTTCCAGCTTTCAGCTGAGCAATACCCAATATTTATGTGTAAAATTTGGTTTTACGCCCCATAAGGATTTTATGTTGTCTAATTAATTTCACAGTCAAGGTCTGCTCTGAAGATAATGTGTTCATTAACTCTTACAATACTTGTTTAAAAGGGGGGATGGGCAGATGGAAATTCTATTAAAATAAATAACATTTTATACTACGGGGTGCTTATTTTACTTTTATACATATATGGATATGAATGTGAAGACATTTTTCAGGGGGTGATTTCTGGTGCTGTCGGTAAAGCAGTGCTCCCCAAGCACATTACTTTACTTTGTAAAGTTTTAGAGTACCCCGTAAATACTCATCTCACCGCAGCCTTTAAATGTTGGTATTTGCAGTTGTGGTCATAAAATCATATACTACATTTAGAGCTGGTGGTGTTTTATAGCATATACATCTTTGTATGCGTGCACTGTAAATCATAATGACAGTCTAAACTGCATATTGTAAGCTTGTGCTGTCTTAGGTTAATGCAAATATAAGTATGAAAGCTTTATTATGGCACTCACTGTTTAATCGTCACAACCTGTAACTGAAGATAATGTGTATCTATAGGTCAACGGGAACACAGGAGAAGAAAGTTTTATTGAGTTTAACCTGGAAATGCAAGTCAGCACAAAACATTTCTGGATACTCAGGATAGTGAGTGTGTCAGCAGTGGGAATGCTTAACTCGTGGGTCTTAAGTCATGAGTGCCACTAAATGGTTGGCTGACAATATCATTTAAGTGTCAGCTTGACATTGGCGATGCAACATTACACTGAAAGCCTGAGAGCGTAAAAATGCTTGGTCATGTTTTAAAGCAGTGACTGCAGATCTGTCCACAAACAAACAAGCTGCTGGTGTCCTTGTGGTTTTGATCAGATGGACAAAGGCCATTTCAGTTTTTTATTACGAAAAATAAAAACAACCTGAGGTGACTGGCTTGAATGGCACGCGTGGGGAACTCATGCAGATGATATCGCCATGTACTCTTTGGGTCTTTTCATACGTGACGGGATATCGAATAACATCTTTCAAAGCTGTTTTCTCTCAGTGAAAAACATAGTCTCCTTGGAGCTAATGACAAACAGTCAAAAGCTTCGCATTCCTCAGGTCGACTTGTGTACTCAGACGAGAACTTAACAACCCGTGGAGACACACGCTTCATTGATGTATGCCGCACATACAGGTACTTATTCTTTAAAAGCGAACACAGGAGAGACTCACTACACATAAAAAATATTATAGACTACATCATATACACTTGTCACCAGCAAGGCCACTTTCCTTAAAGGGGAAAGCTGCCCTCAGCCACCCACCTAACATGGATTATTAACACCCAGTCAAATGCCACCAAAATGTCAATTAGGTGATACGCCACACAAATGTGGTCACTGACAGCAGATCCCACTTATTTTGATCACATTCATAAAGCCATATGGATGAACCCAGGCTTTGCAAACACAAGCTTCATCACTATCTGTTACCCCGAGTGGTTATATGCAATGGTATCTGCTCATGCATGACACTCCATCCATCCTCGGATCCCTCTGGACCCTCTGAGTGTTACTCCATGAAACAGACAACCCTGTGTCTATCATTACTTTTACGATGTGGATATATTGTTAAAATAACAGCGAAGCACTCCTTCAAGTTCATACTAAAGCTGTCAGGGTCACTGATCTTCAGTTAAATCTGTACAACACTGAGAAGGGTGACCATACATCTGTTATGTCCGTATAGCTAAGTAACATGCCTCACATTTCTGAGAGTAAGCCTTTTGATATGCCCAAGAGAAGTCCCCAGGACCTGTTGCATCTGGGTTATACGCTTTGATGGATGGAGCAATAAAAAAGGCAGCAATAACCATAACGCTCGTAAAAGCGAGAAAGCATGAAGAGAAAAGGAAAACGAGTTTAAAGAAGGCAAAAAGCATCCTGACATAAAATGGGTTTCTTTGCCCGTGTCTCACTGTTGTCAATAGAGAAAAAAGAAAAAATCCCTCACTTTTTTCCTCCATAATGGACTTTCTACTCGCTGACTGTGACTGTGTCGAGCACTGGTTCAAAACATGATGTTTATAGTGCAACACATTTTCTTTATTTTTAATGGGCTCGCACCATAACCGGCTGTCCTCCGTGATTGATGAACATTTCATTTCAGCGCCACACTCCCTCGCAGCGACACCGGAGACATGACAGCTACTGGAGCCTCCCTCGTTCGCGACCCGATTTTTTAGGAGTGTTTAAAGGATATAATTTTATTTATACCTCAATTTCAAGCAAGAGAAACTTGCAGGCCGCACTTTATAGAATTACTGCTGCACTCTGGCTTATAAAAGAGATGAGCAGCGGGCAGCCAGACGTCGCTGAGCCAAGTAATCACTGAAACTTTAAAATCGATTCTGTAATGAAACCAGCATGGAGGAGCTGAGAGAAAAAAAAGGAGGCTGATATGGATGAATGAAGTGTGTTTATTCTTTATCAATAATGAGAAAGTTATTGGCAGCAGGATTCTGCGCAAACTGGAGCTCAGCCACAGCTTGTTCAGGACAAACAGCAAATTATTGTTGGGCGGGGGGCGGGGTAAAAAAGAAAAGACAGCATTCTTCAAAAAGAAAGAAAAAAAAACAGAAAAAAAGCAGCAGTCTGCTCCATCTATTCAATATTTCAAGTCTGATTAAGTAATGCCCTCATTTAGAATATGAATCATAATGTTCTGAATTCATTTGGACCAACTTGACGTACAGTTTTAAGGCTGTGAAACCAATTTGTCCACAGCTGCACTGAAAAAGGGCTCCAGCTATGTGGAGGGGAAAAAAAAAGGAACAAGTTGGAATATTTTCATCACGACTTGTAGGACAGGAGATTAAGATTAATAACGCAGCCACGAAATTACCTACGGGGAGAAAACTAAAGGCACTTCACAAATAAATAATGAAGCAGGAGAAATACATACGCCCAAGGACTTGACATTTTCTCTTTGACAGGTAAGATGGGAGCTACATCTGGGGGGTGTGGGGGTGGGAGGGTTATTATGAGCTGTCAGCAAACACACTGAATTTAAAAATCAATTTGAATGAGTTCATTGGCAACGCAGAGCCTTAATAAAAAAAAAAACAGGTCGAGCATTCAAAGTATTTGGATTCATTTGATTAATCTTTTCTTTTTGTCTATTAATAATTTAATATGTATCATTCCACACCTTGCCACAGGTGTCTTCATTAAACGTGGTTATAACACACTCCTGTCAAGATGGTGGAAGCGATGCACAAAATATTGCATGCTAACAACTGAAGTGGGGCTGTACGATATGATGAAAATCTTAAATTCATATCATAACATGGCACATATTTTTTGTAAAAATCAATGAATAAATAGTCAGTAATGTTCTGAATGTTATACTTGACATAAAAAAAAGCTTATTAGTCATATTTGATGATTTTACTTCTTTTATTCAGAAACTTTGTGCACATTTCCACTTAAACATACAAAATTTTAAAAAATATAATTTGATCACTAAAAATCCATCCACCTTTATCTGCAGACTGTCTCTGCACTGTGCACATGATTCCTTCATAGCTGCTAAAAGACAATGTTTGTGTCTATGGTATATTTTTGCAAAGATTTTTCATTTCCAAGTCACATTATGCGCCAGCAGTACCCCTCTTTTAGGTACAAGCTCTTTGTTATGTCTTGGCCTGTCGGACTCCTTCTCCTGTCTGGAATAACTCTGTTTCTGTGTCACATTCACTCTCCTCCATGTTTGTTCGTGCTGCCTTCATGCAAATTTTCCTGCCGGCATCGAGCCGAATGGAAGACTCAAACCGCCCTCCAGGTGATGCATGCATGCACAGATAAAATGTAGCTTATCTCAAAGACTATGCAAACACAGTTCCCACAGTTGCAAGTTCACATGCATTATTTAACTAAATCACTGAAAACATTTACTTTTTTCGTAGAGCTGCAGTGATTATTCGACTAATCGATTAGTCATCTTACAGTAAATTAATTACCAATTATTTCTGATAAATCATCATTTTAAGTCTTTTTCTTTTAAGAAAGTGTCTAAATTCTCTGATTCCTGCCTCTCAAATGTGAATATTTCCTTGTTTCTTTAGTCTTCTGTGATTGTAAACTGAATATCGATCGACAGAGGACGCCATCGCCAGGATGCTCAGCGTTTAACACAATCATCCCAGACATTCTCATTACAAAACTGTTGGATCTGCAGATCCCCCTGCCCACCTGCAATTGGATTAAAAACTTCCTGACGAGCCGCCCACAGTCTGTGAAACTCGGCCCCTATCACCTCTCCACAATCACACTCAGCACTGGTTCCCCTCAAGGCTGTGTTTTGAGCCCTCTACTGTACATCCTGTACACTTACGACTGATCCCCAAGCCACCCAACCAGCCGCATTATTAAATATGCAGATGACACCACAGTGTTTGGACTCATCCGAGGTGAGGACGAGATGGGGAGGAACTATCGTGCTGGTGCTCAGAAAACAAACTGAATGTCCGTAAAACAATAACTAAATCATGGACTTCAGGAGGATCAGACAGGACCACATCCCCCTCCTCATAAATGGAGAACAGGTGGAAACTCACCACCTTCAGGTTTCACATCTCCACCTCTCCTGGTCTGACAACATCAGAGCCCTGGTCAAGGGGCTACACTTCTTGCGTGTCCTCAGGAAGAACAAGCTGGATACGAAGCTGCTGCTGGCCTTTTATCACTCCTCTGTGGAGAACGTACTGACATGCTGTCTGGGCGTATGGTACGCAGGCTCCACGGTCGAGGACAGGAAAGTGGTGCAAAGGGTCATAAACGCTGCTCAAAAGATCATCGACGCCCTCTGCGCGGCTTGGACAACATGGCCACATCCTGCTGCCTCAGGAGAACCAAACCCATCACAGGTGACCCCTCACACCCTGCCCACCCCCTGTTTGACCTGCTGCCCTGTGGGAGACGCTCCAGGTCAACAAAGTCTCACGCAAGCAGACTCACAGGCAGCTTCCTCCCCTGGGCCATACGGACTGCCAACACCCACAGATACACTCACACACACTCACTGACAAACAGTCTCCCATAACCCCCCCCCCTACCAGTACAATGACGATAAAAACTATCCTATTCTCGATATCTTTTTATGGACCAAACACCAGTAAATCAAGAAAATGATCAACAGATTAATCAACAATGAACATGACCTTTTGTTATAGCCCTAATTTTTATATTGCACCAAAAAAAAAAAAGTATAGGATGTTTTTCTACTTTTTTTCATTTCTGGTTGCATTAGCTTGCTCTCTACTGGTGTAAAAAATAAAAATAAATATTTCACTGTCCCATTCACTGACTACTGGCAGTAAACTGCAACTAAAGGTGAAACGTTTTCTTGTTTGGTTCATGTTGTGGTGTCATGAAGTAAATCTTAAATAAAATACGGCAGCCTTGGCTATTCCATTTTGATACCCTCATAGGATAATTGCCTAAGTCATGTTTTGGCTAAATTGTGGTATCTGCCCAACTCAACTCTCTTACTGCTGCTGATCCATTGTGCCTTACTGGCTATATCCTCAGCCAATCAGAGTGCTTCTTACATTCCATAATCACTATCCGCTTGAGTCATTTATTTGACTTTGATGCTAAATACAATATGTCAGTCCCTGAGAAAAACAAGTACTAAGTTGGCTGTAAATGAAGCATAGGCTCTTCCCTTTGATTCATCAGGTAACCTAGTTCCTATTTCCTCAGCTTTCTGTACAGTAAATTTACTTTCAGTCGATCAAAGGAATGATGTAATGTGTGCTTGAATAAGGTAACAAACAAACAAAGTATGCTGAAGTGGTGATGCTCATATAAATAGCTTATCTGTTCATTTAGCATGGTTAACTATGTTAAAAGACTCAGCAGCAATTTCTTTTTTCTGCCTCAGAGACAGGAGATGAACGAATGCGCCCCAAGACAAAAGCGAGCATGATGCATTATAAAACTGAATTACAGATACACAATTTTACTTGCTTCAAACACTCCAAGTCACTCCTAGAATCCAACCAAAAGGCTTAAAAATGGTCCTATTCTGGAGTCATGGCTGAATCTATCTCTTGAAAAATTACAAAAGCATACCTAGATCACACTCCACGTGATTACATTGTCATCAAGACTGCATGAACAAGTCCCACCTCAGCAGTTCAGCATCCCCAAAGAATTGTTCCACTGGGTCAGACTCTTTTCTGCTCAGTTACCATTTTATGTCAGGAAATTCAATGACCAGCAGGCACTGAAACCGCCTCCCTCAACAGACAATGTGAAAATGCACACCGTACATGAGTGGGAGAAATGTAAGGGAAAATGTAAGTAATGTAATGTAAATATATGCAAGAGTCAAAAATGCCAAAATCATGGCATATTTTCTGCAAGATTTGTCTTGAAGTCAATTTTATTCGTTATGTAGTCTCTTTTCTTTTTCAAGAAACACATCTGATCGGGCTTACTTGCAGTTGCAGTGTGAATGAAAAAATCTTACGCGCTAATGATTTGTTTTTTCAGTCACTCCTGCGTGACTTGCGCTTTAGTT
>JAOXYL010000001.1:4872774-4885523 GCA_028564955.1 Terapon puta | reverse complement strand
CCACCGAGTTTGGAAACTACGCTGATGCCCTGTGGTGGGGAGTGGTAAGATCTGTGTGTGTTTGTGTGTGTGTGTGTGTGTGTGTCTATGTGTGTGTCTTTGACCGTGTGATGGCTGTGAGGGGCTTAGTAAAAGGTCAAAAGTGTGTTTTGTTCACCGCTGTTTGCCCCAGTATTTCAGTTTATTGGTCCAGCCCTGTTTCTATCTCTGTGTGATACCCAGTGAGCCTGTTCTTCGTTTCATAAAATCTGCTGGCGTTACAAATAAATGGTTGGCACGGCCAAACAAACAAAGAAAAGATGGATGACTTCAGACGATTAAACGATTAAAGAGAGGTCCACAAACATTGTTGGATTTATTGATTATTGCCATAGGTGCCAAGAAAGCGAACAGAATGAAAATCTTTGCTTTTGTAATTTAAAAGAACGAGTCAGGAAATTATATTGATATGTTGACGCATAACAATAAACTTAATTAGAAAAGATATATATGTGTGTGTATTATAGGGTTGACATTAATTACATATAAAAAATATGTCAAAATAAAGATAGAGGTTCAAATACATAAAATAGGTTCAAATAAAATATTTGTTACCTGTAAATAAAGTTTCTTAGTGTATTTTACATAAGCATTTTTGGTGAGGGTATGTCATTTCTTTCATAACCCCAATTCTGACGCAAAGCCATTAAATGAATATATATCATGATGTGTACCTCTAACCAGCTTTCATTTTCCGGGCACATTTTCACATTCCTTGTTTAAATTAAGATCATTTTGGCGATGTCTTTTTTGAAGGATATGATGAGGTCAGGCTGAATTTTTATTGCAGAATTTAGTAAAACAAAGTGTTTGACAATTTGGAAAATGCACTTGAGATGAGCGGGTAGTTTCCACTGATGCCTTTCAGCCGTTTTATGACCTCGATGAACCCCAAGCTGAAACATATCGGTCTAATAACAAAGTAGTTTTGTATTCTACAAGCGAGGCTTCTCCGCTCTCCTTGAAAGTAGGTGAGTTTCAGGAAATCACCACTCTGCGAGTGTCACAGCTGTAGGGCAGAGCGACAACAGAGGAAGGACCCAAATGAAGACGGAGCGGGTGACCTCAGTGATTTATTGATAAAAGGAGCTTACAGGGAGGCACAGGTGGGCAGACGGACTGGCAGGTTCAGGTCCAGGCGACAGAAGCTCAAAATAAAAAGGCGAAACAGTGAAGTAGGAACTTGAAGAAACCGATGGAGCCTGAGCGTTGGGGAAATGAGGCGCCGGCGAGGAGGTGGGAAGGCTCAAGGGCAAATGAGGGGGTGGGATCAGGTGTGAGGATGGGTGGGGCAATCGCAGGAAGAGGAAGGGATGCCACGTCCGACAACATCTGGTGGACGGGTGGAAAACGGCAGTGAAAGTTTCTGTGCGACCAGCAGGGGCAGTGTGACAAAAAGACTGATTCAACCCGTCTGTATGATGAATATCAAGATAAATTAAAGGTTCTGTTAGCTTAGCATGAAGAGTGGAATAAGGGGAATTTGGCTCTGTCCAAATATTTAACAAAAAGTCAGTTTAAAAGCACCTCCAGAGTTGCTAATAAACACATTATGCCTTTTGTTTTATTTCTCATACAAGGACTGTGATGATTTTTTTTTTTGTTGTTTAATTTTGTTTTATTTTGCCCTGCTGTGCCTTTCCAGGAGCAAAGGTCGCTGTTTTCCTCAACATCCGTTCTTTATGCTAAGCTAAGCTCACCACCCGCTGGCTGTAGCTTCATAATTAACAGTATGAGTCATCTCATTAAAACGAATGAGATGAACAAATAAGCATATTTCCCCAATGTATTTCCCAAAATGTTTCATTTAATTACCAGTCCATTAAGTCAGCACTTGCAATTACATACATTTTACCTCCTTAACTTTTATTAACTTTTTTTTTCATTTATTAAATTCCTGAAATTAAGTGAAATGCATTTATTATTTCTGTGTTTGAAATAATTATCGATCATAAACCCTGAATCAATTCTGAGATCACCACAGAGCCACGTTTCGCAAGTATTTACACTCACACTAATGGTGTTGTGTTTCAAATGAACTTGAAGTGACTCATCATCTCAGTATTGTTTCAGTGATTTTCCCACCTTGCCAAAAGTAAGATTTTGCAGAAAACAAAGTCCTTTTAAACAGTATTCGGCAAGTGGAAGGTCAAGTAGACTCTGTTTCATCTGTACTACTGTTGGTACAGTAGGAGTTGTGTGAGAACCCTTGGGCACATCCAGTGGGCCGCTAATACAAGCAGCAAAACAAGTAGTGGAGAGAATACAGGGCGGAAATTTATTTTCAGACCACCCACTCTGCTTCTTGGAAACTTCAGGGGCTCCGATATTAAAAAACATACACAAACACAGCTGAGTCGTAGCGCACTCTGTCATACAAATGAAGGTCTGCTCTCAGGGTTTGCACGTTATTTATCATGAATTTAATCAGGTCTGGGCGCTCTCGCAGTATCAGGATGTGGTCAGAGGCGGAGAGGTCGGACTTTGGGTCGCAGGGTCAGCCGGAGCGGCTCTTCTGGGTCAAGCCCGAGTCTGTTTCAGAGATCCTTTTAATCATTTACATGTCTGCTGACCAGTGAGATGACACAGCATTTGTTCGGTTTCTTTATGGAGCTGTTTTTAGTGGTGCTCTTGCTTAGTTATGAAGTCCTCTCAGTGCTTGTTATTATTAGCTCGAGGGATGGTAATGTTGGTCTATCAGTCATTCCATCACTTCATTCTGGACTGAAATAAGTGATGGATTTTCATTATATTTTACATTATTTCCAAGGATGAAGTCCACCAAAATTTGCTATAGGCACCAGGACATAAATATTTTTAGTTTGGAGTGAAATGTCTCAAAAACATAATTTAATTCATGACGAATTTTTAGAACTTTTAATTTTATATCTTGTGCCATCGTTGGGTAAAACCACAACTTTGTCTAATTCTGCTAAACGAACCCCGCTTTCCTCTCAATGAAATAGGCTCCTAGTGGTGGAGATTTGAGGCAGAGGGAGCATGTCCTTTAACGTTAGGTAAACACTACCACCTCTGTCCACAGGGGGCGCCAAATTCAACACAAAGTTTGTAGTTGCAGTTGAGTTTGGACGTTTTTCAAAGCTTTCACCAAACATTGACAAGTGATGGGATACTTAAGAAAAGAGTTTGGTAGTTTCCACAAAATAAAACTCGCCCTTGATCTGCTCTATGAATTCTCATGGGTTTTTTTTTTGTTTTGTTTTTTTCGTCAAAGGTGACAGTGACTACGATTGGATATGGAGACAAAGTGCCGCAGACCTGGATTGGAAAGACCATTGCGTCCTGTTTCTCAGTCTTCGCCATCTCTTTCTTCGCTCTGCCTGCAGTACGTGGAACAGGGACATTTCTGAACCAGGCAGAAGTGCTGACAGCGTTGTGCATTCTGTTCAAATTGAGATCATTATCAAGATTTTTCCTGTGAAGAAAAAAATTACAGTTTAAAAAATGTAGTTTTTCTTCTTTCAATCCCGACTGAATCAAAGTGGTAATTATAATAATTATTAGTAATAGTTTTAAACTCTATGCTAATAAACCTAAATTTTCCAAATTAGACATTTTGGTATGTATTATTCAAATATAAATCACAAAATAATTTCACAGAGCTTGCCAATGGATACAGCCACTTTACACTGCACTATTATTCTCTACATTACTCATAAAGACTGAATTTAGATTAGATGGGATTACATAAGATTTAATTATTTTCTCAGGTCCTGTAAAGCTGCAGAAGACAGCGGAGGACCTCTGAGTGGAGCTGTGCAATAAAGATGAGCAATTACAGCGACTTTGCTTTGAGACACGGTCGCAGTCAAGTTTTGTGTGTAAAAGAATTAGGATTAGGGAATTCAAGATGGCTTCCATCATAAATTATGGAACTATTCTTCAGCTCTGTATGTATAGTGTATAAAATGTTTAAAGCAATCATAGCACAAAAGATTTCTAGTTTGCGGTGGTGTGGAATTTAGAGATAATTTATCTTTAGCAAAGAAAATATATGCATTTCTTTAAATGAACCCAATTAATAATAGACTCAAATGAGATTTCATCATTAAACGGCACATTATCCCCTAATTTTTCCTTAACTTTGTGTTCATTTCTGTCTTTTGGATGATGCCGCTGCCTGTGAGTGTGTCGTTAAAAACCGAATTAATGAGCAGTAACTCTGCTGCGCTGCCGTTCACAGGGAATCTTGGGCTCAGGCTTTGCCCTGAAGGTGCAGCAGAAGCAAAGACAGAAACACTTCAACAGACAGATCCCTGCAGCTGCATGTCTAATTCAGGTATTTGACTAAAAAATACAGAAACACAGCCAGGAGACTGTGCTGTCGAGCTGCAGTCTTGGTATTGAGACCATCCTTTCATGTAACCCTGGCTTCATTCTTGCATGGCGGACATGTTGGCATGAAATTAGCCCCCGTCCGACCAATATATTGCTATTTTCATGCCCCTCCAGACATCATGGAGATGCTTTGCGGTGGAGAACTTTGATTCCGCCACATTCAAGATGTTTTTGAGAAAGAGATCCAACATCCCGGCCTCCTCTCTGTCCACCCCCAAGCCCAAGAAATCGGTTAGTAATCATTTTACACATTTCACTGTAACGGCTTCTTGTACTCGGTTTCCAGTTTATTATGTACACCGAGGCGAAGCTAATGCGGTGTGAAGCAGCGGCCTTGCAACGCCATAAAGCCTACATTCGTAAAGATTATTATATTCAGGTGCTTTATTTTATTTTTATTTTTTTCTTTTGAAGCTGTTTCAGAGAGGTGCTTATTCAAGCTTATAGTAATTTTGAAGGCTGCAGCTTGTGGCGGACTGAAGGTGGTGGTACAGTCGGGCTTCTGTAATAGTTAGTTCAGCCATAATTAGACATGAAATAAATGAAGGTCAGAACAACTCCACTGCTAACAGTCCAGTGTAAAACTAACCCCAGGACTTTCTGATAATACTGTAACTGTGTGATTCAAAGGAATAGACTGGTTGATAAGGCTTGAAATTTAAGTTTTAAAACATTGCCATTGTCTGGATAGCTGACTTTGTTGGCGAAACAGCAGATTACTATTAATACTGATTATTATCATATAATCATAACAGACCACATTAGCACCATCAGTCCATTTTGACATGTTTTTAAAGTGCCTCAGCCTGGAGATGCCAAACATATGAATAGATATAATAATAATAATTCTACTGAGGTGTCACTGGGACAGTAATTTATGTGTTGTTGTACTTGGACTCTCACACACAACAAAAATAGAAACTCACATCAGTGACCTTTAATTTGTTATTGCCTCTGTTAACATAGTGACACACAAACACTCAGCTTGGTTGCAGGGAAGACATGTTTTATGCATAATATACATTTATAAGTATATAAAATCACAAACATGCTGTGTTGAAATCACAGCGTGAACTTGCTTTTTTGCTGCTGTGTCACCTGGATGTCCTGCAAAAAAAATCTGTGCGTTCGTTGAGCTGCGGTGTTTGCTTTTCTTGGGCAGGTGAAGATAAGAAGGAAGGTGAAGAGCACCGACAAGGACAACGGTCCAACTTCTCCCACAATCCCCAGCATCACCTACGACTCTGTATTCGACAGCGGGAGGGAGCTGAGTTCGGACATTTACAGCACAGTGGGCACAGGTACCAAAAAAAACAAAAAAAACAGGATGAACTTTATACATTATGTTTACCTCTGCTCCACCAGTTTACTTCGATCAGTGTGAATCAGTGTAATCAATATGCATATATGATTTTAGATTATTGATTCATTTTGGATAAATTTAGCTGCATTCAGCATTTTTATCTGTTTTTTTGGTTATTCTGAATTTTCCAGCATTTTGATTGCATACATCAGGTTTTTCAGGAAAAAAAGAAAAATATCACACTGATGATGTTGATGTCTCTGAAACTGCATTCATCATGACGCATTTGGTGTTAAAGGGTTAAATCATAAACACATCTGCTGTTGCGTGGATCTTACAGTGAGCCGGGCTCTCGTATTGAGCCGCAATAGTTTGTCAAACCAGCTAAAAGCACACGAGCGCATGAAGGAAACGACTAACGCCGCACTGGCTTCTCTTTCACCGGCCGGTTTGATTTGAACTTCAGTCGCTGGGTCGGAGCCACAGGACGGGGGGAGAGAACAAAGTCCGGCCATTAAAGATGGATGAGCGCGCTGCAGCAATAAAACGTGAGGTTGCATTGATGAGCGCGAACTCCCGTAGTGCACTGCTGAACTTACAAAACTCCCTGCAACATACTGTACCGCCGGATCGATAGCTGGGAGCTGAGATCTGTACGCTGTAAGGAAACTATTCAAATCATAGACTGTACCTGCACAGTGTCTTTTAAGGTAGCCTGTGTGTTGTGCACTCCGCGTTCCTTTATCTATTGATTTTAAATTTGAAACATTTGGGTATTTGGGTATTCGTTGAAGGGAAGTAAAACAAATTTCACTCAGTCTTAATTGATTTTAATGCTGCAGGTGTCTTGGGTCTCAGGGCTGCGGCGGTGCAGAGGCGCGGAGTCAAAAGCGGGACCCGGAGGCCCGGGCGGTTTGAAAGCGATCAATTGTTTGCTCGGTTAGAAGTTCGCGGCAGAGTTCGCGGTGGGTAATCAGTCAGCAAACAAAGCAGGCGAGCGAGGGGCAGGCAGGCGGGCCGGAAGAAATAAAAATGAAAAGCAAAGACTGAGAGGTGCACGAGACGGAGTGGCAAGAGAGGGACGTGTTTCTCTGCAGGGGAGATCAGGAAGAAACGGGGGAACAGGTGTGGCTGCGAGGGAGGGGGGTCAGCTGACTGGGACCTGCAACAACGAGAAATGTGAAAAAAATAAAATAAAAAAAAAGGGAAATTAGCAAAAATGATGTCAGAATTGCAAAAGACTGTGCGTTCCTAATCTTCTACATGACATCTAGTTATTATCCATGGTAGCAGCATCGTTTTTAGAGTAAAATTGCCAACCAGTTGCAACGGTTCGTCAGTCCACCGCTTTGCCATGGACTGAAATATTTGTGATTTTGAGTGACATCTTGACAGCTATTGAATAACTCGCAGAGAAACTTGCAGCTGTTTGGCCCTCACATCTCATTCTGGCCGTCGTACAACGTCAGCGGGCTTTCATTTCGTCTCATAAACGCACCTCCCCCTCTTCCTATTTGCTGTGAGTCACTCGTCACTGTGCTGAGACAACAATTTAAAGATTCAAACATCAGGGAGAAAAAAAAAAAAAAGTTGTTTTCGACAGACCTGAACCACTTTGCCGGAGTAACAAACCCCCGCTAATTAAATATCATCTGTGAAATGCATTCGTTCTTTTTTATTTTCAGTTATTTAATTTTCCAGGTCTATTAATTTTATCCTTGATTGTGTCTGTTAATGGTCTCTGCTCATTTAGTACTTTACATGTATTTGTAAACCCTTCCCTTTGAGAAGATTTACATGAATAAAATGACTCACGGCGGTTATTATTGTCAGCGCTGCATGCAGGGCATTAATGAATATTCTGTTCAGTGACAGGGCGGTCCGTTTCCCTTTGAAAAGATAAATATAGATACTTTTTGCACGACTACTGTATAATATGTAAACATCTAATTGGAACATGCTCTTTGTTGTGCCTCGTTATATAACCTATTTCTTTTACACCAGCTGGTAGCCTGAAAAGCTGCCCAAACGCGTGACTGCAGCGATGCCACCGACATGTTACGCTGTGCAAATGGTTTTGCTCTGCACTCGGCTCCCAGCGTGCGACGGGGGAGAATTTAATTCGCCGAGTTGTAAAGATGTTTACGTGTCTGTTCGCTTCATGTTCAATGAAAATCGGCGGCTTTGATTTTTTTTTTTTTTTTTTTTTTCTCGAGCTAAAGAGATTCCACCGGTCGCGCCGCACATCTACACATCTACCCGCACGCTGCTTTTAACTATGAGTCATTTAACTAAATTGACACGTTGCCGTCTGCTGTGCGATTGTATTGACTGGATACGCGCACCGGCGTTGGCTCCCGTAGCCTCGCCGCTCGCGGGGTTGCCAGCAGAAATCGTTGTCCTGAGTGGATTCTCGGGAGAACAAAGCCTGTCTGTCACATTCAGTCTTTTCACCTCTGATTTAAGGCCGCCGGTTCGTCTGCCGCACGTTGTTGAGGCTGTTGAGAAATTGACTGGCTGTTATTTAACAGATCATCAGATCACATCATACAAACACAATCAGGGATAGTCAATCACACGCTGCCTGGCGGGAGTGAATCGAGTACTGTCGCTACTACACGCACAGTTTCCAGGTTTTTTTTGTTTTTTGTAAAGGTGTTTTTGAGTTGTTACTTTGCTGTGATGAAAAACAATCAGTGCTGCTGTGAACATCAGCATTTCTTCAACCAAATTCATAATAATTCTCTGTATTTTGCGGGTTGAACTTGGCTCTACATCAACACCCGTTGTTTTAATTCAGCCTAGAGCCTTACAGGGCCAGCGCTCGTATAGATTCGACCGACTGGGATGTGTCTATGTCATGAAACTGATATAAACGATTCAGAAGCTGTCAAGCCACCCCTCAATAAATGTTGTAAACACCTCTCGGTATGTGTGTATAAATGTCTCTTATCTCTTTTTTCATTTCATTCAAATGAGCTTATTTAGCTTATTTATCCAAACTAACTGTCTCTTTTCTTGCTTGTGTCTTTTTTTGTTGTTTCCTCTCTTTCCTCCGTTTTGTCTGTGTACCCGGTGCAGCAGGATCCCCCACTCTGGGAGGACGTGGTGAGCTGCTGTTAGTGTCCACGTCCTGCACGTGTGCTCAGTACACCTCCTGTTCTCTCCTCCTGCCCATTTTAACAAACTGCTCTCATCAGCACACTACGTTTGTCATGCACGATGTGTTTTGATGTGTTTGGGTGTTTGCATCACCGTGTGAGTGATCCATATGAAACTGCATCCAGGTTTTTTTTGGCTAATGTTGTTGTGCTCTTTTGGCCGTGTGGTAACCTCTGGTCATGTTTGTGTCGACCTGCAGAACTCCAGCAGTCCTGGACGTCGTTGTCCTCCCTTCAGTTCAGCTCGCCGCCTCCAGGTAACACCGTTTGTTTAAAAAAAAAAGAAGAAAAAAATTTAAAGGAAGATTTTCTTGATTTATAAAGCAAACTGTAAATTTGTTTCCCCACTGTAAGTCATGTGAAGCGATATAACTATACTTTTAAACTCTTTTCTCTCAAACAACAGATCATTCACAGTCATACGCACGACGGAGTGTCACGCAATTCGCCAAGTGTTTCGAGCAATTCTCGGCACTCTGTTGTTGAGAAATATCTGTCAGCTTGTCATAGCCTGTCGCGTCACATCTGTCCCGCTTGACAGCACCAATTAAGTCCAGTTCATTCAAAACACACACATTTTACACCACTTCTTTTTTTGTTTTTTTAACAGATCAATCTCAGGCAGTAGACCAGTATCACACTCCTGGCGCTGGCACAGTTTCAAAACACAGAATTTGCAGCTTCAGATAATAGCAGCTTAACACAACAACTTCTTTGCTGAAGTTGTGGATTTCAGGTTATAGCGACAACAACTGCCTGAACACATGATTAATGAAATGGAGAACAATCCAAATTGTCCAAATGAAGCATTAGTCAGATGAATGGGCCTTTAAAATCTGGTCTTTTTTTACCTGTATGAAACCCACCGCAGTCTTAATATGAAACAGATCTGTGTGCTTGCCCTCACAATAAAGAGGCCTCCTCGAGGCATTAGGTGTTTTGACAAGCCGCTTGAGTGCATTTGTGTCCTTTATTTCAGCCACTTACTGTGGCTGCGGCTCGTGTCTTTGCGGGGTAATGCGACATATAGGCCAATTTCCCACCCTTAAAAGAAAGAAATGAGCCTGTATGTCACGCTGGACGCTGTGCAATACACACCACTGGTGCAGATGGAGGGGAGAAAAAAGGAGATGAAAAGAGAGTAATTGCGCGGTAAATCACAAAAAATCCAAAGCTATGTGCGTAAACTGTCTCGAACTTAATCGGCAGCATCGGTGAACGCTCTGGCTGCACGGAGGTATTGATAACTTGATGTGTGTGCAGTGAAAAGGAACCCCGGCCTTTTGGACGTCCAGTCCCCCGACCCCCTCCGGAGGAACTGCAGCTTCGCGGACGACCTGGAGCTGGAGTCGGAGCGACACAACGACCTGGCTCCCGTCACCTCGGTGTCACAGTGAGTCCGCCGCCGGCTAAAACACACGAACACAGGGCGCTTTAACGAGCGCGTTGGAGGACGCTTCTTCTTCTTCTTCTTTTTTTTTTTTTTTTTTTCTCGCTCTTTGTAATTAACCTTTGTAATACTCCAAACCTCAAAGTGCCCCTGTCTCTGCTGTGTACAGTAATGATTCTCTATTAGGGAAAAAGCACTTGCTCTCGCCGGGGCTCTTTTCAGCAGCGAGAAGCTTAGACTGATATGAGGAAATGAGTGTTAAGTAACTGCAGCGCAATGTAAGTGCGCGGTAAGTGAAACAAATGGAGCGACAGTTTTGACCCGTGGGACCTCCTCTCTAAACAGTGGGGTAATGATGCAGAGAGGGAATTGCGCGCCGCGGCGTTGTTGGCAGCGACCACTCTGTGCTCTGCTGACTCCAAAATACGTAACCAGCTGTTCCCACGGAGCAACGCCACAATGAATCGCGCGCTAAACTCAGCCATGATGAGAAACCGCACCTCGCTCCGTCCGTGACAATAGAAGACCTCGTTAGGAGAGGCTTGAATAATGCGCTTCTCCTTTCCGACTTTGTCAAATTTCTGCGGCAGGTCTCGGAAGTCGATTTTAAATTGGGCCGTAAATTGAAATTCCAAATGATCCACCTTGTCTGCGGCAGCGGGGGAGGGGGGGAAAAAAAAAAAAGGAAAGGAAAGCTCAGTTCAGTCGCTGTTGTAAAAGATGCATATTCTTGATGTGGAATATTTCAAAGAAGTCACATTTTCTGCCGCTGTCTCGGCATCGACACCGCTGTGCACTGTGTTTTGGTAAATGGAGGGTAATTGAGGTAAATGAGAGTTTTAACGAAACCGCCGCCCGTTTGTCACAAACAAACAGCAGACGCGGCCTTTAAGGGAAAAATAAAAGGTGATTTTGGAAGTTAGGAGGGAGCGGTTTACAGTTCTAGGTTTCTGACTTTGTTTTGTTTTACCTCTAAATCATGAAGCGGTGGAAGGCGACTGAGACTTGAATCGAATGAATTAAAGCACAATTTGCTTTAAACGTGCCGGATGCAAATTCCAGTCATTGATGAGAACGTTTGAGCTCGCTACTGACGGAGAAAACAGACATAACAACGCGTCAAAGCAAATGATAAAGCTCCATCCCCCGAATCTCATCACGAGTCTCAACTTTCCGAACCGTCAGAGAATGGCAGGAAATGTTGAGCGAGGAGGGAGAAAAAGATTAGTATTGAACACAAAATGTTATGATGAGTCACCATAAGAGAAAAAGGGGCTGAGGTGAAACACACACGTGCATATAGATCATAATATGCACTTTTTTTTGTTATTTTTACTCAGCATATTTGTAAGGCACCACTTAAAAAAAAAGATCGAAGCCCGAATTTCAATCCTCGACATCAAACAGTTAATGAGCTTTCTAAATAGACTGAAGCCGCAGTGCAAAATGGGAACAGTTGGGATATTTAGAGTGAAAATATAAGATATAAAACGTCAAGAAGGAGCAAATTCAAAATCAGGAGGCGCTCCTCTGTGGATCTCCGCTCCGGCTTCATATTGCAGCGAATAACCTCCCTCCTCCAAATGTCAAGCCAATTCTTTAGAGATTATGACCTGAGCGTAAGCCTGAGATTTACACGTTTGCGTTAGTGTCGGGGTGGAGATAAGACTGAGAGAGAGGAGCAACGCGCACTGGCGTCGGGGGGGCGACGAGGTGCTGACCGTGGCGAAAACGCAGGTGCGGAGGAAGATCGCCCGCGCCATCGCACGAAAATAGTTTGAGCAGTTCAGGTTCACTGTTCAAGCTTCACTTTTCAGGAAGAACGGCGACCGTGTCGTCGGAGTTTAAAGGAATCGCGTCTCCCTGTTGGCCTCGCTCTCCTCGAGGCATTCGTAACGTCGCGCAGATCTGACTAAATATTAAGAAAGATTTATTCCGAAAATTCGCATCACATCGCTTGTGAAATGATGAGACGCTCGCTGACCTTGTTCCCGGAGGCCTGACTGGACCCGACAAAGAGCTCGCCGCTCTCCGCCTCACAGGCTCATTCACCGCTCCCTCTCAGTGTAATGACGATAATGATCCCCGATGAGTAATAGCTCCTTAACAATTCCTGCGACATAGTAATGGAGGCCAAATGCACCACAGTCACCATGGTTTTTTTTTTTTTTAAATGTCCTAATGATGAAAGAACACACGCGAAACATCGCCCATCCTTTGTTCCTGATCACGTTCAAAATATGCCGCGTCCCAGTTTGTGCGAAGGCCACGTCGGCCTCCTTTTCATACCTTGATACCTGTTTCATTCTAGAAAAAAATAAAGAATAAAACGGAGGTCAGAAGCAAATCTGCGCCGCGCTTTCAGGAAACTAATCCCGACGTTAAAGCTTCGCGGGGTCGCTCTCTGTTTCCACGCGCTCTCCCCCGATACCTCTGTGTTTTTTTTTTCATTTCCTCTTTTCCGCAAAGCCGTTTCACATTTCCTCGAGAGTGAGTT
>JAOXYL010000001.1:4732434-4743678 GCA_028564955.1 Terapon puta | reverse complement strand
GCAATTCATTTATACTTGTATGTAGTCTTAATCTAATCAGGTAATCCCAGTGAGAACAAGGTGTCTTTTACATGGGGGCACACAAGAGGCAACGTTCAGAGGCAGAACGAATCTTTAACAGACATCTTTACATATAACAGTGAAGAGTTTATATAGACTTTACTGGTCTTGACATCAAGTCTGATTACTAGACTTTAAAGGCTGATAATGTTCTGTATGGTTCTTACTGATTACAAAGAGACCAAAATCTGAAAAAGAGACCAAAGGTAGAAAAGTGTTGTCTGGGTGGCCAAAATCTGAAATACTATAGCTCCTTCCTCTGTTGGATACAGATCGGCTGCTGTCCAGAAACGATCAAAAAACACAAAAATGAGCCGCGCCGCAGTCCTGCAGAACATATTTCCTAATTACGACGAACACGTGTTGCGGTTTATTTGAGTTGCCGCTACACGCGCCGTCCTGTTGCTCTAAAGACTCGCCCAAATGCGAGTGTTAATCCGAGGTTCGAAAAGAGTGCACAACGAGTGTAATATTTACTCCTGTGTTCACAACATTCGCTAAAAGCTACAGTGCCCAGCTGTTATTTACATCTTTGGCAGTCTTGGGTCTGAGCTCCACACTGTGCGAAGAGAAGTCGGAAAGTACAGAGAACCACGAGGAGAATGAGAATAACACATTGTTGGTTTTAGTCTTTTCAGTTTCTTTGTTGACAGTAATAACAAGTTAAAAGAAAAAAAAAACTCTACCCAGCCTCCTTAAAAAAACACTCCGAGTACCTTTTCTTTGAATTCGAGAAGATACAGTACAACCAGGCATTGTCACTTTGGATATCTTCATGAATAAAAATGAGAGTGCATCGTTCTTCTTCTATTTTTTTCTTCTTCTCCTGTTTGAGGATCTTAGCTATCTCATAGCAAACAGCAATGGGTTTGATATATAGAAAGGTAAAAAAAATGTAAGAAAAAAAGTGTCTTTGTGTGAAGTCGGGCCACCAGGAACCTCCAGAAGAGCTTCTGTGGTCCATGAGGGATGAGCACCATCCCTCCACAAGATACTCCATCTTTTATATATATACAGCCTTTATTTAAATCAGATAATATCACCGAGATCAAGATTTCATCTGCAAGAGAAACCTGAGTGTGGCAGATAGAAGGGAAAGCAAACATAGACAGAGAAAACAAGAAGACAGACAGCAACAGAGACGGCTGCAAATGTCAGCAAATAGGAGATAAAAATGTGTTTTTTTTATCAATAGGTGTTATGAAGATGGGGATGAAGAGCTTTGTCTCAGAGTCCTCCATTGGTGCTCAGCTTGGTTGAGATTTTGTCACTGTAAATGCCACAACATTTTATTCTGGTCATTTTTTTTCGACTAACCCAACCATTAAGTGACCCCTGGTGCGATGAAGCATCTGCATGGGATGTTTTTCCATTATTTTATTCCCTTCATTTGTTCCCCCCATCTTTATGTCTCCAGTATAAGGTCACACGAAACTAGGACATTTTTTTAAAGCAGCTCTAAGGAACTTTACATTTATTGTAATTCTGGTGCCCCCTGTGGCCAAAGATGGTAGTGTTTCACCTGATGTTACATTACATGAGAGCAGGTGCTGATCGATCAACCAATCAATCAGAATTAAACTACTTTCTTTATCCCAGGGGGAAATATTACAGAGAAGACAATAGAAATAAAAAAATACTAGAAAGAGAGTACAGAATGTACAGAACAAAAAGTATACTGTTCTGAGTGTTAAATAGAATAAATATAAATATAAATGCTGCTTACTCTCTGGATTGAGGATACTGCACAACCAGATTATTGGAAAAAAGTTATTAAAGCTGTTGAAATTGTTTACTGGGCACCGGCATGGTTGTCTGCGTTAAGAACAACTTATAGAAACTATTAGAAAAACTCAATTTTCTTGCTTTTGGTTGGCTCATATTGAGGCGCTGGTATAAAACTGAGACTTTAATAAGCATTTAAAACTTTACATTGGTCTTGTGGTCCTACAAGTGCTACTTTGATGCCCAGATCTGATTGTGTTTTCTTTGATATCTCTATTGTGGCTCTCACAGATCTGTATATTCTGAAAGATTATTCACGAACATGACTACGAGATGGCCGAACACGATGGATTTGTCCGCTCTGTTTGGGGGGTGCAACCTCGTGGGGCATATGAAAGCAGAGTTTAAAAGATACTTGACCAACAAAAAAAAAAATCATCAAAAACCCCTTTGAGACATCTTGAAAGGCAGGAGGTCGCCGAGCTCGGTGCACGGTCATCTGCCCACTCCGCTTCAAAGTCGTCGCTTCTAATATGCTGAATCACAGAGAGAAAAATGGCGCAGATTCCCAAGTCTGATCCACGATAGAGACGACTCCTCGCTCGGTTTGACTTTGAAGATTTGACCACGACAAGGAGTTTCGCTTTAGAGCCACGTGTGTGTGTGTGTGTGGTTCTGCTCACGAGAAGTCCATTTCGCTTTCACCTTCAGCCGTCAGGACGGCGTTCACTTCTAATCACCACCGTACAAACTTTTCATCCCCTCGTCGAGGTACAGTTGGCTAACTTTTGCATCTTTAATGAACAATCTGCTTCAAAATTCTCCCCATTTTTTACTTATCTCTGAGCAAACATGGGGTCTTTTTTTTTTTTTTTTCCGAGCAAACAGCCTGTTAATTATTCCAACAAACTTTTCTCATCCACACTCAATGTTCCCTTCCTCCCACGTAAATGTCAACATCCACTGCCTGCATTTCTTCTCGGGAAATGTGGAACAAAGCAAAGCTGGAAAACCACAAAAATCCCCCAAAATTTGCGACACACACATTTCTATTGATGTTTTACAGTGTGTTTATCTTCTTTTTTTTTTGCTGTTCTGTCTTGTCACTGAGTTATAGGCTGTGCAACAACAGGAACTGTAATTATGATGTAATAACCATGATAACGCTGTGACAATAAAAACAGATTTGAAAGCCGCCACTCGTCCTTTTGTCTCCTCGTTGGATGTTTCCAGGTTCGGAGAGTGAAGATGTCCCCCCTGCACGCTCTGAGGTGTTGCACGTTTTAAACAGTTTCCCTCTCGCATCGTGATGCACTGCGGTTTGCTCTCGGATGTGGCAGAAGCAACGGGGGAGCCAGGCAGTTATGAAGGAGGTGGTGATTGATTGCATTATATTGGCTGCGTAGAATTACACCACCATAATATCCCCGAAGAGGGTGGACCTCATCTGTATGAGGAGCGTGCAGCGTCCCCACTGCAGGATTTCCCTGCTCGTGGGGGTATGGGTAAACTTGACGGGGGAGGTGGGGCGTTGCAGAGATCTAGGACACGGTCGCGTTTTGAATCCCCTCCAAAGATTTGCATGTTGGAGGGCCGACGTCGGCGGTTACCGATCAGCAAGACGGCGCCTCCTGCGTCCTCTGGTGACCTTTACTGCGCCATCACGCTCAACCAGTGCAGCAAAACCAGACAAGGCCGCTTCGTTTCTACAGTATTTTCACACACGAGACGTCACTTAGAGCGCTCGGTGCCTGCGGGGACACAGAAAAGTCATTAACAATAAAATCATCCACACTTCATTAAATCTATGGCTCAGATCTAAAAATAGACTGAAGTTTAATAAAGCTAGACACGTTATTTTTAGATTATGTTTGTGGGGATTTATTTATTTATTTCGCCTTTGCTGGACCTGGAGGCGTCAGTATATGATAAGAATTGAATTAAACTAAGCAGGCGGGTATCGTGACAGCTGAAACCCAAGAAGCTTCGACATGCTGCAGTCGGCCCTTTCAGTTTTGCCATAACGTCCAGTAAATACTGACAAATATCAACTGATGCCATGTGCGAGGAGATCGAAACTTTGCAAAGTCACTTCTGACCTTTTCTGAAACTCCAGCGTGCCGTATTAACGGTGGATCTCCAACCTCTCGGAAATTATTGTGTCTTTATTCTCAAACTCTTTATTGGGGGAGCTTTTATCTTTTGTTGGATTTTACATTAAGTCTGCCTGAGAAGAATACAAATGATCAGCTCAAGTAGTGTCTGGACAAGTGTTTCAAGTGTACTTGTTAGTCCCATGCAGGTGTTGCCTCTTGAGTAGTCCAAGCTCTCATAAAACAAGTGAACGGTGAATGGGCAATACAAAGGCAGCTCCTTTTTACTGTGTGACACTTACATGTTCTTGTCCTTTATTTAATGTGTTGCCCAAGTTTGCGCGTATTCTGCATGAAAAAGCTTTTTAAACACGAGCGCAAACACGTTTTTATCACACGAGCCGCGGTGCGTTGATCATTGTTGCATCCCTCTCCAGGTGTTAATTATGTTTTTCGCTTCAGGAATACACTGACAGTCGCTTGGCTTCCAAGTGATTATGAGGGGACTTTTAGAGACGGGAGGTGGTGAAGACTGATGGCGACCTTCGTGGCCACTCGTGGCGGTGTCACAGATGTTGCACCTGTTACAGAGCCGGCTGCATATTCAGAGAGTGAAGCAAAGCGCTTGTTGTGTGGTTCAAACGGGCTGCATTATTTGCATATGAGCGCACGGGGGGAAACTCCAATACGGCATTTAATTAAACCTATGGAGAAATCTCTCACGTCCTTCAACTCAAGCCTGTAATTTTCATGTATCCCTACGCAAGAAAGAAAGCGAGAAAAAGTCTCTTATCTCAGGAAGTACTGGTCACACAGAGAAAAGAGTGTAAGAATAGGAAATTCTGAACGATAATTGCCTTTTTGATGGGTATTATTACACAACACTAAACACACAGCATAAAATATGAAAGAAATGCGTGATTACCAACCACTTAGCAGTCTCCAACAATTGAAAATGTAAAATGAAAAGCGTAATAATTATTGTCTGCAGCTTATCATCTCATTGCTTAGCGCATCGGCAGTTAAAGCAGCATGCCGGTTTGTTTTAGTTACACCAACTGTGTGCCCCCCGATGCGTACACCAGGCAGCGACCGTCAACAACTGGCGAAAGATAATTATGTCACCAGCAACCTCAGCCGCACAACAACGCGATTCCAACTGTCTTTTTTTTTTTTTTCTTTTTTAAGGAAATGAGAAAAACTAGACAAAGCAGTTTAGAAAACAAGCCTCGGGAGATTTTGTCTCTGAGATCAGCTAAGAGCAGCGACGACCAAACTTTCCAACCGTTACCCTCGCCGGCGTCTCGCAGGCCAAATTTATACCCGCCGCATGTCAAACAGATGATGAAAATTGGTTTTTCACAAAGATCGGCAGCACTTTCAAAAGGTGATTGAGCATTTTTCCCCATATTACTATGCAGCTGCACGCTAGGAGAATATTTCCTCCCTTCTTGCTGCATGTTAAGATCATCTATTCCTTTTTGTGTATAAGGACAGTATGCACTTTAACAGTATATAGTAGCTTCATTATCAGGGGATCACCACAGTTCTTACAATATACCCTTCCAATGAAGAGCAAAAATAGCAGTCACAAATGCTTTTAATTAGTATTTTTCGTTTTTTTTTTTTTTTTTAAATATGCTTCTATTAACCATTTTATCTCTTATGCTCTGAAAGCAACTGACCCTTAGAGAGTGACTGACTCATTAGAAATGTGTTTCCCGGCCCCAGTAATCGCAGGAACGCGGACCACACGGGCCGAGTCCCGGCTTTGTTAAATGGTCGCCAGCACCGGAATAATTAACTGATGGACCACCGTAGCAACCATCCATCACGGCTGCAGCTCTATCCATCAGAAAAAAAAAAGTAACAAGGAAGATGTGCGCATGTAAGAGTGCGCACAAGGACACACACATGCACACACAGACACACCGCAAAGGTCCCATAAATTACAATGCCTCTGTGTGTGTGTTTGGACCAGTGGAGATGAACAAGGCACGTCTTTCAATTTTTGCTTCCTCCCCTCCTTCCCCCCACTCGCGGACACACTTATTTCTCATGACTCAACGTGAAGTGCCAAAAAAAAAAAAAAAAAAAAAGAAGAGAATGACTTTGAGTTATTTTTCTCTCGCGCCGGAGATTACAGAGGTTACTTTCCCTCGGTGCCGCTCGATGATCGTACGTCGGTTTTTATGTGTCCTCCCCTCACTGTATGCACATAAATCAGCGGCATGGCTGCTCACTGGGTGTGTAAAATATGTTTTTCCCCACTGACCAACTGCTTAAGTAACGCTGTGGGTGATTGCAGTCATTAGTTGCTCAGCTGCTGATACCGTGTGTCTTTGCGCGCGAGTTAATCACACCGTGCGTCAGTTTACTTTAGGTGGATTTTCTTTCACCTGATTAGGAGAAATAGGCGTGGAATCCGATTACAAGTCACAGAAATCCTCCCAATAAGAATCTTGGAGCAAATTACTTTCCCTGTTCTCATTTCAAATATAGTTTGTGCCACATTTAGTGAAAATTAGACATAAGTTGTAGGGGGTGGATTGTTAAAAGTTTTGAAAAATGAGCACTTGTTCGTGTTTGTTCGGGACTTATGAGTCAAAATGCAAATACGGGTGATATCCACAAAAAAAAGCCCTCCTGTTCCTCGCCGATGGGCTACCTTTCCACCGAATTTCAGGATTTACCGCAAACAAACAGACTGAAAACATTTTACCCCCCCAGTGGAAAAAGGCAGAAGCACACCACATGTCAGCTGTTGCCTCCAGGCACCAACGAAAAACCGGTGTGGACTCTAAAAAGAAGGCACAGATTTGTATTTTTTAGCATGAGCGTTGCAGTCCAGATTTTCTCAAGGTGGCGCGCGCTTGGCAGGAAACAAAACCGCGAAAGGAAGAAAGGATTGATGTAATTTGTATGTATACAAATGTCAAAATGTCAAGGCGTGTAATCCTTTCAGGAGGTGATGAGGTCTTTGGTTAGAGCTTGGCGCCACTCCAGACTTTAACGCAAGAAAAAGTGCTTACTCCCAAGTTCTGGAGGTGAACGCCGACTTCTGATCCCACTTCCCACTTCTCTCACTCCCCGGTGCGCTCACTCTCCTCCTCTCTCTCCCTCGGCAGGCTTTGAAGGGATTATTTCGGTATCAGTACATATGGATTTACAGTAGTGGTGTACAGTATATCCAGAGTGGCATGTTCCATTTTTATTTAATGCCAGCATACTTTATAGCATGTTTTTTTCTTCTTTTTTCCCAGCAAAGACGTATGAGGACTCGAATGGTCTGTGTAAGCAAAAAAAAAAAGTCATATCACCACAAATCCTCACGTCGAATCCCAAATGATACACCCCCCCCCCCTATAGATAAGAGCTGCATCATTCACACGGAAGGCGTCAAAACATTTTAAAATCGTGGCGCTGTCAGAGAAACACGCGCCAAGGCATCTGCTCCAGTTAAATACCGAGTGTTTGCAATGTCAAGATAGCGCTTGTACAGTACACAGTATGAGTGGTGTTTATTTTTCTCGACCTAATTCAGTCATAATTATCCGTTCGGAATTCTAACTGTTTTATTTGATCTATTGGAAAGATGTCCCGAAGCCAAAACTACTAATTACCTGAGACTACCGTGAGTCTGAGGACGTACTATAAAAGCAAAATATTCTCTTTTGCCTTTATCATCCCTAGAATGCATAAAGTGGGGCGAACTTTAGCATTAACATCAACGTTTATTCCCAAAAAGGACTTTGCATTGTACAATTTAACATTGTATGTATCTCTCAAAGTCCTTTGTTCCTTTTCCTGTGCTCACACTAGGAAAGGTTGAATCATGCTAAATGCTTGTAAAGGAGGTCTGGATAGGGGTAATTTCTTCCGACAGTCCATACTGTGCAGTATTCCTGGCATGCTATGTTATTTATGTGATTAGCTGCTGTGAAAGGTCTCCATTTTCTTCCTTGCCATGACTTTTTTCCCCTGCTCGTCTTTCTAAATCGCCTCAAAACCCTCTTCAGAGTATTCTTGATAAAAAACTGTGCACTTTATTTGATATTCCATGTATTCCTCCACTACTTTTTATAAATTCTGTCCAACGTCTGTCCTCCCACCACTCGTCTGTCTTCTTCCTCTTACAGCAGCTGTTGCTAGGCAACAGCTCATGGCTGCATTAGAATATTAATATTTACATAAAAACAATATTCAATAGTCTGTGAATGGGCTATCTGATGTGAGTTCCATTATGGAGTAATTCAGGCGAATTTCAAGGTCTGGTCCAGGCAAGGACACTTCCGACAGTTCAGTCAGAGTAATGTGATTACTGAAACTTAGTAATCTGTTACACTGCTTTTACTGGGAAATGTAGAGTGATTGATGTCACAGTATAGTAATATTATATACATATATTATATGTTGATGTGTCTGAACACAGTGATTACTGTGCAGGATTACAGCACAAAGTTAAAATGCAACGGTCTTACTTAAGGAAATAATATAAACTGTATTCAAGTTTAACATCAGACAGTTAAGTTTAATATGTGCAGACGGATTAAACTGCTAAAAAGCTGATTCGTCGACATTTCTTTTAACAACCCACTGGAACACTGAAAATATAATTTTTATCTTTGCAACGTCTGACATCCAGTGCGGCTTTATATCATCTTGTCTTTATTTCTGTAATCCTCTGTTCCTCCATCCCACCTGCTGTGGCACAGCTGTAGATTGTGCAGCATCCACATCACAGCACCACATTACTGCTGCCCTGTGTCTGAACAGAGGCTGCTTTTGGATGGCTTTTGAGATTTTACAGATTCTTTTTTAAGTCCTCACAAGGATGGTCCATTTTCTCAAATGCTTTAATTCCTTTTAAAATGCAGGACGTGGCATAGGTGGTAATATAGGTGGTTGGGCTTTTGTCATCAGGGCCAAATCACTTGGCAATGTTTTACGGGATGTGTTTTTGATGTGATTCATTTTAGTAATTTATGGAGTTTGTTTTCTTTTATAGTTTAAGCAAATGTGCATTTTCAATCTTAATCTTGCTACTTTTTCTATGGAAATTTGGTTTGTCTTTTGTTTTCCCGTGAGTGTCATGGTCTAATGTTTTCGATGACTATTTGTTCTTCGGCTGTGCATAACATCAGTGACACTCATACTGAACAGCAACTTTAACAAGTGGACTCCTTAAAGAATGAAGCTCCTTCTTATCTGTGGTCAGGGGGGGACTTTAAGTCATTCTGTCGCTAACCCTGCGTGTGACCTATCGGTATACAGTTTCCTGAACCAATAGTCTGGCATTTATCAACAGCGTAAGAGCAGCGGGGCTAATCGATAATTCATTTTGGCTTTGCCGTCATAACGACATAAACAATTGGGAGGATCTGCTGGTTGCTGCCGCTAGATTATCACTCCCGCATTAGAGGTGCCGGAGCGGAGCAACAGCCTTGTCATTTGAACGGCCGAACAGTCGGGTAAGTTGGCCGCCAGCTCATCAAAGCACAGGAAAGGGCAGAGAGCATCGCTGCCGCTGCCAACCGGGTCTGCCAACGCAGGTAACCGCACGCACAAGACACTTCTGGTGCATCGGAGCTCACAGGAGACGTCACTGCAGCAGCGGCCACGCTCCTCTACCGACTGCATGAGAACAGCTCTCAAAACCATTTTGGAGAAAGCCTCCATCCAAATACACATCGAGGGCAGCGATTATGTTCTTTCTTGATTAATTCAGTGATTAAATCTTTAGTCAATCAGATGTCAGTACAATCAATGACGCCCAGAATTTACAAAATTGCTGTAATTTGTTAGTTTATATTGTGTTTTTTAAGTTTGCACTGACGTTTAAGCACATTTAAAGGTGGAACAAGAGGATATTTTGACATTTAGTCTGGCTGATATTGTAACAGTTAGCTCATCAGCACTACACCTACACAACTGTCGCATCTGCCCGTAGTGCTTTCTTTCCTCTGCAGCCTTTTCCTATATCCTATATGTCAGCCGAGACGCGCAGTGCACTTTTATGACTGTGCCAGTGCCGCTTGAAACCGTGCCAGAGCTGCAACACCAGCAGAGTGAGACTTTACTTCAGCCTTAAACGTATAGGCCGCCCGGCGCGCTTAATCTGCCGCGCGTCAATCTGGCTCGTCTGCGAAACATTCGGGGTCCTGTTACAGTTTGTCCTCCGCCGAATGTGTCAGTCGCGTCTTATGTAACTCGGTTCCAATTTGTCAGCAAATCCTTCTGCTCCCTCGCACCCTGTAAATTAAAGCAATTTGGATTTTGATACAAGCCTGAAGAATAATTGCCATAGTGTATTCTCTATAGGCTGTTTTACATTATGCATTTTTTTTTGTTCTGTTTTTGTGGTTTTGCATTAAAAAAGCTGTGTGAAATCTCGAAAGTTACGCGCAGAATAAACTAAAGTACTGACATGAGAGGGAGCGACAAGGAACAAAGACGGATGTGCAGCGAACAAGTGTAGCACGCGAGACGTCTGTAAATACTGTAATCCTTCTTTCCCTTCACAAATTCACTTTGTGCTTATCGCTACGAAAAGTCCTAAATAAATAAAATTATTACTTTTTTATCAGATGATACTCGGCTTGTCAGATTTTTTTTGCCTGCTGGTGGTTTTTTGTAGTTACAACCACTCAGACGACTACAGATTAAGGAAAGCAGATGTCTTCTTCCACCCCAAAGGGCAACGTTGGCTGACATCAGCGTGTCATTTCGAAGCCCTTTTCTCAAGGAGAGCTCGTTTCTGGATCCGCGATGCATATTTTAGCTTTTTCAGCCCACATGAGTCGAACAGGCGTGTTGAGCGTGTATCACTTTCAGGCAGCAACCACATGCCTCTGTTGCTGCTGCCAGTTTGCTCAAATGTCCTCTTGGATCATTCCCTGCAGCACCGGTTGTCTTGCAGTAGGTGGACAGAGATTGGCTGCTGTCGTGCAGCCATTTCCTTCGCCTTATACTGCGCTTGTAGTTCGGTTCACGTTGTCCATAGTGACGACTGCCAAATCTCTGTTTAGCCGCCTTTACGGACTCATATGCTCCTATATATGTGTTTCTGAGTCGGCTTTTACTCCATCACTCAGCAGTGTCGGCGGTGGCAGAAAAGAAATCTCTCTCCTATTCAGCCCTAACTGAGCAAAAATATTAAATGGAGCATAAAAACTCTACAACTCTCTGCTGCGACACAAGCCTTTAAAGTCGGCACGATGATACCTTTTAATCTGTTTTTTTTTTTTTTTTTTTGCTCACACGGTTTTTCAGCTGTTTGCTTCTGTCAGATAGTGTAATAAATTATCCATTAACTAGCATATTAATCAAACCAAATAAAAAAAGCATCTGGCACCTTACACGCACA
>JAOXYL010000001.1:4711663-4732334 GCA_028564955.1 Terapon puta | reverse complement strand
CGCGTACAGAGCGAGCATTGAGGCCACATGAATGTTTTCCTCCTCTCCCTCTTCCCTTCTCCATAAAATCATAAGACACTTGGCTCCCTCTCTCATCCAGTCTGTGCAGACAAATGTCTGTAGCTACTTTGGGCATAAAAGCTGCCAAAACTGTGAGAGATGCCAAACTATATTGAGAGGCAACTATCAGTGCTTGGAAACAAAATTCAAGGCCGTGCCCTACATCTGTTTCGCATTGATTGCTTATTGATAGAACGGCGGAGATGTCAAGTGCTGAATACAGAGCGAGATACGTGAATAATCCTGTAACAAAATCCACAGAAACTACTACAGATTATGCTCTTATCTTATTTAAACATACACTCTCCTTGCTGAAAGCGGTGAGAAAAACTATTTTCACCAAACAAAGAGCCCACTTTGGCAGCGAAGTCGATCATCTCCTTATTGTATTTGTCCTTTATGTGGGTTTTTAAAATAAATCTCTGGATTATGTATTAATTCTGGTGAAAAGTCAGTATATTGCATTTTCCCACATAAAATGAGACGTGCATGAGGTTACGGCCTCAAAAGTGAAGCATTTTAAAGCATATTTCCTGCCCCCTGCTTCCATTCTTTCAAACGACATTTGTTAAAAATGCTCATTTGATTGAGGGCTTTGCTGGGAGAGAGCGAGGTAACGGATGCAACAAGCAACAAAGCCTCCAAGCTTGATTACAACCAATACGATGTGGTCGCATGCAGTCCAGACGTTGCTCTTTTAGAAGGTTTTTCCACAGTGCACCTTTCCACGCTGCTGGTTGGCACCCTTACCTTGCTGCTTTCTGTTTTCCGCCTTTCATACGTGTCACAGGTGTTATTAGATGTTTGATTACAGACAACAGCAGTCAAGCTGGAAACCATCTGTTTCACAGCTTGCGGGTGGTCCGTTTAACCTGGCTGTCTTCTCCTAGAACCAGCTTCCTAAGAGCTTTTTCTTAAAGGGGACACTCGGCTCGGACTTTAGAGCGTCCGTTTATACATTTCAAACTAAAGAGGAAGCTTCGTCAGACATTGTATTTACATATTTTGGCTCTTGGCTACAGAGAGACGAATTCTCCCCTTCCTCCTCGTGGAAGCTTTAGCAATGTTGGAGCAACAAAAACCGCGTCTGCCGCTTCAAGGGGCGTTCACGCTGACAACCTGACAAGGTACTGTATGTGCAAACTCACATAGCGCGCTCGGATAAAACACCCCTCTGTTATTCACTTTCTGGAGTTGTACAACCGCGCCTCAAAGGGGTATAAGCTGCTGTGCGATATTTTAAAGTTTGATAAGCCTTCACACTGGATTTACCGGTGTGCGTTGAATGTTCTGTTGCCGCTGAACGAGGTCTGCCCACGGTAACGCTGCGGTTGTTTTATCGCGCCGCCGAGTCTCTTCGACAGCGGCCTCGCCAAACACTCACCCAGGGATCGTGACTCAGGAGGAGGAGAAGATGGTTTTTTGGACAGCTGAGATTGCGGCTGAACAGTTGGAGATGACAACTGAATATCAGCGGGCTAAGATCCTTATTTTTTTATCACATATTAGAATATGATCGTAAACCCCTGGAACACGCCTCGCTTGCTCGCTCTTCAGAAATACGAGATCGCGTTGAGGCACCAGGCTGAGTGGCTGCGACGCTGCTTTGTGTAAACCACCGTGCGCTATCTTCGTATTTAATGAACCTTAAGTGGACTTGCTCCTGTATTTTGAGATTTTGCTGTCGGCGGCACGGTCAGGCTAATGCATCCTCTTATGTTGCTTTGCTATACGCTCTTCTTTGTATGAAAGCTCCCAGTTTTCCCTTTTATCTGGTTTGGAGTCCACCGCAAACCGTGCTTTTCTGACACATTACGCGCAACAGGAGCCCCCAACGTCCAAGACTTGCCCATCGCCTGCCTTTTAAGTAAAAAAAAAAATACAAAACTCAAAATCAGTGCCGTTCTGCAGCTGATCCTGAAGGTTTAGTTGACCAGTGCGTCACATCGTCACGCACAGCCTCACGGCTACAGAGGAGCCGACTGGGCTCTTTATTTTTTCTTCCCATCTTCCCTCCTTGTCAGATTATGCTCATGAATAATTTTTTTTTTTTTTTTTGAAAAAGAGCTGCATCCAAGTGCGACATTCAAACGGTGACGCAAGTCAAGTGTACTGAAAAATGAAGCGAAGTGAAATAATGTTCACACCCTAAACCTATACCGTGACACACACACACAAAAAACAATCAACCGTCTGATTCACCGCTTGTGAAAATACTTTTACCACCCACTTACACTATATATACACAACAAGTGCCTGGAAATGAATGAGATTACTGTGCAGTATCTGAATGGGATCCGGCATCATTTTGTTGGGGCTGAGTGTGTCACCTCCTGAATAAATTGATCAGTTAGCGAATGAATTAATGATCCCTTTGTTGGAATAGACACCGCTTGCATTCGGGGCTGACCATACATACCAATAAGTGCCTGAATGAGGCCCGCACCGATTGCCTCGCAAACGTTTTGCCGGCTAGCCATCAAGCACTTTGTGAATGAAATGGAGCAATCCCCAAGGCAATTGTGACTGTGAGCCATTTTGTGCTATTTGGATAGTGGAGATGTCATAATGAAAAGCAGTCTCTTCACTGAATTGTTGTAATATGTTTTTTTTTTTTTCTTTTTTGCATGAATCCTGATTGTTTCCAGTGGAGATTCGGTTTAATTGGTTCAATATTAAATAAATTCCGAAACGCCAGCGAGGGTGGTGGAGGCTATTAGGCTTGTCCTTTTTTTTTTCTTCTTCTTCTGAATGTGACAATGTTCTCCGAGGTTCTCTGGGGTTCTTTGTTCATCATATTGAGTCGGCGGAGGGAGCAGGAATAGCCCATTGTGCTATTGGTTATGAAATTCTCAGATTTGCCAGCATGAATCGAATGATTCTGTCAGACAGATGGAGTGATTCAAATTAGATAAAAGAATCCAACTCCCCATGTATAATACAGAACGATCACTTCCTTTTCCTATTAGAGAGATCCACTTCCCTCCTCTGACCTCATAAAATAAGCGAATATTCTTCTCAGTTCAGCATTCTGGGAGCTGCTTAGTAATCTTTTTTTTGTTTGAATGTTTCTATACAAGTGTTCATGTGCAAATGGGACAAAGATGGCAAAAGATGGTGACAACGTCTCGGCGAATAACGCGTTCTGTGAAATCTATTGGAAAAAAAGAATTGCAATTTTTATTTGTATTCATGTACAGTATGAACTACAATCTCAGGTATCAATAATTGAACATCATCCTCAGAGAAATTAGTTGGACTCCTTACAAGCACAGTCTCTTGTTTTTTTTAGTTTTTTTTTCTCATTTTTCTTTAGCTTTTTTGTTTTTTTTTTAACAATTGAAGCACATGTAAAATTATGATCTGAAGATTTTTTTTTTGCATTATGTTTTTGAAAATATTTTTTTTTTGTTGTTTTTGTAGAAATTTAACCATTTGATGATTATTCTCTCCAAAAATGAGAGAGAATATTCCCACATACAGTAACCCTCCCCATACATAGACAGTTGGCAGAATAACACACAAGAATTTGATCACCTTGGCTTCGGGTTTTGCACAAAAATCAAGCTCGCTCTGCTGGTATTTCAAGTCCAACATTCTGCAGCTCAGTCTTAATTTCATTCTGGCATTCAAATATCTCTCCACATAAAGCCACCCTGCTCAAGTAAATACCAATACAGAGATATTCCATTCATTCTGTTTAACTCACAACCCTCGTCCCCAAATATATATATAAAAAAAATCTCAACCTTTTTTTTTTTTTTTTTCACTGTAGCCAGCGTCAACATTGAATCATTAAGCCACCAAAAGCATTGAAAAGGAATTTAGCGTTAAAAAAGAAAACAGTGGAAAGGGAAAGAATGGTTCACTCACTGACGTTACCTTTGTCGGTGCTATTCTTGTCATTCGTTCTTTGAAAGACTGACAACAAACAGGTTTTTTTTTGTTTCCACGTAGTTTCATCTGTCTCTGCGTCACCCGACACGGCGGGTCTTTGAATGTATAATTTGCCTCCACCATCGCTGTTCACCGCTCCACAGTTATCGCAGCAAATAAAAGAATACATTTAGGAGGCTGACTGATCAGAGGTGTGACTTTTGTGAGTGACGATGCTGCATTATGCTCGTGACATAAATCTCTCTCAATCCGAAATGGAAATCAATAAGGCGAGCAGAAACGCCGGACATTTGTCCGTCCGTTCGTGTTTTCATATCGTTTGGCGATTCGTGTCATTTGAAAATGCACCGAAACGGTTCGCTGCTCCGCGAAAGTGACGTGATGTGCGGGTCATTTCCCCTCGAAAGCGTCTTCAAATATACATTGCATTATGCCGGTTTTGTCGATAATCAGTCAGGTTTGCCAGATCGCCAGTGGGAAATTAAAATATGCTTGTTGCACAGAGACCAAAGTGAAAGGCATATCTACCTCTTCATACTTTCTGCACAAGGTCACTGTTTCCATGGCGACTGTCTGATGGCTAGTTTTGCCTCCTTATTCCTTATCTTTTTTTTTTTTCTTCTCACTCCTCTCCCTTCATATCTGCAATATCTCTGTTTGAAGACCCCTCACGACTGTTGTGGGTCTGACCACCCCCCCCACACCTTCCCACCCACTGTTCTTCACTTTTCATCCCTGCCTCCCTCTTCCTTAAGCCTTCCTTTTTGAAAGACTAAATAAAAAAAAGCAAAGCGTAAACAGACTACAGGAGAGACAATGTTTTGATGGTCTATAAATGATGCAACATCAAAGTGTGTGTGTGTGTGTTTTCCTCTGACAAAAATGAGACCGAGCAGGGGTCGCTTCAATATCAAAGGCCTGCATCCCCTGTTAGATGTTGGGCACAGGGAGAGTGGAAAAGTCTCACGCTGTTTTGTTATCAGCTTTCCACTGTTAGTCCGCAAATGAACTGCTGATACAGATTAATGAGCTATAACCCATCTCCCCTTATTTTGTTGCAGGTTCCTAGTTGCCTCGCCGACTATGTTAGCCCCGTCTGCGTTGGTCTGACAGGGTCACACTACATTACAAAGCAGCCTCATTTGCCTCTTTATCCGTGTAACAGATGGACTATCAGTGCCCGGGCTCGCATGACCCCGGGGTGATGGCAAGGTAACGCGACACTGAGTGGACGTAGATCATTACTGGGTTAACAGGGAGGCTACAGACCGCAGCCTTATGCTCCTCTTCATTTTCCCGAGCAATATTCTGCCGTCGTGCGGCACATGCCGGCGGATAAAGCGTGACAAATGAGACATGGCGAGGGGTGAGGAACGTGCCTGAGCTAAGTGACGGAGAGACAATCAAAAGAAGCAAGAGGACGCGGAGGCAAGAGGAGAGGGGTGGGAGGAGGAAGCAAGGGAGAGGGTAGAAGGGAAAGATGGAGAATTAAGAGACGGAAAAGAGAGAGGAAGAGTCGAAAGAAGTAGAAAAGGTAGAAGTGTAACAAAAAGGTAGGAGGAGGAGGAGGAGGAGGAGGGGGAACAAGGGCTTAATCTTAATTAAAGTGAAGGATGTATGGCTGTTGTTTAGGAGCCACAGGGGAAATGCACATTTACTCATTTGGCTGCTTTGCTCCTCGGGCATGCTGGCTTCACTGCGATATCATCCAGAGCTGTGTCATTAAAAGATCTCATTTCGTGTTGAGTGACAGCTAGAATATGACGGCAATGAAAACAAGACCCATTTCATGTTTTGTCTCTCATAAACCTCCGCCAAATTGGATAAGGTACGCTGAACAACTAGCAAATAAGTGCTCATAAATGCGAAAACAATGCTCTTCAATGAAACACATTATTATCAGGTAAAATCAAGTGATTAAACGAATGGCATTGCTTTAATTTTAGTGTAAAGCCAATCCAAACAGTGGTTTCACATACATTCCATGTTCGCTGTTAAGGAAACCATTCTTTCCCTTGTGCGGTATTACACGGAGAGAGAGATCGAGAGAGAGAGAGAGAGAGAGAAATAAAATGAGCTAAAAAGCTATCACAAATTGTTTTTCTTCATTTAGCCACTAGACATACTTTTAATAAATAATCTTTGTTTTTGTAAAGACACTTGTTAAAGTATCATATGTCGTCCCTTTGCCAAATGCTGATTTATCGCCATTATCGACATCAACTCTGTCAATGTCATTTTGATTTCTTTTATCGTCACGTTTTGGTCCATTGTACTCCAAGTATGAAACTGCTGATACTGGATATTTAGTCAAATTCAAGATCAGATTTGGGTCTCTTGTACATTGTCTTTAGAGCAGGCTTGAATCAGTAAAGGTTCCTGTGTGGCTGAGCTGTGTATGGTACTGAGCATAGGAGGGTGGTGGTAAGTGCTCTTGTAGGTGTTGTAGTGGTTGTAGTGCTCCAGTGGGGGCAGCGATAGATGTCTCTCCATGGCAGCGACACCTGCAAGCTCTTCTTCGACGGTAATGACCTCCATGGAAGAGGCAGGGCCATCAGGATCTTGTTGGTTATGCTGCTTCCTCATCTTGTAGAAAATAACCAGCAGGACAGCAGCCATAAGCGTGATGGCCACGAAGCAGCCAATGATAATCTTGGTGGTTTTCATCACCTCATCCAGGCCATTTTGGGCTTCATCTCCATCCAGATCAAGAACTGGAATGGTGTAAGTCCGCTCTGTGGTCTTTGTTGAAACAGGAGTACCTTTTGTTGTTGAGGATGACACCCAACCAAATGGGGGAAGTGGCGTTTGATCATCCCCCGGGCTTTCAATGGTCTCCACGGTCACTGTGGTAAAATAGGTCACCCCACTATTTTCCACAGATGTGACATTAAGCACAGCAGAAGCTGAAATGTTGCCTGCTGTGTTGCTCACCATGCAGGTGTAAGTCCCAGTGTCCTGCATTGTGACACTAGTAAAGTTCAGTGTCCCATCATTGAGTACAGACAAACGCACCTTATAAGCCCCATGGGTCACCAATGAACCATTTGGTGTGAGCCAGCTGATGGATGTCAATGAGCTTGTACGACATTTAAGCTCTGCACCCATGCCCTCTGTCACATTTAAGTCACTGGGTGGCTCCACAATCACAGGAACATCACACTGGAAATAGCTGTGGTCCAGTTCTCCAATGTAGCGACCTTTGAAGGCCGTAGGAGTATGGCAACGGGCGCAGCAACTGGTATTTGCAGGTACTGCCTCCTTCAGCCACCAACTGAGCCACAAGATATCACAGTTGCAATTCCAAGGGTTGTGATGAAGGTGGACCCGCTCCAGGCGATGCAGTGGTGTGAAGAGGTCATGTGGTAGAAAGGTAAGGTTGTTGTGGGCCAGGTTGAGCTCCACCAGTGACTGGAGGTCATCAAAGGAATTCCTCTCAATAGTTTGGATCTGGGCATGCATCATCCACAGCTTCTGGAGGTTCGCTAATCCTGTGAATGAGCTGGGTTTGATAACAGAGATCTGGTTTCCTGACATTTCTAGCTCTTCAAGCCTGACCAAAGGTAAGATGTTGGGGATCTCCTTGAGGTTGCACATTCCCAGGTTCAGGTAGCGCAGATTGCTCAAGTCCTTGAAGGCTCCATCAGAAATGTAGGAGAGACGTTTAAGCTCACCTAAATCCAGCCTTCGAAGCGAGGGGACCCGGTTGAAGGCATAAGATGGTATACTTTCAATGGGGTTGTTCCGTAACCACAATTCCTTCAACTTGGACAAGTACTCAAATGCTCCATTGGGGATTGTCGTGAGCCGATTATCAAAGAGCTCCAAGGTGTTGAGACTGGTCAGCCCATTGAACGCACCTATTTCAATGCTGCGGATGTGGTTCTTGCTCAGCTGGAGGATCTCCAGATGGCGCAGATGTTTGAAACTGTCCACCTTGATAACCTGGATGAGGTTGTCCTGGAGGTTCAGGTAGCGAGTGTTGGTGGAAATGCCATCTGGGACGTCCCGTAGACTGCGGCGGGTGCATATCACTTTGCTGAACTGGTTACTGCATGAGCAGACCGAAGGGCAGGTCTGAGCACGAACCAGTCCAGCCACCACCAGGATCTGAAGGGCCAAAAGGAGCACAAAGAGGGGGTTGGAGAGCGCCCCCTTCAGCCTACGACCTCTCATTGTCTGGCGCTGGAGGGAGGAGATCATTGTGTTCAGCATTCATAGTTCATCTGCTGTTTGTGTTCTCTGCAAAGAGAAGAAAAGAAGAAGAGGAATATTCAGTAACCCCATAAAATAATAAGAAGCTTACAACACAAACAAGTCCAAGGTTTTTCATTAGTTAGTTGGCAGCAAATTAACTGACACCCATGTATGTTTCATATGACTTTAAATGAATTAATCTTTGGGATTGGGACAGTTGTTCAACAAACAATTAGAAAAAGTGACTAAAGAATTGATCCATTTGTGGCACATTACAGACAAAGAATTCATCAAAAAATGATCAGCAGATTAAGTGATAATAAAAATTATCGTTACTTGCTCCCCTAATCTATTTGTATAGTACAATGTGCACAGATTGACAATAGAACAAAAGTAAGATGAATTTACAGTGTCAATTAATTGTCAGTACTGCCCATCTGTGGAATATAACAAACTCTTTGTTAGCTTCCTAACCCAGGCTTGTCCCAGATTTTCAGACTTCACAGGATCTTATGTATCTACACTGGAGACCAAAAATGGAAAGAAAAAAACAAAAAACAAGAACTTAGAATAAGAACCTGTGAATTTCTTGTAAGCTCAAAAGCAAAGCATTACACTCATTGAACAAGTCCTGCAATGTCACAAATAAATCCTGAAAGTCAAACAGACTATCTATCCATTGTGAAAAACAATGCAAAAAGCAATGAAGTCTGGTAAACCACTTCAGGACAGCCTTGTCTGAACCTGTGCTATGGCTTGCATTTTTATAACAGAAATGTTATAATTGATAAATGTTATCCGATGGTAAAACTCTGAGGGTTACTGTTCTTGTTTTCTTCACTGAAATATTCTATAGCTTCTTTCTCATCTTTTGAGATATTTTATCTGATTCATTTTCTGGCGTTTCAAAAACACTATTTTCCATCGATTCATGATTAATGCCTTTGTTATTCAAAGCAGTACTGCAGCGCTGTTTACTTTTCATTATGAGCCAGTTTATTGTTTCACCCATGATTTAAGAGTGTGAAGAGGTCTGGTATTGTCCTTGCATAGCTACGCAATAACAGAAATGATTATCTCCCAAATCAAGTGACTAACAAGAAACTCGTTATTCCGCTATCTGAGATTAGATTGAATTAGATTAGATTAGTCCATTCAGCCCAAGTGTCTAGGAATATGCCTGAGTGTGCTCCAGATAAAAATAGACTAAGACATTCATACACATACAGTACAGCTTGTGCCTCCCACAGCAGTGTCGATGTGTTCTCATCAGCCCTTATTATCTTCTGCCCACCAAGATTGTAACCTACAAATAAATCAATGCACACTATATACCAAACATACCATATATGCTAAAAAATGATAAAAAGCGACAATGATGTGTCAAGCCGTGCTATTAAGTGATGCAGACCCCATTCTTTAGTGAAATGAATGCCTTTGCCAAGAGCAAAGCACTCTTGCCTAGTGCAAAAAAAAAAACCATTAACTTCACCTACTGGGTTCTTAGATTTAAGTATTCTCCTTGTCTCTTTCCATTTCAAGTTATCCGTTAATCATCTCTTTCCATCAACCCATGAGCAAGAAGGAACGAGTATATTATGACAGGTGTTTTCTAAACTGTAAAAATTGTTAACTGAGGTGGAAATGTTCTCCGGTGAGGATGAGTGGTTGACTTAATCAGTAGAAATGAGTCTACATGTGGCTTGGTTTTACACCAGCCGGGCTGCCATGCCAGCCGCAGTGTAGAGAGGCTGCAGAGAGACGAGCCTCTGCTGAGGAATCAGATCGAATGAGGCCTCCCACTGGCAGGAGCTCATTTTGTCTGGCTGGAATTACAACAACCCTGCGCCGCCACCTCGGAGGAGAAAATGTCAGACATGACAAACACGGGGATAAAGATTATCAGCTGTCAATAAAACATCTGTTTGCATTTCGACTGGAATGCTTAAGGAAAACAAGTCAATTCAGCAACGAGAATGTCAATCTAGAGTGCAGTAATTGCAGCTTTGATCACATGTATTCTTTACAAAACACTTCATGTAAATACATTTTTATCAGTGCAGAATTCCTCACCGCATAAAGGAATGGCACATATACTGCAGGAGAAAGAAATTGCTTCAAACATCCTTCCTCTCTTTGTTGGTGCAACACCGCGTGGATTAATTCCATCTAGGCATGCTGAACATGTATTCATAGCCACTGAAAGCAGTGGCTGCTTACATCTAAAATCCTGCCAGCAACATAAAAACACACCCACCCTTACTTTTCTGCTTCCGCACCAGCAGCCACTGGCATTATGTCTGACACCACCGTGATTTGCCAAATTCATTTGTTATAATGAGTTTGTTGGAAAAGGGCTCGGGTACCATATGTCTCAATCAGGGTGCACATAGAGAGGAGGCTAATATAAAGCAGAGTATTTCTGAGCACTTAAATTACAATGTCTGATGATTAGAGTCTTGTCGGTGGTGTGCACCGCGAGCGACGCCGTTCCGCTCTCGCTGGCGAAATGTGTTAGCTCGGACATTCCCGCACACCAGGGAAGTCTTGGCAGTCTATCACAGACTAAACGACTAAACAACGACCAATCACGACAGCAAGTATCGCCTCAACATCAACAAAAGAATCTCTTTCACAGCCCCGTGGTATGAATATGAGAGGGAAATATGTTAACACTGCGGCACACAAGTCAAACTGAGGAAGATAATACATCTTTGAGGATGAAATGAAACAAGAAATGTTGCATTATTGAACGACTTGCTTTTGCAGTCAGTTTTTGATATTGATATTTGTCTTCGCTTGTTGGCATAGCATTTCCCCTCAGAGTACTAAAGGGGGATTTGGACTGTTTTATGTGCAATAGGATTATTCCAACCAAGTAACAAAAAAAAAAAAAAAGAAGAAGAAGAAGAAAAAAGAAAAGAAACATCTCGATTTGCAATTTCCACTTATCGGACAAACAAAATAAAGTCACATGTTGAGCTGTGAGCATGCTAATCTCATGTGTGGCCCGAGGTTGTAATACTGATATGATCACAGTTGATACCTGACTTCATTAACACCTTGCCGCTGTATATGCCCTCGGGTATTGCAAATCCCTTTCACCTCCTCAATCCACAATAAAGCTTACTTTATTTCATATCCTGACACTAAATGGCCAAAGTCACTAAAACAAACATGAAAAAAAGATGATAATCTCGTAATTTATTGAACCATTTGGGTGAGGGGGGAATAAAAAAAAATGTGAGAAGTGTGAAATTGACAGAGTGGGTAAAATAGGAAGTGATATGAAATCTGGCAAGTCTCTCATCACGATGGAGAAAGAAGCCCGTGGCCACTAAGAGGGCTGTCTGATGAACTGACTGTCATCCCGCTAATTCATTCAACACATTACTGATTCATTACATTTGCATACGTTTGTAGCGTGTCTTGTTTTCAACCTCATTTGTGCTGATGTTGTAACCTCACAGGCCATCTGTGTCTTACAAGACCCGTGCACAGACAATGTGCTTCTCAGATACAGACCGATAACAGGTTTGTTGTGTCAGTATTACGACAGAAATCCTGGGTGCTAAGGAATATATTAGCGCATCCAGTGTTTACGAGAAAAAAAAAGGAGATAATCTACTGAACGGCCGTCGCAGCATGAAAGAGTACGCTGAAATACGAGGCTGGCAATGTTGTAGTTTTTTCTTGTTGTCAGCAAATACTAGAAAACGCCATAAATGACACACGTTTGTCCATCTTTCAGAACTTTCCTACTTTCCTACTGAATCTGTGGCACTCAACCAAAAGCCCATTCTTCACTGCTGAACATGGAAATCTTTAAAAGCAGGTCACAAATGTGGACTTCAATCTAGTAAATACCTGGAAACTGTAGTTCAAGTGTATAAAAGTAAATCATGTGTTTGTAAGGGGAATATTTTTGGATGGAAATTAACACAATTACAGTTCATGACACAGACTTGACTAAATCGAAATCAACTACCAAGATTCACTGTAAGGATGGAACATGTGACCCGGTGCAACGCTTTGTCTCATTTATATTTCAATGGTTTTTGGACAGTGGCGATCGATCACAGAGAGGAAAAAGCTGTATCACACTGTGGCAATGTGTTGGTGAGATAAATTTATTGTTTGCTCTTTCTGGGGGTATTTCAATATTTTTTTAGCTAAACAAATATGAAAATACCTCACAGGAAAACTGAAGAATAGTTCCAGCACTATCTGTTAAAATGGTTTAGAGAAAATTAAATTAGAAATTCAACAATTAGTCAGTTGATTTTGCCAGTCGATTTATCATTTAAGTCATTTTTTAAGCAAAACAGCCAAACCTTTTTTGGTTCCATCCTTTCAAAAGGAGGATGCTCACTTCCTTCCTGTTATGGACTGTTAGTTTAATAAAAGATGCAATTTGAGTACCTTGGACTTTATAATAGACATTTTTATGTCATGTTATAGACAAACCTATATACTGCATCACTGCAAAAACAACGGGCAGATAAACTGATAAAATGGAGAATAAATAGCTCAAAGGTCAAACAAAACAAAGCAGCAATAAACCGTCTTAAATTAAGAAAATGGCTCAGTGTTGTCCTGTAGGTTTAATGGACTTCTATGTTTTTCATGACATTATTGTAAAAATATAGTAATTATTTGTTTCAAATACAAAAGAAGCACTGTTATCATAATGTTATGCTTCAAATCCTTCCTCTGTCTGTCGCTTTGAGTCTGAAGTGTTGTATGTCTTTTAACACATTAACGCTCACCTAAACGCAAACGTTTGACTGATGATTGAATGATTTGCTGAGCTGGTAAACTGATTTCACGACGGCGGCTATTCGCTTGTGTTCCTCCGTTTTGGCGTAGTGAGGCTAGACTTTTTCAATCCGACGCTTTGCATTGAAGTCACCTGCTTGCTGCAGAGTGTGTGTGTGTGTGTGTGTGTGTGTGCATGGTTGTGTGCATTTGTGCACATCTCCGTGTGGCGTGCGGCGTTTTTAACATCTGGCACGGGGGGGGGTCATCATAACCAGAGGCCACCGCCGCTGCGGTCTCACTCTCACACGCAGACCGAGAGTGCTTCACTCTCCGGCTCTGCCCCACCTGAAGGAAAAAAAAAAAAAAAAAAACAACAGAAAAACAGAAGGCAATTCCCCTCCCCCCCCGTCTTGGCCTCAGTACGCAGAGTGCTGGTGTTAAAGAAATAAATCTACGAGGCTGCTGGGTGCTGCTGACTTATCAGCCAAAGTCTATTCTTTTAACAGGAACAGAAATGATGGCCCTTTCGTTGACCGGATGAGTCTCAGAACAGCAAAAATAAAGTGTATTTTCTCAAACATTTTTCATTCTCCTGGGATGGTGTTATCCAACGAATATTTTTTTTTTCTTTTTTTAGCACTGCCACTCTTTTGCTTGCTGCAGCCAATTTTATTAAACTGTGCCTACACCTCTAACCAAGGCACGGTTTAAGTTGGCCTCACTGCGGCTGTCACATGCATAATAATCCTCGCTATATTGTCATGTTTACTGTGCTTATGGCGTAGTATCATCTATCATGTCCTCTAGCTCTTAATGCCTGCTATATATTTTTATTTGGCACGTCATTATCATCCGGTTCGGTTGGGCCAGTTTGCGCTCTGAAACAACAGACATCTCGCACATCTCGGTCTTATTTAGTGAGTGTTTTAAACCAGGTGTGTTATCCCTGCAGTCTCTCTTTGCCCCCGTCTCCTCGCTGGAAAGAATTATAGGCCACAGCTGCAATGCACTGTAGTCTAGGTCACCAAAAAAAAAAAAGGAAAGAAAAGAAAGATACAAATCACGTTTTTGGTGTTTATCGCCTTAGCTACGCCCTGTGCGGAATATTACTTTACTTAGTGGGATGCCCAAAGAGGAATGGAGAAATCATTATTTCACCTCCGAATGAAACCGTATTTAAATCTGCGCCCTCAAATTGATCATTCGGAATACAACCGCCACAGCCATGATATTTCATTTTCCCAGGTAATATAAGTCACGCGAGCATCCCGGCAGAATTCGCTGAAAAACAACTGTCTGGAGGCGCAGCGCTTCTCGCACGGCGGCCTCAAGGTAACGACGCCCTGATTGCGCGGGGAGACACAACCCGTGAAACGTCTCATAGAAAGACGGCCGCAGTCGTGGAATGGGAGGAGGGGAAAAAAAAAAAAAAAAAACAAACGCAAAGGGTCATACGAGTGGGTTATGCTGGAGTGTTTTCTCTCATCTGTGTGGAGATAAAGTGCTTCACGAATGGATGGCCGCTAATGGATGGCTGCCAAGGGTGTCAGCGGAAAGGTTGGATGGAGCTCGGCTACGGGGGTACAGGATGCTATGACAACCGCAGGGACACTCCAGCTTTAATAAAGCTAACTAAAAGTGTCTCCTCGGGCGCTTAAACTTGATCGCAAGCGCCAGAATGCGGTTAAATTCCTTATACTGCATTTTGAGCGATCGCCGGGCGGACCGGCTCGATGGAGGATTGCGAGAGAACAATGCAGATGGATTTTCCGAGCGCGTTCGCATCAAAACCGCATCGGTTCCCCTTAATTTTTAAAGCTGCATTAATTGATTTCTGGACACTAGGGGGCGAAAAAAAAAAAAAAAAAGGTGACTGATGTATTGAGTCGATCGCACTGCAAATCCTGTGCGCGGGCCATAAAAGTCCAAACAATGAACAGAAAGAGTCTAAAGAGCTTTACAGAACTGCAGAGTTGGCAGAGATTTTTTTTTCCTAAAAGCAACTCATTTGATTTTACACAGAGCTGATTTAATGTTAATACAAAGAAGAAAAGGAAAAAGTATTGATTCATCTTTAGTTTGACATTAAGGTTTATGCTCAGAAAGTTCTAAGCCCAATAAAGGAATATGGATCAGAAATATAGTGTGTATATACAGAGAAGCCGTTCACTCATTTGCTTTGTACAACGTTATTCTTCAGGGCTCGAGTCTACCCAAGGCACTTCAGTATATCCGGAAAATACTCCTGGTAATATACTACAGAACAAATGTTGTATTCTCTGACCAAAATAAAAAAAAACAGAGAACAGACTGTAATTTAGGTCTTTTCATGATGGACTGTGAGAAAAAAAAGGTGGCACAGTCGACCTTCTGACCCGAGCTTAACCTCCGCCGTCCCCTCGGGGCCGTTAGCGCTCCCAGATGGCACGGTCACATTATACAAAATCATCACAATTTTAAGAGGACCGGGCTCATTTCTCCAGTCTGCGATGGAACCAGATTAAATTAAAAGAAAGGAAAAATCGAGAGCAATCAAACTGCCATCTGGAATTACGCTCAGAGAGACAATCAGCGCGAGTACAAAAAAAAAAAAAAAAAAAACTATAGTCACATTTCAATTTGCCATCAGGCAATATGCTATGGTATTATGTCTGTAAACAGTGCAAAAGACATTATTTTTAATCAAATCAATCTAGTTTCTGATGAGAACCAGCCATCCAGACACTTTGCCCTATAGACTGATGATTACAATCTTGGCTATTGAATTGTGACGACAATTTTTCTTTCGCTTTTGTTTACAGACTTAAATGGCTTTAAATTCGCCGTGACCTTTGGTTTGACGTACGAATGGTTTTACCCGCTGTGTAAAATGTTCTTTAAATAGGAGAGATGGCTAACTTGAAAACGATGCGGCCCATTCAAGTCTTTCAAATCCCGATAAATGAAATTGCAGGTGAATGGATTCGAAGAGATGTGTAAATTTTTTCAGCCACGTTGAGTAAAAAGAGCTAACATCAAACAATTATGTGAGCACAACAGTTTTTTTTTTAAAGGAAACTGCACTTGTATTGGCGTTTTAGTGTCAAACAGCACCACATTAGTCCCTGCGTGTTAGTCCACGTGCTGTCATTTTATGTAAGTAGATGAAGGTTGCGATCTTGTGCCAATACTGGAAAGAGGGTGGGGGTGAAGAGACACCTTTCAAGTGATAATTCAATTCCTATTCACGTATTACCTTATGCTGCCTCCATTATGATAATTGCATGGGCTAAATAATCTGCAGGGACCTCCATGTTCAAATGCACTCTGCCAAGGCTCTGTCTGGTCTCTGCAAAGGGATTAAGACAGGATGCCCAGGGTGGCAGACTGACTGAATGCGAGGGCGCTCTTAGTATTCGTGTCACTTGTCGAGCCCACCAATCTGCTCCCATGACTGCGTTCCTAAAAAGAGATCTGCAGGATCGGCCAATCGTGGGTTGAAGGGCATCTCGGCAGAGTCAGGGCTGATTGGGCTAAACGAAAATATGGCACGGCGGAGCATGTTAGCGTGACTCAGGCTGTCTTGGTAACTAGTCGTGCAGATATTGACTAACACTCTCGCACTCTGAAAACTGTGGAAACGCACTCCCTCCGCACGCAGTGCAGTAAAAAAAAAAAAAAAAAAAAAAGCAGGTGGAAGCCTGGGTTTAGGTAGGTGAGTACACACAGCCAGCAGCGGTGGCAGAATAATGAGCTGCACAGACCCCATAAGCTGCCTTCTTACAGTAGTTAAACAGATCGCTGCTTTAGAGGAGGATTTGTGTGATAAGCGAAGCAGGTGCACCAACATCGAAACTGCCAGCGAAAAGAAGTCTGATTGAACTTGTGACCCTCATTTTGTTTGAAAGATGAATTATTAAATATTTCATTAAAAAGGTTCCACATCACAGTGATGCTCTTGTTGCTGTTTAAGCTTCATCAGTGAGCCTGGCTTTTTCCGAATGCGTTAACAACACAGAGCGTGATTTCTTTCAGGTTGAGGCGCTGTAAAAAAAGTGGGCCAGGGAGTGTTTTAACATGCAAATTTCAAATGTACACAGCCAGATGTAAAATCTGCTTTAGCTTGCAATTTATAGAAACAATTTAGATTTCTGCCTTCCTGTGGTCTATCTCTGGGGTGGGGGGTAATGCCTCCAAAAGGTCAATACGCTGTCATTCTTTGTCAGTGCTGAGAAAGACAACAGCGTTGCATTAAAAATCATACAATAGCAATGTAGCTTCAATGGCCAATCTTGGCAGGTTGCCGCTCCCTGCAAAATGCAGAGTGCTCGAAGGGATTAGTTCACTGGAGTGTCCCCTGTTCAGTCACAGCTATTTGCCAATGAATTCTGGCCATCCTAGTTTGCAAATTGACTGAATAGGAGAAGTTGGAGGCAGTTCTCTCTGGAGCCTTTGTGTTCACATTGGGGTGACAGGATACTGACAACAGATGGCACCATACGTGGCGCAGTCTTTTGTTCTTTTGTTTAAGATTGCGGCCCACCAATGTGTCACTGTTTCCCACTGAAAATCCTCTCTGGATTCTGCCCTGTGTCTATCAGCATGCAAGCGAATCATTAACATATTTCTTATAGGTGCAATGAGACTAATGTTGGAATGGAGACTGGTGTCCACTTGCTATTGAACGTGTGAGGTTAGATTTACAATGTATAATACAGTGACGTGTGTCGTGTTTGTTGTGATTTTGTGTGTTTTTAAATCTATATTTTTGGTTTTAAAGATCGATGGGATGAAATATTAATAATAAAAACATAAGTATACGCTCACCCACCTGCAAACATCAAATCGATACACCCAAACAGGTGGAGCGAGACTGAAAAGACGTAGGCCGAACCAACTGAATATTCTCACTACTTTCCCTCTGATCCAAAATTTTAAAAAAATCATGAGAAAAGCAGCAGGCGTCAATTTTGGGGGCACGGTTTCCATATATATCTTCTGACGCTACCCTGCAGCGGTTTGAGGCGCCTGGGTTCGCTGTATTTACTGGTTTGAGTTTTGAGTTTACCTGACCAAATTAACTAAAGATGACTCTAATGTCAAGGGGAAAAACGAAAAATCCGACAAACAGAAACGAGACGCTCCCCCTGACTCGCCTCGCCTCGGCTCGCACAATACTCCTGACTGTAAGCATTAATATGTGATGGCGAGCAGAACTTCTTTCAAAATTTAAGAGCGCACATTACTGCTCTGACGCAACAGAGAAAGGGCTGAGACGTCAAGTTGGGCTTAGATCTGCAGCCACGCCGAGCCCGGGCTCCGGCATTCATGATCATATTTGGAGCCTTTAAAGATGCTAACTAAAGAAGATAAAAGCTGTGAGGAAGCGGGGCTGCTGTATAGTTAATGGGCTTCACTATATGAATTGGCCTGTATAGTCTAAAAAGCACAGCGCATCAAATCATCTAGTTATGCTTCCATAAAGAGCATGCAGCGAGCACCTGTGAGAGTATAAGGAGGCTGCTTACGCTTAATAACCTTTATGCAAATCTTGACAAAAAGCACACAAAAAAACTAAAATGCAATGAGATGAAATAATATCCCATAATGCTTTGTCATAGAGCATGGGGGGATAGGTTCCTTAATATTAAGCCTTTTTTTGTGCTTTACCACGCAGTAATATCGGGGCTAGGACAAAGATGGAGCTGATAATTACCAACTTTTTGCTGCGAAAACGAACCCACGTGCATTTACTTTCGGATGGCCTTCAATCCTGCAGCGGCAACACACACAAACGCACGCGGCACAAGCCCGCGTATCTTTGTCAGGGATTAAATGCAAGCTAAACCCTTCTTTCCCAAATTGCTTAACTGACTCGAATAAAGTGATAATGATGCGATGCTCCCATTGATCCCCGCGGTGAAACTCCCTTTTCACTTTGCTCCCTCCAGGGAGGTCAGAGTGTGGGGTCATCTCCACATCGAGCGCCCCGGGAGCCGAGCGGCGGCTCAGTGGGGAATCGCTGACTTGCTCAAGGGCAGGACAAGAACGGCGGATGTGTTACAAGCTCTTTCCTGTGTGGCTACAATGGGGAGGATCTTAAGTCTCTCCTACTTAGAATATCTTCAAAAGAAATACCCAGCATAAGACACAAAGCTTCCAGAAGTAGAGGGTAGATTTTTATTTGAAGTGAATATTAGGAGAGCGCCATTAGGATGTCCTACTTTGAAGGCAATCTATTCACCTAGTCTTCTATATGGAACAAAAAGAACAATGGGTACCTCTCAACTATTCGTTTTAAAGTATATCCCTGCCATGTGCCATGCTGTATTATACGGGTATGTAGTGCCAATTAGTATTTCAAAAGTGCATATGTGGATCTGAAATACTGTACCATGTACATGCTTATGTGTTGTCATCTAACTATTGGATCTGCGAAGCACTATAAATTCCTCTCATGAAGCAACCAGTCCACCCCACCGCAACGATTCACAGATAGGAAATTAAATTCCCTTCGACCAGATTACTATAATTATCTACCTCACAATGAAGGGTGAGCGGAGGATTAAGGTCTGTTTAAAAATAACCACCATCAAATATATTTGGACCCAATAAATGAAAGCTGGAGAGCAGACATTTTCTCAGTGGTGTGATTTTGACTTCTTTTTTTTTTTTTATCGTTTTTTTCCCTCCTCCCTTTTCTCCCATCGCTCTCCCCTTTTCTTTTCTCTCTTTTAATCTGCTTTGATACTCCAGCTGCGAATGCATGACGCTCGGTGGGAGACCGTCTTAAAGTCAGTCGGAAATCAAAGGAGGGAAAAATGCAATTATTCAAGTGGCAGTCAACAATTTTGTAAGAGATGGATGTACACTGTACGCGCAGTCGCTCATAAAGGCTCGCGTCTTCCAAGAGGATCACAAATCACCACCACGAGCCACATTATTGTTCTGCTTGTGCAAGGTCATTTGGTAGGCCTGGGATTTGCTGTATTGTTGCTATTCAATCACAGTGTGCCTTTTTAACTTATTATTGTGCACTGACGATGATGACGATCATTATCTTTTTCTTCTGATGGCGGCAGCGGCGGAGATGTGTGTTCTTTCCCCCCGTTTTATTATCTAGCAGGCCAGCTGCTGAACAGACTAGCTGTGGTTGTGCTAGGTAAGCGACTGTGTTGGTTTCTTCGCCGCTGACGGCTGATTGATTGTGCGTAGCCGGCGCTGACAGCATACAGTAGGTAGTCCATCTTGTTTTTCCTTCATTATTTGCTCGTGGTGAGATTTCTCAGCTGGCATGCTAATAAGCTCTTAAAGATTGGTGCCGTGCCAAAACGCGTACGCCCCCCTCTTGCAAAAAGTGTATTTTCCCCATCGGTTCGTCCTTGTTTGTCCTTGGTGTTTGCACTTGTATGTTGTTGGGTTGCTTTTTTTTTTTCAGTGTTTTAAAAATATTATTGGCCGTTTCAAAAGTTGGCATCAATTTAAACCCAAAAGATGTAAAAAAAAAAATATAATAATAATTCTGATGTAATTATTGCACTGTCAGGGGAGGCATTTTATGGGGGGGAATAACTTTTACCACAACTCTTGCAGCAACTGCTCTGCAGTCTCTGAAATGCAACTGTGAGATTTTCTGACTTTTTAGCTTTGCAGTACTTAAGTTTTGCGATGTATCATATCGTCACGCTGCAAAGTTAACATGGGCCTGCTACCCTGCACGGCGACGAAGACGACGACGACGGCTCCGTTTTGCGTGACATCACGCAAGGATCTGCAT
>JAOXYL010000001.1:4625258-4643338 GCA_028564955.1 Terapon puta | reverse complement strand
GAGGAAGTGTGTTCACAGGTGTGCCAGCCCTCCCATGTGTGTGTGTGTGTGTGTGTGTGTGTGAGTGTTTGTGTGTTGCCAGCCATTGTTGTAGCTGATGTGACACCTACCTGCCGCTGTGTATAAAAGGCACAGGCATGATTCATCTGCTTCACATTATCAGTGTGCCACATAGTTTCGACTCGCTCACAGCTCACTTCAGGCAACACGGCGCCCTCGCGAATTTCTGGTATGAAGATGAGGAATCTTCTTTTGGGGGTTATTCTGGGACTCCTCGCCGTCGTCCACTCAACACCTGTCGACAGTAAGTGAAAATCCTTTGAATTATTTCATCGACTTTCCACTACTCTGAAACACCTAAACCAACACTTGGTATTTTAGTTTTCCCTTTATCTGTCTTTTGATTTTGTCTTTGAGGATTAAGCTGTAAAATTAAGATTCATGTCCAGCTAGATATTTTTTCTAACACACATATATATATCCATTGGTTTCACAGTCTAGCAAATACAGTAAGTCTTCTACACAGACATCTGAAATTTCAATAATTCCCATGGTGTCCTTTTTCTTCCCCTGTGACTCAGCACTTCCCCCACCGCCACCTAAGATGCTCTTTATGTTTGAGGTCTAACTCTTTCTGCGCGACTGCCAGAGTAGTATTTCATTGCCGGTGCCCAGGTTTCACTGGCACCTCCAAATTACACACAGAGATCTTTGTAAAAATGTCCCGAGCTGCTCCAGGAGGTGCATTAATGCGTGTGTCTTGAGTAAGTTGAAACCAAAGACAGAGCAAAGAGCTGTTCCACAAGTTTGGGCGACCGGTAACTTTACAGGGAACAGTGAGGCTGAACATGACTGGGCAGAAATGGAGAGTGGAGATGTGTGATTTGATTCTTCTTTTTTTGTTATTAACCTTTTTTTATTAACTTCCTTCACTTAATTGGGATTTTACAAGGCACCACATTGTGTCATATTAGAAGCACTTTTCAGTAAAAGATACCAGTGAGATGAGTTGACTATTAAAAATATGAACTGAATAACTTTAAAAAACTGAAAAGTATTACCAACAGTATCTATTCATGTTTTCTACAGTTGTGTCCCTGCAGAAATCTAATCTCTGTGACTGATATCATTGCATTATAAAGTTATTAATTCTATAGTATCAGCATGTAAGCAGCATTTTACACTTTATATACAAGATCGCAAGATTAGTCTGAGGGATCAGGAGGCGACTACTGTGAAATACAAGATATTTATTCTTGCTCATTTGGTCTTAGACAGTCATTTAAATGAAGTCATCTGAGTAGTTTCCAAATCTTTATTTGGTGGAGCTGTTAATAATTCATAGATCAAAGGACTCACAGACACTGATTTTGTAAGCTTTAACATGCCAGAAATGTTTTAAAAAATCACAGTTTTTCACCATTTTTGTTTCTTTTTTCAAGCTTAACATATATTCTTGGATATTTGATGCAGTGGGGTAACATTTCCTAATTAATCTGAGTAAAAGTATAGAGAACCAGGAAATGGAAATACTCAAGTACGAGACTCAGAAGTGAATTCACCACTGATCATGATAACACGCTGTATCATAAAACACATCAAATTTAGACAAATAACAAGGAATATTTGCATTAGTCATATGATAAAGCACCTGGCCTAATTTGTCTCCTTGCTTCCTCTTCCTTCATGGCACAAAGGCACAATGGCCTCCTTCCAACTAAAACAGAACAGTCATAGTTTACTCTGTTGTGCTGGGTGTGCCGAAAGTGGGGTATTCGCTTGTTAAAACTGAGGCTTTGATGAGGCTGCCTCTCTTTGTGAACCTACTCACAGACTATTAGTCACCCAGGTTAATCATTACTGTCTCTCGCCACACCTCCTCAAAGACCACATCACAAGTTTATACAAGAATTTGGGGCGAAGCACGTAAGCCCTGTGCGGTACTTTTGTAATAGATTTTTTAAAAAAAGCTTGGTAACTTTCCTTTCTGCTCAAGTCAGGGCTGGTAGGTAAACACTTAAAGTGACCTGTGGATTTTTCCGTCTCTCTTTGTCCCAGCAATTCCCGCCAAAACTGATGAGGATGTTTTGCGAGAGGCCCTGACGGACGGCTTCATCCTCGACCACGTTTCCCCCTCCGCGTCACCCAAAGGAAACTCGACCGTTCACGCGTCCCAGCAGCCGCCCTCCGAGCCCACAGAGACTGAAAGCGAGGGCAGCGATGAAGGGGAGACCCTGGTCATCGACGAGTCCACGAGCCCCGTGCACCCCCAGGAAGGAGGTGAAAACTTTGCAACCACCCAGAGCTCCACCTCCGCAGTGCTGCCAGGGGACGCTGACGCCTCCGGCTCACATTCATCTACCACCCAGAGCCCTCAGTCAAGCTCTACCTCTTCGGCAGTGCCAAACCAAGGCCAGCCAAATGTCACCCCAGACCACATCGCAGTCTCTCAAACCACTGACCCCGCCGTCTCCACCTCCCAGAGTTCTGATTTGTGGTCTGGACAGGATGAGATACCGGGCCAGTACCTTACTACAACCTCCAGCACGACCTCTGGCTTCAACGCACAAACTAGCACCACATCGCCATCAGCCTCCGTGGCTGTCTTTATCAGTGATAGTGACGAAGCAGGATCAGGAATGGCCGAAACTGATGGTAAATATCAAATACATGCCCCGGTACTCATGCCTATAATTGCTTTGATATGTTCTTTATGGATTCGATATGGACAATTTTAAGCCTGTGTTTTTCTCTTCTTAAGAATCACCGACTGAAATGACACACGAGAACGAAGCAGGCTCCAGCACGACCTCTGGCTTCAACATGCAAACTAGCACCACATCGTCATCGACCTCCATGGCTATCTTTAACAGCGAAAGTGACGAATCAGGATCAGGCTCTGGATCAGGAATGGAAGAACCTTTTAGACCGAAAACCAGGTTCTTTCACCCCTCCATTAATGGTAAATATCCAATACATGCCCTGGTACTTATGCCTTATAATTGCTTTGATATGTTCTTTGTGGATTTGATATGGACAATTTTAAATTTGTGTTTTTCTGTTCTAACTCAAGCATCACCGACCGAAATGACACACGAGAATGAAGCAGGCTCCAGCACGACCTCCAGCCCCAACACCGCATCATCGGCGGCCCCACCTGTTGTTGACGAAGTACTTGAGAGCTCCAGCACACTGAAAACGGCATCAGAAAAAGAATCAGTAAAGCAGAACAGTAAGTCTACAATGCTCAGTCATGTAAACCTGCTCCAACACTTCTCCAAATGCGGATTGTCTTTATCAATTATTCATGACAAATTTTTCTTTTTGTTCTTATTCAAGAATTGCCAATTTCAGAACCCCAAAGCAAAGGACACACTACACCAGGTGAGTCCAGAAAGAAAATGAGTACATAAAACAGGTTCATGCATTGTTAAACTCTGTTTTGAGACAGTCCATCTTACCAACTCTTCTCCCGTGCCTCCAGGTTGGATCATCATCGTTGGTTTTATTGTTGGTGTTGCGGCACTGGTAATGCTCTGCCTTGCCATCGCTACCAGAGACAAGTAAGTCACAAAACAAACAGAACGATGATTTTGACCATAACTACTGTGAGCATAGGATTAAATTCTCATTGCTTCTCATTGTCCAGGTGGAATGGACCAAGCAAGCCTTCCCAGCTGGAGGCCCAAACAAACTCTTCAAACCAGCAGAGGGAGCTAGAGATGGAGACATTCCTGCACAAAGAGACTCCCAGGGAGAATGGAAAGGCGGCGGAGTACACAGTCATCCCCCTGGACGAGCTTCCGGAGACGCGTTCATAAGACTGAGGTTCAGAGACGAACCCTCTGGAGGCTCGAAAACTCATAAGCGAACCACAAGACTGTGTCTGACGCAGAGGAACAAAACTGTTGGTGCTGTTGAGCAAAAAGTTTCTGTGGACTTTCGCAACTCACTGAACGAGGAACATGGTCTGACTTTTCCTGCTGACTTTCAAAAACTCTAATTATATCTTCACTTTGAAACTACAGGAATATTTCGGTTGATGTATTTATTGCCATATCAACTCTTTTAGTAACTGTAAACTGCAAAAACTGGCGAGATGCACACATTCAAATTATTTCAAACACAGCTGACAGGTTTTTCAAGTGTGTCATTTCCTGTTTTCTTTCATTGTAAATAATTAATATGTTGTTTTTTTTAATTTTTTGTCAAACTCACAGGTCTCTTAATGGACAGAGAAAATTATTTTGTGTCTCCTCTGGTGAAAATGTAAGATTATTTTAAATCTCTGAAAGTAATATTATTGAAGATTGTGTAGACTTGTAACTTATATTAAGCTGATCTGTTGTTTTTGCCACGTTTTCACACACATTGCAGAAGGCAACAAACTCAATAGCTTCTCTTGACAATCTACACAGCGCCTCAGCGGCTGTGACGTGCACTGAATGTTCATACCACCATCATCTGGGAAATAAACACAACGAAGGCTCATCAATAAACATTTATTTGTTTCCATTCATATTTACACACAAGTATTAAAACATTTACACATTTTCAGTCCATTTTGCCTGACAATTTTTTTTTTTTTGCACACTGCTACAGTTTATTTAGTACAAGTGCATTCAGTTCTGTTTGCATTTGAATCCGCCAAAGTCAAAAGAAGTTTTGCATTACGATGAATGTCAGACACAAGGAAAATGCTGAACACATTCTGGGACCGATATGTGCATAGAATCAAAAATAAAGATAGAAAATATACGTTTTATTTCCTACAGATTGTACAATTTCACATGTTCATATAAAACACCCACTACACTAGGCCAGTCGACTACATTCTTCTTTAGATCAAGGCCCAATGACAAATGCAATAAATGGAAAAGTGATGTAAATGAATTTATAGATAATGGGTTTCTAACAAAAATCAGGGCATGCTGGTAATTATTTATCTCGCCTCCGTTTGTGGAGGGAAGTGGGGCTCAAGCTAAACACTGGATGGCTTGCTGAGGTCTCACAACATGAAGACGTACTGTAGCTGCCAACACCAATATTGAACTAATGTGTCCATAACCCCTAAATAATCACATCCATGAGTCAGTAACAAAGTTTAGTCATTAAACAAGTGAGAAATATTGGGCTTTCTTCTCTGACGACCATTTGGGGCTCAGATGTTTCTCTTAAAAACAGATAAATTGAATGCATTGTTTGTGAAGAAATAAGCCTAAATTCACAATCTATTGAGACGACTAGTGGCCTTTTAAAAGAAAATTAACATTGCTCTAACATTGTTACGTACGTACAGTTATAGTAGTCTTTATAGAAACCTTTAGCATAGCAAAAACAATTCTGATACATGACATAAAATGTATTTTTCAAATTCTATACATTTGATTTATACACTTGACCTAAAGAGAGTATATACACAAAGTGCAAGGAGGCACTTTAAACATGAATATATAAGCTGGCGCTTATACGAAAAGAGAAATAAATAGTCCCGTTGTCACCTAAGTGCGAACAGAGTTGCTACGCTGAGTTAAACTCAAACACATGTACATATTCAGCCAACATCCAGCGACCTTGTTGTTACAGCTTCAGCGTGCGAATGCTGGAGGCAGAATTTAGTTTGCACTTGCTAAACAGAAGCAACTATAGCTAATTAACTCGACTTGTCACTACAGGCTCGTTATTTGTCTTCAAATGTGAAAAGTAAAATCTGCAAAGTCTAAGCAATGTCTCATGAGGACGGCCCAGCCACCCTCGCTCCTCAGTGTAGCCAAGCTGGAAGGTGGACACACTTCACTTCTACTAAAACGTGAGTCCCGGTATTCTACTGATGCGAACACTTTTACCCAGAAATGTGTCAGTCATCACACTGACTGCACTCTGCAGTTGACATCGTCAAGGCAAGGTTGTCATATAGCAAAGAAATAAACAGTTTGAAATAAAACACAGAGCAATGCACTGGTCTGCTGAGAGTTTGAGAGACACCCCAACTCCTTTTCTCTCTCTCTCCCTCTCTCTCTCTCTCTTTCTCTCTCTCTTTCTCTCTCGTATTGAACCTCCAACTTTCTTTCCTCGTTAATCTTGCTCTCAGAAACACACATGACCACACATAAACTCCAGTACACAGGCATATTTTCGACTACAAACAGAAACTCAGTGCGTCACTCATAAAGAACAAATACAAAAATAAATAAATGATTAAATGAATCGCTAGAAGGGCACCCTTCGTGTACTCTATCGTCATCACATCCTGTACTGTTTGTTGCCACATTTAGAGGCCACATGCCCTCTTCTTATGGCCTAAGTCCTAAGCTTTGCTTCTTAGGCTTCACCATGTGTACGACATCGGGCCGTAATCCCATAAGTCAAACAGTCAAAGGTAATGCAGTGTTTAGCCGTCCTGCACTTTCACCACAACGCCACACAAAGCACTGTTTCGTTTGCTCTTCTTTTTTTTTTTTCAGTCCAGTGTTTATAGATGTTTCATGAGAAGACAGAGCGTGTCCGAAGTTACAAATAGACAAAACCACCGACAGTGACAACCGTGTAATGTATTCTGTCAAATTCTGATGAGGTGATCAGTAACATTTTGCTCTGAGGTCGTTTACACCAACTTTCATATCATGTTGTGTCACTTGGTCCTTGGATTGATTAAACTTAACTGGCAAGGCCATCATCCACACGCCCCCATCTCCTTCAGCTACACCCTTTTTGCTACGAAAGAAAATGCTTCAGCGCAGAGGAAAAACTGAGATGTTGCACAAGGTAGAAGAACTCTTTCGTTGACAGAGCGGGAAGCTTGCAGCAGCACCGAGTAAGGCCCTGAGTGTTGTCGACCGAGCGGTTCGTTCTTCCGTACAAAGTGCGCCAAATGCACCAGTTCATTATCAGTTTGTGTCTACTTAGTGCAATGCAAGGTCTTAAAGAAGTTGGAGGGTCGTCTGTCGTCTCGTTCCAGTGGCCATCTGTCTGTTCGTTCTTGCAGTACAGTTGACTCTGCTAGCGTTCAACTTTTTTTTTTCTTCTTTTTGTATTTTTTTGGGGGGGTTTGTTTTTCTTATAGTTGTGTCGTCAAAAAAAAAAGAAAAAAAAAGGTAAAAACTGTTGGAACTCAGGGTAAGGCGCAGCAGCATCTGGATCTGCTTTACTCGCATTTCCATGGCCCCTCCTCAACAAGAGAGAACTCTGCAGTCTTGCCATTTTTGCCCATGGTGACCTGTAAGCAGTTATCGAGAACGTCTAACTATGTGGGGCCAAGGCACCGTGATTTACGTACTGTCAATGGTTGGGAGCAGAGAAGCCATTGCTTCATTACATTCAGGCCATCGACCTTGGGGCGGAGTTTACTGTGCGAATGCCCGACATCGAAACATACACTGATACAATGATTGCGTGATGCTTTTTACACGTCAGTTACAAGATCACATGAAAACATGGATTATTGTCGTATTGTCTTAAAGTTGGCCATGTATTTTATGGATTCTCTGCCCAGCCGAATTACAATCAGTTCTGGAAGTAATGCAACTTCAGCATCAAAAAGTTGCATCATACAGACAATGAAATATCAACAAAGTTCTACAGTGTGAGTGAAGCTCTCTAACGAAGACAACAAATTTGCTTGTTTGTTTAGAAAGCTAGCCACATTTGTATGGGGATCAATGGGGAAGGATGTTCAATGAATCTATGCATCACTTTGGATGAAACACGGTGAAACAGCAGTCTTTATGTATACCACTGGCTAGAAAAACTCCTTCAGAAGGTGGCCAATGAATGAAAATTGTAATTTGGTTAGGGCTACCACAAATACATGTCCAATTAAGTAAGTAAAAGAAAAAAGAAACGTACAGATCTTAATGAAAACCGAGACATACCACAACAAAATACACGCAAAATATAATTGTGTACAAGACAACGCACGAGGAATGGTTGATGCACTTTCATTTTGATTTCTTGAGAGTAAAACAGAGTTTTTGACGTTAATAAAAAAAAAACATAAGTATGATAAAAAAAGAACAAACTTTGCTTTTGATGAAAGTGGTTTCACAAAAACTGCTTTTTCATATAATTAACAGGTGAATAAATAAATATAGAAATATTTATTTAGCTTTTTCACCCCTTTAGAAAAAAAAAAAAAACTTGACCAAAAAATGTGACATTTACTATGCACACAGACACAAATACACCGTTGCAAGAGGTCACATAGAAAAGAAACACAAACACAGACAGGAAAAGAAAGACGAGCACAGACACGGAGCTGAGGGAGGACTCTCTACATGCACGTCTCTATGTCCGTTAACGTGAAATGTACCTTGCAGTCGTCTATCAAGATTGAGTTGTGGTGCGAGTATACATTCTGGTTGGTGCTATTTTCAAAGTAGGATTGTGTCTTTGCCATCTCAAAGTCCTCCATGCGGGTCTGCTGCGAGTCGAAGGAGTCGAGCTCGTGTTTGGAGAGGTGGTAGACGATACCTGCTCCGTAGGAGTCCCCAACCACGTTGACTGAGGTGCGGAAACGATCCCTGCGTGGGGAAAAGAATGAAGAAACAGGAAGATAATTAAGGGGAAGGAAAGAGATTGACTCAAAGCGAGAAAATATCTGTCTTTTCTCACATTTTTCCTTGAAATGTGTTTTTAATTTTGAAGTGAGTGGCAGCATGGAACATATTTCTTTCTAAATGCACCATATACAGGGAAGAGAAGAGTATGCCACTGATGTTCAGCAGCAGACTTTATTCAAGGACTATGTATTAGTGTATTATTGAATGTATGAAACAAATCATTTAGTCCAACAGTCAACAAGACAACAAACAGCTTATTTCCAGCTGAGGCACATCAGCGTTGAAAATAAGTGCAGACGCTTTTCATCTGTTTGTAAATGGATTATACGCGGCTGTTATGTTCCTGAGAACCGAGGTGTCAAGGAGCGAGTGAGTGGGCATAGACGAAGAAAAACTTCACATCTACAGAAAAGCTATCAAGGCCTCAGAGTAGTTGTACACCTGAAAACATATGTTAGAGGCTGTTTGAACGAAAAAAAAAACGCAAGTCAAGCATCTGCTTTGATGCGTCTTTGGCCACTGTGCTGTGGTTCAGCACGACACGGTATAAATTCTGAGCCATGCACAAAGATGTTTTATTAGAAATAGAAAAGTATGTTCACATGCTCAGCAAAACGAGGTGTCGGGCTGAGCTTTAACACCATTTACATCATTAAGGCTGTGCAGAAACGCAAAGCTGTTATCCTGCAAGCAGGCGAGCGAGCTTCATGGAGCCGTGAACAGAGGTGAGAAATTTGGTCGGAGTTGACTGGATTATTTTGTGAGAAAATATGGTGGGCAGAAGCTGGATAACTGTTGGTCAGATGAAAACATATTATAATGGGAAGAAATACTGATTTCATTACACACTGATAAATTATGACTGTTGAACTTAAATATCTTATGAACCACCAAAACACATTTGAAAGAGGATATAAATTGATTATATTAAAATTCTTATTGTTAGATAAGAATTCCAACCCAGAGGTAGTCGTTGCTTTGAAACTGGATGATCTTGCATCGGTTACTTTAAAAAAAGGTACCCTTGCATGGTGTTGAAATGCGTGTGTATGTTTGCAATGACAGCACTTGGGTTGAAGTTGAACTCACAGCAGCCAGTCGACAGCGACCAGGAGGCTGATGTCCTGCGTGGGCAGCCCCACCGCCGTGAGGATCAGGAGCATGGTCACAAGCCCGGCACTGGGGATACTGGCTGCTCCAACACTGGCCAGCGTGGCTGTCATACTGGATAGGAGACAAGTTCGACTCTCAGCAGGAGGATGATACCAAAGGCGGGGACACAAACTAGGAAGACTACTGTGCCTTAATATGATAAAAAAAACTCAAAAGACATGAAAAATATGTATAATTCTTTACAGAATTAAAGAAAAAAACAGGTTTAATGTACAGCTCACCACAGCTTGAAGGAAAAAAAAACATTATATGACATCAGGATGGTCATTACTCAGGCAGAACAAAGCCGTGTTGGGCAGAATTTGGCAAATATATTTCCCAGACGATGCCTTTAAATGTGTCTTGGCATCTCTCTGAGGCCACACCCTCACCTGACAGTGATGATCTGGCCCCAGTCGAGCTCAATCCCGTTCATCTGAGCGATGAAGATGGCGGCCACGGCCTCGTACAGTGCCGTGCCGTCCATGTTGATGGTGGCGCCGACCGGCAGGACAAAACGGGTGACCCTCTTGTCGATGCCCAGGTTCTCCTCTAAGCAGCGGAACGTGACCGGCAAGGTACCGGCGCTGTGGAAAATAAAACGGGAGGAAGACAGGGTTGGTTTGCTGCTTGCAGCCCTGCACATAATTTTGCACTAAAAACTTGCAGAAACAAAGAACTCTATAAGAAATTACAGATCATCTCTATGTAATTAATTTCACTTGGTCACACACAGTTTTTAGTCTTAATTACACTTTTCCTCAATTCCTACTGAAATAAATCCCTACAGAACTGTGGTCATATATTAACAGTTAATTTGCTACATAAAATGGACTCATATAAGCGAAGACTTTCATTCGTTTAACTTCACAAAAGAAGGAAACTTAAATTCACTCGCGAGGGTGAATCTCGTAGAGGAAGCAGCATCTGTGCCTCGGCAGTTGTTTTGTATGTTTTGCTTAGTAATTAATAAGTGTTTCTCATAGATGGCGCAGCAGTGAGCGGGCTGCATCTGGAGAGAACTGCGCTCAGCTCAGGAGGTGGGGAGAGCGCGTCTACCTTATGCCATAAATAAGGCATAAAGTAAAGGAAAGATATCCCACATCAAGGCAAAGTGAGGAGTCAGGCTTCCTCAGAGCTGCTATTTGAAGGTTACTGTATTAGAATATTTCCGACCTCAAAAGCTGAATCACTATAGAGACAGTGGTGCTGGATTATAAAAAGAAACAACAACAAATGGTGAGGTAAGTAGAGATCCTGGATACCTGGATGCTGTTCCAAGCGCCGTGACCCAAGCTTGGAATATTCCCATGAAGAACGTGAAGGGGTTTTCTTTTACTATCACAAAATATATCAGCGGAAGGAAGATGCCGCCGTGGATGATGAGACCCACTATCACGGTGACCATGTACATCCCCAGCTGCCTCGCCACCACCTCCAAGTCAGCGATGGAGATGATCTTTCCACAGATGAGGCAGGCGATACCGACGGGGGAGTACCTGAAGATAGACACAGGATGAGTTTGTGATTAAGATTGCTTTTTTTTTGTTGTTAGCATTATAAAGTTATCTGTGGTACTGATGCAGTATGGGTATCATCTCCATGCACAGTGAAAACCGGGGGAATGGTCTGGCGGCGGCCCCGAACGTGGAGCGACGCCATTGGACGCCGACGCTTACCACATAATTGCGCCGACGAGCCTCATCACGATCTCGTTCAGGACGTTGAAAAACTCCAACATCAGCTTGGCCTTTTCTCCCATTTTCCCCATAATGACTCCAAAAGCCACAAAGAATCCAATCAAGCCTGCAGGACACAGAACACAGTTATGTTACATAAGGCTTGGATAAACCTGTCACACAGAAAGACATATTTTATTTGTCTTTTAGCAAAATATCTCAAAAACAGGACAACAGAATCAGATTCATTAATAGCAGTTTAATAAGTGGCATACCATTAGTTTTTAGCAGTTATGCTGTATTTCAAAATGATGTTGTTTTGGTTGCTTTTGAACATTTTCTTATGAAAAACTGAACTTAACTTCAAAACGCCTGGTGCATTTATTCCCCGACTGTCACTATTTAAGTGAAATATCTGGATTCTAATGTAGATTACACTTCTTTCAGTTAAATCTCGCTGTGCAGCACCGGTGCAGGCATTTGTTATCTGAATGTTTTCTAGCTCTTATGTAACTGAAAATGAAAAAAAAAAACCGCTTTGTATTTTTCTCCCAACAACAGCTATTTCTTTTCAGCTGTGCAGTGGGTGTGTTTCCAAACTTTTCACCTACCCAGGACATTCATCCCACTCTTGAACTGGAGCGACCTCTTGACCGTGAACTGTGGGGGCGCTTTGGTTCTGTTTGTGGGCACAGGTACCTTGGTGGTTACTGTCTGGATCTGGACAAGGAGCAAAGAAAAGAACAAACAGTTGGAGCATCCCCGGCATATGATTCAGACCTTATACTGTGGGTGAAAACTCTCCGCGAGACTCCTACCTGCTGAAAACAAGCCTGCACCAAGTTCTCCGGGAAAAGATTTCGGATGAGATCAAAGAAAGCGTCCACGCTGGACACCTCGTCGTTCTTCTTTCCCTGTCCGAGATTAGCCCTCAGCTTGGGGTTTCCGGGATGGATGAGCAGCACCAGGATCACTCCCAAGATTGCCGCGATCACCGTCGTTGACATGTAGTACACCATGGCCCTGGTGCCTAACCGGCCGCTGGATTTGGCGTCCAAACCGGCAAGTCCTGTCGGCAAAGTGTGTTTTACCAAAACAGAGTAAGCTTCCGATATTAAAAAGAAAAACTGAAATATATTGTGCATAGTTGCATGAATAATACTCTAGAAATCACACAATCCCTCATTTATAGTGATAAATGTAAATATATATTCATACATCAGACTTATTCACCAGTTAGTTTTGAAATAACCGTCATAATTAAGTTGGTCATCTCTCCTCACCGACCAGTAATGGCGAGTATTCTTATAATCACACCAGCCTCCATACATGAGACTTTGGATTTGGATGAAATTGTGCAAATACTTTGGGAAAAACAAATTCTTGTAGCTGTAAATAAAAAAAAATTAATTGCTTCCAAATTGAGACGACACATTCAGAAACTCAACTTAATTGCGCATTTTTACTTAGCGAGGCGGTCGGACCTCGTTTTTAATTACGAAGTGCGACGGGAAGTGATTGCGTCGCTGTTTGCCTGTTTGCTCGAGGACCCCGGTCTCCAACACGTGAAATGTTTACTGAAGATAATTGAGTTTGGTAAGGGAGACTTGCTAAACGCCGTGTGCACGCCGAAGGTTTGCGGAAAGGCAGTATTAGAAATGTGTCTGCACACATTCGCTGCTGTGGACGACGTGTGGAATATCAGACATGCTGGTGATCGTCATCGTGTTTGATGAGTGATTATGAGTTATCTCTGGTTATGATGTTGTTTTATGTACTCGTACAGTTCTCAGCTTCAGACCTGAAAAGTGTCTGAGGGATCTCATTTTTTAATCAAGTTAGTTTTATGTGTTGATTAATAGTTTTAAAATGACTATTGGGCAGGTGTTATTTTAAGATCAAGTTGCATAGTGTCTTATAAGTTATATGTTCAGACAACAACATTACAACCTAAATCACAGTTGTTAAAACAGCAAAGATGCAAAGCAGAATAAGGTTGTTTTTTTTTTTGGATCCCAGTGAAGGGCCACCATATGCTCTTTACTTTGCATAAATGTATGTGTAGGTGCAAACACGACCAGCAGCAGTGTTGTACGTCTATATGCTGAATAGTTTTCTTTTTTTTTAACTAAACAAAACACAAAAAAAAACAGTCTGCATGCCTCCCAGCCTCCACACAGGTCTTGTCTGTACACAAAAGGAGAATTTTACATATTTCGGTTTACCTGAAAAAAAAAAAAACAACAATAAAAAAGACTCTCCACTCTCTCTCTCCTGTTGAAGCTCAACACTCAGCTCGCAACAAGTCGCCCCACGTGACCCCGTTTTTTGGGGACGGCGACAAATTGAGCGGAACATTTGCAGCAGCTACTGTACCTCACCCACCTGTGACCAGACTGGAGACAACAAGAGGCAAAATAAGCATCTTCAGCATCCTCATTAGGATCTCCCCGGGGAAGGCGATGATCATAATAACATCGGGAGGGAGGGGGGATATGTGCCGCAGCAGCATTCCAGCAATGGAGCCCAGAAACACACCTGAACCGGGGAGAAAACACAAATCAAACCCAGAGCCCCGCGACTTAGAGTGTCTGAATAAGAATATGGAAACAATCTGCGATAAACCAGGTCACATTTTTCTCATTAGAGTCCTAATGAGCAACCAGTTGCCTGAGAGCCACCTGGGCATTGTGTCACCTACAAATACTGTGATAATTGTCGACATATGTGAAAAAAACGGAGGTTTGAACTTGATAAAGTCACTTAATGTTTCACCTTACGGCAGCTAATAAAATAATGACACCACAATATGTTCAAATGAGGCTCCTCGCTTCAGTTTATTCCAGCGCAAGTTCAACAAATGCCTTTTCTTTTGAAAAATGTTGAATGACTGAAGAAGCTGTGAACGAAGGAAGCTTTGGTTCCAAGTTGGGCCACACCAGTGACTCTGAGGTTTACAGTTTTACAAGTCCTAGATTTGAGTGCAGTCAGTGGACTAACAGCATATCCTGAGTCTACCTTGATTTTAATACCTTAAATCGGTGGATTGTGGAAGCACCTACCGAGGATCGTGAGGGTGAGAACCATGTTCTTCATGATTTTGTCGCACAGGCTGCCACACGCGCTATCGGGAGTGTCCACCCGGGGCTCCAGGTGGCTCTCGTCCATCCTGACCTCCACTTGCTTCTGCATTTTGTTGGCACTGAAAGAAGTAGAAGGCGGAAGAAGAGATTATTAACGACAGGGTTTTTTAATTTGCGCTTTCCGTGCCGCAGACTCATTTTGTATTTCCCCGATTACGATCCAGCAGATGCTCTTAATAACAAAAAAATGATGCTAATGATGATAAATGATGTTGCAGGAGGCTGAAAATAGATGTGGGGTTACATTAAAATTAAGAGTGTAGCCAGATCTACAGCTTGAAAGAGATTCCTGCGTATGAATCACATAGTAAACTTAATGCACCGCCACCCACTGCCACACATTTATAATGCATAAACTACAAAAGAGATCGTAGGCGGGTGAATGATTTTTGGTAGGAAGGCATGTTCTTGTTATCGCAATATCAAAACCTACTGGTTGGTCAAGTTTCACAGCTGGGGGTGGGACCATGGGGGATAATGTGAATCTTACACACACTATATTGTCTTTTCTAGATGCTCCTGGCTGACAGATGAAAATAGTACAGTTGGAAAGCGAGACAACGTGCAGAGGAGGAGACATACACATTCATCAACAATGAGCAACACACAGGGCAATTTGGTGGTTGGACTAGGAATGTTGTGTTGACAAAAAAAAAAAATCACAATACTGTTTAAAATAGCACTCAACCATTATGCAAAAAAAAAAAAAGTGTTCATCATGTAATTAGCGGGATGCATATGCACGCATAATTGAATTCAATTGATTATTTGCACTCTGAATTGTGAATGCACGCAAAGTTTGCAGATGGTCTTCCATAATTAACGGCTGACATTCCCAAACAATCAATAAATAGCCCGTTTATAATCTGCATGGAAACAAATTATTCCATTTTTCCTGGATGAGTTTGAATAAACAAAACACCAGCTGTTACTTGTGTGCTCCCCTCTGCCTCTGCTGCTTCTCTCGGATGTCTGTGCGCAGCAATTTATGATCGTTTCAGACGTTCCATTCCTGTGTTGAATAAAATATAAGAGCAACAAAACCTGGGTGTAAAGTTTTGTAAATGCATGAGTAATAGGGATTTAATTTTTCTTTTAAAGGCAAATACTTCATGTATACCCATAAATGTTTGTGCTGTGTTGTCATTGGTTTGGCCTTGTGTTTTTTTTTTTTTTTTATTTTAGTTTACAGGACTCAGTAATTTCATTGTTTAGAAATGTTCCTTTCAGATTGTAATCCCATCCACCCTACGATCACTTCCTTAATCTTACTGCCTCATCATGCCACTGTAGCAACACGTATCTCAGGTTTGTTGTGGTCTGGCGTAAAGCCTCTTTGACTTAAAGATCAGCTCTACCCTGTGCACCCTCTAAATCCTCTGTAGATCACAGACGTGCACAGTTATGTAACAGTGGACGCCCGTGTCATTCGGGCACTTGACCTTCACGATTTGAACACTTGGAGTCTTTATGCCGACTGCAAATAAAACACAGAAACGTTAAGGCATCTCACGACAAAGGCTGTGAATGAAGTGAAGGGTTTCTTCCAGAAAAACAAAACAAAAAAAAACAAAAAACAAAGGTACTTTCCTTCAAGATTACCCACAAAACAGAGAGGAGAAAAACTGTTAATTAGGCACAATGGAAGCATCGTGCACTTTATTTCCCACATCCTGTGACATGTGTGATAGTTGAGTGTTTGAATTTCCTTCTGTGCAAGACATGAAAGCGAACAGGGAACATGTAAGGTGAGGACGGAACAACAGCCAAGTCAATCACGCCTGTCTGATACACTGTGCTCTAGCATTAATGAGACTTAAGCCTTTTAAAGAGGATAAAATTAGCACCTCCAGCGCACAAGTGATTGAGTTATGTAACAGAAAAGGGGCTTCCCAGGAAAAGTCAAGGTGTCACCATCGCCTGCCTGACGACTGTTATGCAGGAGATTACTAATTTGAATACCAAACTTCAGTGCACAGACCAAGTTTCTTCAGGTTTTTCGACAGCTCGGTAAACGAAAGGCAGTATGCAGATCATTTAAGATTAAAAACTGCTCACAAGAAAGCCGTACTCGGCAAAAAAAAAATTAAAAATCTTAAAAGGTGGACTATTTTTTCTTGCAGTGCAAGCTGGTAAATGCATGCCATCACCATTAAAAGCTGCACAAAGCACACTCTCAAGATATCTGTGCGAGGCTGATTCAAAAGGACTGAATGGAAGAACAGGACAGAGGTCATGGGCCGCGTTAAAAGAGGGACGACAAAAGACTTTGAGGAACATCATACACGTATCGGTGAATCATCATCAGGGTTACTACAAATGTAAAAGTCAGGGGAAGCTATTTATGGACACAGATATTATTTCACCTGTGAGCTAAATCTGCAAAGGAAGCACAGAACAGCCGACGTTTTCGATGACTCAACATCACTACGTGGCACGAACGATGCTTACCAGTTGTGTTGTATGCTGCTCGGGTTTGAGATGATATTAGTGGGGAGCACAAACTACACAGCCGGTGAAGAAAATAACAGAGTCATGGCTTGTGCATTAGTAAATCCAGTCAGAACCTCCAAAAAAAAGTGTTTTATTCCCTCGGGAAGGGCCTCTTCCGTCCTTAAAAATAAGGAAAGAAAAACTGCAGATCACTTCTTCCTCAGCATCCGACGTATATCCACAGTCAGTGATGCCTGCTCATTCAGCTGCAGGGAGGCGTGTAAAGGTAGACTGAGTAACCTGGAGGTCTGACAGGAGTCTCCCAGACAGGAAGGGTGGAGTCAAGCGGCTGAGATTAGCAAAGGGAGTGAAAATCCTCATTGGTGTCTTTTTGTTTGTTTTGCTTTGTTTGTTTGTTTGCTTATTTGTATTTGTTTACGTCCCCTTTGAGTGTTTTTTTTTTTATCGCTTTGGATTTCCAAAGAGATCAAGTCTCAAAAAAATATTCCTAATGAGTACGAACAAGCGCTGAGAGCTCTGACAGGGTCCCACTTCACTGAAAATACTAATTGTGCCGCGATACTTCAAACAGCTTGTTAGATTTCAGGGAAAAAAAAAAAAAGAAAACCACAAATATAGCAGTACGTATTCATCAGGACAATTCTTCAAGCATGCACTCGCTTGCAGACACTTGGTAAGTGCGCGCTTTGAGGGGCTTTTATTTCGTCCTGCCCTTTCAGAAGTTCGATTAGACCTCGACAATCGCCGTGATGCTGTCAGGAGCCGCAGCCTGAGATTAAGCCCCAACGCAGAGCGGCCGTCGTGATGGATCGCGGTGAGATCTTGTGTCGCTGAGGCCGCGAACCACTCATTGGCTCTCCTGACAAACTTTTCATTCAACATTTAACATTCAACGGGAGAAAATGGAAACTTTCAGCGCGGCCTTCCTGTTATTAATCCGCGACTCTAATGGCTGACCGAACGTGAACCGTTCCTCTGTGCCACCGCGGGGGTCGTTTTCTTTAAAAAACGACTCTTGTCTCCGAGCTCGTTGAAAATTAAATGATATATTTGTAATGTTAAATGGGCTGCACTTTCTTTATTAATGTCTGAAC
>JAOXYL010000001.1:4505514-4526482 GCA_028564955.1 Terapon puta | reverse complement strand
TTTTTTTTTTTTTATCTCCAGCAGCCTTGTTGGAAGCTTGCCTGGCCTGCAGCAATCTCTTACAGAAGAGACAGAGGATTTTCTGAGCTGAGCCACGTTCTACCGGCTCTGCTGGATTACCATGCAAACACAGCTCCCCTCCCCTGATATCGTCTCTATTTTCAACATGCACCTGACTCCCTCTTTTCTATCAGTAAATCATCCCTGTTATTTCCTGCCTCCCTCTCTCTCGCTCTCCTCTTGCATCCCGGCGCTGTCGCTATCTGGTCAATTTCCAACACGCCGCGCAGGGGGGCCGGGAGAAAATCGCTGTGATTGGGGGTGGTGAGGTCGCAGTGTGTAGATTGGCTGTTGTGATTGTTCACATGCTGCAAGGTGGAAGACACATGGCTCGTCCGAACACGCCGGTGGCTCTCTAAGCTGTCAGGCGGCGCTTTATATAGTGTCCTTCTGTTCATCGCCTCTGTGAAGTCATGGGCAGCACAAGTCGTGTGGGTGTGTCCCAAACTAGTTCAGCGGGTAGCGAACTGCCCGGGGAGCGAGACACGGTCGAGGGTGTCCCAGCGCCAAAATCGTTCCAGTTCACTTGAAGTTCATTGGCCGAGAAAATTCCCACACCGCACTGGAAAGCAGCATCGCGTCCTCTCCACACAGATGGCAAACAGCATTACATTTTACACTTTTATTTCACTTCAACTTCAGTGGAGTGACGCCAAGGATGGCAGATCAAAATGAATTTTGTAATGTAATTTTGTATACAGTATGTGTTTTAATTTAGGTCTTTATTGTTCATAATGCCTTGCACTATATTTAACTCCTCTATTCGTATTTACCTTAACTTATCAATACAAATATATATATATATATATATTACTAATATAGGAATATTGTATAGTATGTAGATATATTGTACAGTATGTAGATGTTGTCAGGTCAGAGTGAAAAGAATCAATAATGAATCAATAATGAGTCTGTTATAACCATGTGGAGGATTAATTTAGGATTGGTTGCCGCTACAAAAATTAGCAGTGTAGATAAATGTAATATGTGTGTGTGTGTATGTGTGTAGATATATTTAAAAATATTCATGTTTTCAAATACTATCTGTCACTGTTTTGGGTTTTTTAGGACTTCCTCTGTTTATAGTTTATTTCTCTTTGCACACTCATTAAACGAGACTGAGCTGACTCCATATAATCTTCTTGCATGACAGTTGCATAGCATCTGGGCGATTGCTCTTGTCATGAATTATTTTATTCATCTAACTCGATAAAGACTCTCCGACCTGCAAACATGACAGTGAGATCAACGGTAACAGTGACGTGGGTAAAAGCACTGGCTGTTAGATGACAGAGTATTTTGGTTTTTAACACCAGAATTTTTTTTTCTGAGATAATAAATTCAATGAAAGCTACAATATTTAATTGGTTTGAGTTGGCAGGAATAAATGTGACTCAGGCAATCTGATCAGAGAGTATGCTCAGTTCAGTAGACTGAAGTTGTCTTAAGCCCTTTTCATTAACTTTCTAAGGCTTTTGATGCTGTTAATCATTCGGTAATGAAGCATCGATGTTTCAAAATTGGACTGTCAAAAATACTGTTTGTTGTTTGATAATTATTTATCAAACAGATTGCATAGTGTCCAGGTTGAAAGCTTTACCTTTTGTTCTCTTAATGTAACAAACGATCCTCTTATTCACAATGACATCATCATTATGGGTAAAAGGTAACCAATGCTTTTTTTTGCTGATGATGCTGTCATTTATTTTTCTGCCTCTGCAATGGGATTGAGTGTGTATCTTCATTTAACTACCTAAGATTCTTAGTTTATTATCATTTAAGCCCCACAATCAGCAAGTTGTGAAAAGTTAAAGCTGATATTTTCATTTCAGAGAGAAGTCTTTCTTTGTTTTTATTTGCTTGTAGAGTTACTCCTATTATTGTGCCTGTACTGTGATTATCATGGCGTTACATACATGCATGCATCTTCTCGATGCCTTCATGCATTAGGTGCTGATTATCTTGGAGCGAGTCCTCTATACCTAAATAAATTCATCCATCTGAAAAATGCTGGAAGTACCGCTTCTGTATTCGCAGGACTTACTCTTGCAATCTAACCCCATGTCCCTCTTGAAATGGGAAAAAGGGGCTTTTAGGTATGCTGCTCCTGCAGCATGGAGTTTGTTGCAGAATTATTTGGTTCTGGGGGAGTTGTTCACTTTAGATGTTTTCAAAAAAAAAAGACTGGAGGAAGGTGCATTGAACCATAGATGCTTTTACTGAGCTACAATGATCAAAGACACACTAATATGACAATATTTCATACTGTGATGTGAAATATGATTGTCTGTAACGTATATGCTTTCTGTCCAAAAGTTTCTTTACTGTGAGATTTTAAATTCATTTTAAAATAGCAGGGCGAAACTACCCATCACTGACCAGATCGTTGTTAGTACGAACTAACCATTTTCTGTACATTCACCTGAGAGACACACAGTCAACAATTAGTCTATTATGGTGTTAGGCAACTATGAGCTCCAAGGCATCTAATGGAATATGCTGAACAGTTTCCAAGCCAACAGGCCTACATTTTAAAAGCAACAGCACACCCACCCCCACCATTCAGAATCCTTGGTGTAACAAGCATTCAAGGCAATAGTTATGCACTGACATACATAACAAAAAGAAATACAGCCTCCATGCAGAGCACTCTATTCTAATAAGAACCAATTAAAAACAAAATTATCATATAATGTTTCAGGCAAACATACAAACCAGCCATCACTGCAGAGTAGATCACCTACATTATGATAAACAGCAGCTTTCACTGAGTCACACACAAAGAAAGAAAATCAAGGGCAATTATTTTTGAGTTCTTCCTCAACTTGGTCCAACAATGATGTCATCCGTTGTTGAGCAGGAGCTTGACATGAGCAGGAGCATTGTCTCAGTAATGATTACATTATTCTTCTATTTCTTTGTACAGATTTCTGCTAAATCAGGTTAAGACGCCACACACACTGTCTGTTTGTCCCTGTTACTGATCTAACATCCCTTCCACACACAACCACTGAGTCTTGTTGTAGGTCATTGACTCTTCAGTGTCCCAACAGGCCTGATTCTCTGAAACAGCAGCATTCAGTGTGAAGAAATGCTCAGTGTCAGTGGAGTAGAAGTAACTGAGATGGTGGACACTATTCGGGACATGGCGGTGCAGTGACACAAAACATGAAGCAAACAAGGTGACACACAGTCGGCCTGTTTTCTGTAGCAAAGCGCTGCTTATCTCAAGAAATAATACCCTGTTCTGCCATGCAACCATGTAAATCTTGTTGAAATAGGAAGTTGGAACAGGAAGACACACATAGAATTGTAACTTTCTGTCTCAAAATACAAAAAAGATATGAAAAAGTATAGCATCAACTCTTCTAGTTATTAGGCTGTCAGCTTGTATAGGAACCGAAGTCATCATCATTTATGAATTTTGTTCAAGATTCACATTTGCAAATATTGCACATTTCTGTCCTTTAAGGAGTTAAAGCTGCATTCACTGATTTCGGACCACTATCAAGAACAAGTCTAATATACTTTAACGTCATTTTGATCCCCTCTAGTCCTCAACAAATATGAATCTCAGTGTTTTAACCAGCGAGGCACTTTCTTAATAAGTAATTTATTTACTTCAGCGTTTCATGTTGAATAAGCACATGATGCATACATGTGGATTTATGATTAATCCCACGACTCCACACTGTCTTCAAAACATAAATAAACTGCATTGGTGTTGACATTTTGCTATTATATCTCTTACCATAGAAATAATTCAAACGTCTGTATATTTAATGGCCAACAGAAACATACAATTAATCCATTAGTGGGAAGTGTAATCAGTGGAATGTAGCGAAACACTGCGCTTGCTAAAGCATAAATGAAAATGACTGCTGTGGTTTCCTGTTTTAATGTTTAACTCAACCTCTGCGGTTCCGTGTGAATTTCTGTCGGCTATATTATTATTATGTTTGTCAGAGTGTGTCCCAGCCTATCACGGGTGAGAAGAAGATCAGTTTTATCAATGTGGATTTAATAGCAATCTCGGAGTCCAAATACCTAAGGCAATCTGTTATCCCAATCTGAGCCAGCGAGAGCTCCCGCCGCAGTCAGAATAACAACTCAACTTGCTAATGCATCAGATAGAGATGTAAAATGACTGTGTATACACAACTGTGTGCGTGCGGTGTCTGGTACCCCTGTGCATTCACAGGCACATGCAGCTGCAAAAATAAATGCGCAGCAACAAACATCCAGAGACACAACCCCACAAACACACTCACAAAATCGCAAATGTGCCCTAACTGTATCTATCAAACCCTCACCGATTTATTCACAACCCAAATAGACCGTTCCTGGCTGGTAGTTGTTCGTGTCAGTCTTCATGAGTCACACGGAGAGTTTGGTGTGTCTGCTGGTGGGTTTACATGTGTGTATTTCATTACCTGCGAACTCCATAGTGAGCCAGTGGCTGAGCAGCCACATTTAGATGGCAGACTTTTGCCATTTTTATAGATCTGTCTGGGGAAAAAAGCTGCTTTCACACTAAAATGCTAGTCTAGGCCATTTTTTAATCTCGTCGCAGCCTCTTAAAGTCAAGCTCCTGGCTGAATTCGGTACCTTTACTGCACAAATGAGGTGGCAGTTTCCTTGTACAATTTACTCACCACTCAACTTAGCACTTTTCTTTGAGAGGGATTTACGTACCCATTTCCTAGCACAATCATTCTTTAAATTAAGTGAAGCATTAATGTGTAATCACAGGCCATAAAAGCTTCATTACGGTCGATCTAACCGGACAGTCTTAGAATGTATGTTCCTGTTATTGCTGCAGTATGGTGCAGACTAATCAATTATAAAAATGACCAGCAGTCATTTAAAGTCAGCACGAAACTGTGCTCAGTTTTCACTCATCCAAATGCACAATGTGAGGCTGAACCTTTGAATGAAAAATGTGCAGTCAGATATTATATAAAAACATAATCCCTGAACCGGAAAACATCCCTTATTATACATATCATGAATACATACTGTACTTTATTGTATCGATCTAGAATTTTATCTTTTCACATTTCCCACCTTTGCAAGAGTCTTTGTATTCAAGAGTCCTATAAATATTGAGAGTTATCTTTCCTTCTGTTGTGATGTAAAGGACATTTAAATATGTTTTATAACAAACTGCAGAGATCTTAAATGTTCGAAATGCAAACTGCCTTCAAAGAAACATGATTCGTTGGGCGTGATGTCATATGTATATTGGGTTATAGTTTACTATAATTGTTATAATGCCATAAAAGTGGAATATGCATTTAATAAAAGAGATGGCATTCTGGTACAACCTGACCAAGTACCAGTGTCTGTATTAGCAACTTTAAGTAAATGAAAGTGAATTATAAAATAAATAGTCCCTACCAATACAAGGAGTGAGTTTTTGCTCTCATAATGTCTGTTGTTGAAGTTTGTTTGGTTTATTTTTCCCTAGTGGGAGTTTGTTTTGTTGTGTTTTGTTTCCTAACCTGTGGTTTGCTAACACAAAGACTGAAATCGGTGGTGGAGCTATATTTTAGTTATTCTAATTCTGTGCCGTCTACTCACACCAACCCACCACTGCCCATGGCTGCAGTTTATAAAGAGGCATTTACATTTGACTGGTGTACCCCACTAAGACTTTTTAACACAAAACATTTACAATTCGGTTCAGTCCCCCAATATAAATTCATGAGGCACTTTGTAAAGTCTTAGTCAGTAAAATGTATTTAGTTTTAATTCCACAGCTCATGAGAGCACACGAAAAATGATTAATTTTATTTTGCGCCTTATGTGTCACTCAACATTAAATAAGCAGGCAGTGTTAACGTCCCAGAAGGTTGATATTGTCAAGGTAGCTTTAAGCTCTGATTGCAGGCAAGCTGTTATTTCCAGAAGGTATCTGAAGCGTTACGTGTCATTATATAAACATCTCTTGTGCAAAGCTGATGAGGTCTCTGTAGCATCCATCCACTGCAGTGAACTGTCTGTCAACATAATTATTATTCAGATAAGTGGTTGAAAAACACAGCAGCAAGAGTGTTGTTTTTTTTGTTGTTTTTGTTTTTTGGGGGGTGGGGTAAAATCTTTCTCTTGCAATTATTATTGCAGTAGATCCAACCAGTTGTGCCAATAAAACTGCCATTAAATTTAGTGTCTGAGATATAAAGAGGGACACATGGAGAATAGTTTGTCCAGACGTATTTACTGAGTTTAAAATACTGAGCAGCGGACATATGGGCACCGTCTTTTTGTGACATTTGGTATTTGTAAATGTCAGAAAATGGTGTGTGCAATACACAGCTTGGTTCCAAAAATAAAAAAAATGAATATACTCCAACAAAATGCAGGACTCAGTGCCTCTGCTGACATGGTTGCAGTTGAGATGGTCACAGTATGTGTGTAGCTGTCAGAGGTGATAATAACACCTCTAACAGGATTACGCTCCTCACTTTCCCTTAGGGAGCTGACCCTGACCATGACGGCCATCTTTGATAAAACTCACACTGCAGTTAAAGCTCAGGTGGGGATGCCAGTACCCCCAGAGTAAACACCAGCTACAACAATCTCAGCTGGTAACACACATACACACACACAAACACACACACACACACATATTTTACTGTGAATGCAGAATGAAGAATGAAGTGTGTGTTCACCACTATTTTCTTTAAGAGAAATTGAATTTAAGGATATTATAAAAAAAGCATTCTATATAATCCATTAATCGTATTCATAATCATATATATGTCAGTAACAAGCATCAGCTTGTTTTAGCCATACATACTATATCTCTCATGTTATTGACTATTTCCCATTTCCACAAGATGTACTTCTCCATACACTAGCTTCTCTCTGGAAAAAATCTGAGTTGACATGACTGAAAGTGAACGTGTAAAGAAGATCAACAACTCAACCGCTCTCATGTCAGCAGATTAACTATAATGCTACAGCCAGCAGGTGATTAGGTTGGCTTAGCACAAAGACTGGAAACAGGAGGAAACAGCTAGCCTGACCCTCTGAAACATAAACAAAAAATAACCAACTGGCACTTCTGAAGTTCACTAACTCAATACATTATATTCATGCATATTCATAATGCATTATAGGAAATCTCCTAGCCGCATAGACTCAAAGTAAGGGATGGTTCAGGGCTCACCTGAGCCAGGCTTAAGTATAAGCTTTAAAGTTACAAGTCTACTTTTCAATGTGGGGATGGAGCCTGCTCCCAGAATCTGATTCCAACGGAAAAGATCCTGAAAGCTGAAACCTGCATTTTGTGATGGCAACATTTTAGAAAGGTGATATGAAAAAATATGATGATGACTGACCATTAAGGGTTTTGTAGGTGTGGAGAAGGATTTTAAATGTTATGATTTTAATGTAAAATATACTTGATATTTACCTCTCCTTGGTGTGATCAGACTTAATGGAGGAATATAATTGGGTATCATCTGTATAATAATGACAGTTAATGCAGTATTTTCTAATAATATTACCCAAGGAAAGCTTATCTAAAGTGAATAAAACTAGTCACAGCACAGACCTTGTGGATCTCCTTGACTACCTTTGGTAGGCATGGAGATCTACTTAAAAATTGTATTGATCTGATAAGCAGAATTAGATATTTGTTAGATGGAGGTCTTTAGTTAGTTTGAACCCTGGCACAAAATAAGGCTTTTCAAGAAGAGGTCTAAAATGGATAGGAGAGTAAAACATCTTTAAAGCAGTCTAGTCTGGGTCCAAGAGGCAAAGTGATGGTTTAGATAAAGAAATCAGTGGGAATAGTTGGTGAAGGTCAATGGGTGAAAATGAGTCCAAATACACAGATGGGTGAAATAATTTAATGAGAATCTGAATAAGTGAGGGTGATGATATAACAAATCTAAATGTTTCGTTAGAGAGAGAGTTATTTTTCTGGCATAGTTTGCAGGATAAGATAGAAATGATTTTCTATGGCCTTCACAGTTACCAGGCCCCAATCTAATTGAACATCTATGGGTGATTTTAACGTCAGACTGCGCTCTCCATTACCATCGTCAAAACACCAAATGAGGGAATATCTGTTGTTTCTTACCTTCATTTGTCACCCATCTGTCTATCAGGTCTTACCTCATTTTCTATGAGGTAAGACCCTGTGTCTCAAGATAAATCAGCCCCAGTTGAGGGCTGATTAATTTTATCTTCAACATTTAGGCGTTTATCGTTAAAGAGGCGGATGAAGCTGTACAAAGAGCTGCAGATATACATGGCTCAGTAGAGCTATGAGTCTTTGTCAGCCTGGCTATGGTCATTTTCATCTATTCATGAAGAATAATAGGCTGCTCTGACATTATAGAGAGATACGTTGTAAGATTATCTTCTTTAGTAGCATGTATGTTACTTTGAAGCTTTCTCAGTGTTTGCTTTTATTTGTGGATTTGGGGCTATACCATGGAGCTAACAACTTTTTATTATCTTCTTTTGATCATTTTCATGTGAGCCTGCAGCGCTATCTACCCGATGATCAATTTGGAAGGTACTATAGTTGACATTGGAGTCTAAATTACCTCTTAAGCACTATCACAGAGACATCTATGGTAGGATCTTTTGCCTGATGGCATGTAGTCCTCTAATTCAAACGTTATTAAATAATAGTCAGATAAAAGACGATTTTCTGCAAAGACTTTTAAGTGTTCAATTTAAATACCCTAAGTTAGAACAAGGTCAAGGGTGTGGTTAAAACAGTGAGTGGATTTATGTACACTCAACTGAATTTAATAATGAGATAAAGGCAGTACTAGGTCTATCAATATCAGCATCCACATGAACATTAAAATCACCTTTGAAAATTACCCTAATATCTGTTTCAGGGACTAATTTGGATAAAAGCTTGGAGAATTCAGATGGAAATTCAGAATATGGACCAAGAGTACAGTACGTTGTAAGTACAGTGCTGTTTTTTTCTCTTTGACTGTCTCCTAGGTACACCGCATACTCGTGGATATAGGTAGTTATATGGCCAGATGTTCTATAAAGTGCTGTCTGACACAGTCCTATGGTTAGAACCCACATATCCCTTTGTGCCATCTGAAGGGATCCTATATGTGGCTTGTACACACATATTTCTTTGTCTTGTTCCATACCTCACACTATGGAAGACCTGAGCTCGAGAATCCGTAAAGAGCCTTGAATACAATTTTGTCTCTTCATTTCGAGCGGCCACAGAGAAAAGCATCCCAGCAACAACAGTACACTTTCATGCCCATTGTGTTTCCTAGGTTGGGTATGAGAGACATAAAAAACAAGCCTTTCAGAGAGTAATAATACATTTAGGTTAATGGTTGATTATTAGACTTGATTAGCCAGTGATGGCCTCAACTCCACTTCCCACTCCACAAAGAATATGAGTGTTATTATGACTAAGAGGAGTGAATTCATTTAGTTAAACATAGTCGTCCTAACTCAGCCAGTAAGACATAATACATCTTCATGATAATCTGACATTATGTCATTTAATGATACAAGTTTAGATGACAGAGATCTGATGTTTAAGAGAAGTGGCCAGTAATTAAACATAATATGGTTAAGTTGACTGCTGGCTGAAGTCTTATGTGGAAAACAGAAATGAGCAGTGTATCACCAAATGCTCAAAAAGAATGGGAATTTAATATATTTTTCAAATATTAAAGCCATCATGCCTGCTTCCCATTTTAAAATAGAAAAACAGAATCGTCTTTATTCACATGTGCTGGGGGGTACAACGAAATTTGCCCACGTAGAGCTACAATACACCACAGTAAGAGGTCAAGGGTCAAAGACTCGAACACAACATAACATTACACAACATAAGGGACAAAAACAGGAACAACACAAGGCATTAAATACTGGAAGTAGTGCAAATAAACTGGAGTATTGCAATAATAAATTCCATATAAGTAACAGTTTAACAAAAAAAGTGATTAAAAGTGATTTTTTTTTTATCCTAGACAAAGCATCCGTGGCCTGTGCCTGCTTCCTACCCAAAGAATAAAGAATAAAAGAAGCAGCAGCCTCAGGTAACAATGGTTTGAGCTGACTACAGTGGAAGGAGAGGGCTCTCTGCACAGTATGTAGTAATAGGTATCTTGCAGAATTCTGTATATTGTCATATACACTAATAGTTGGAATCATACTGGTTTGCGTTTTAAAGAGAATGTGGAAATAAAACTTAAACATGGCACAATATTTAGGTGAAAATATAATAATTCTAGTGTTTATTTTGTGAATATCGGCTACTATTTTGGCCTATTACTAGAATTTTAAGCACCTAAGATGCACAGTATCTGGCCTCATGTGGTATGCAAAGAATACCAGGACTTTAGAAAAAGAAATCTGGACTACAGGCACATCTTGCTGTGTATCAAGGTCTGCCCCACTACACTGTATGCTGTCCTTCTGAATCTTATTATCATACTAATGAAGCAGAAAACAAAAAGGTTTGTCGAATACAAGCAGAAATTGCCAAAAAGACGTCCTTTTATCATGAGACTCGCACTCGCATTCCAAGGCTGCTGTTTCTGTTTCACAAGGACAACTTCCAAACTGTTGTCACCCTAAGCTCCCGTTTTAATGAGATCAACTGCTTACCTCAGCAGTCGCCATGACGATACAGTAAAAAGAAAAAGGTTATACGAGAGCTGTAATGTGGCTTCAGTTAAACCAGTGAACCGGGCCTGGAATGTCACATTCAAAAGGCCTCATCTTCCTCTCCTCCTCTCTTTAACACACCTTTTCCTTTTCTATGCTAATCAGCAGAAATATATCACACCTACCCTCTCTTTCAGATGCAATGACTTATGGGACAGGTCGGTTTAATTCGGAGTGGCAGCAAAACAAAAATGAGTGGATTGCAGCGCAATCCGAAAGACAGGAGTGGTTGGCGAGAAAAAAATCTATGTGCCAGAGGGGGATTTGTGTTCTTCGATGCACAGAGGCATGTCAGGCCTCTCCATTTTCTCACTGTGGGATATTTGGGGGTGGAGGATCAGCGGGACAATTCAGCAAAGTGCCACTGTTTGGCGCTTGTAAAAAAAAAAAAAAAAAAAAAAAGGCTATTCATCTAATTGTGTGGGAGTTGAGGGAGTATCTTACCAAACAACGCTCAAGAGGAGAATGGCTTCTGCTGCCTGCTCTTGAGCGAGAACAACAGCCCCGATCCGCCTTCTCCCTGCAGCCGAGCCAGCACATAGGACGAAGCAGTTCCTCTCAGCAGAGGATGGAAACTCCTACTGCTGCACACACGGCGAAACTGTCTCCTTTCCTAAGCATGCGATTTACATTAAATGTCAAAACTGAAGAGCGTTTTTGATTTACCGCGCCACAGTCAAACTGACAAAGGGAAAGGGGTTATTTGCTTGCGGAATAAATTCCCACAACTAGAAGAGCGTCTGAGGTTCAAAGGAAAACACATTTTCCGCCACTTCAATGGGACTTCGACCCAGATGCTCACTTGCACTTTGTCTCTATTAAAAGACCAAAAAGATTTATGAGGGGAATATTGAGTTTGCGCGCAGACTACTGGTTTTGCTGACCATTTTATATGTCCCACATGAGAGCGGAGGAGGAAACGAGCCACTTTGTCTTCAGCATCAGCGAGTCGGCGCTCGCGAGGAATCGGAGAAACGAGCCCACACATGTGCGGCACACAGTCGTTCGGTCACATGAGCGTAGTAGTTTCTAGTTCCATTTCCCCAAGGGCAGTTTAACATGTTTCTAGAGTATTCATTTAAGATGCTCATTTTTCAGGCTTTGGGAGTTGAGAGAGGTCAGGATTAAAAGACTGTGAAATTAAAAAGAAAATGAACTGTTTTGTTGGGACACTGCTGTCATGGACTACAGTAGGTGCCCTTTTATCGGAGGATAAAGTGTGATTACGCTATCCAAAGACCAATTTAGTCCCCCTAAAGCCTGTTTAGACACAGCAGAGTTAATCTATAATGTCATCGGGGAAAATTATTTAATGAGGGCCACAGGTGCTTTAATTTCACGCGGTATGTTGCTGTAGCTAACGCACTGGATTACTCCTGTCTTTTGTCATCGCTGACGCAAGGTGACAAATTAATAGAGACACATACCGAGAAGACAGGAAGCAAAAATGAATCCAAAAACATTAAGCCGTTTTTCCTTTGAAGCAAAACGAGAACTGCCAGTGACTGATAACCATAATGAAAACACCTTAATGATCATAAGATATTTTTCTGTCGGACTCCAAAGTTAAACGCCACCGTTTTGATTAAGTGCATTATCCACTAATCTCCTGTCTGGGCGTGCTGATTGGGAGATTAGCGAAACACAGGTCACTATGGAAACGCTGAAATGATGGTTAATCACGGTTGCTGATGATGATTGCTCGGCTCCTCACCCCACAGTTCGGAAACTTAACTCAATATTCAGTCAATCTTCTAAAACGCGGCTCATTAGAAATCTCAATCAGATGCAGTCGGAGCAATTCAGGTGATTTAAATACCTCGAAATCATCCAATCAGATAACCAGTGGTTTACGGTGGACTTTATTAGAGTAGTAACCTTTTGAATACACACACACACACACAGTTTTCTTGACAGATGAACAGTATGCAGCTGTTAACAGGTAAGATTCAATAAAAGGTCTGTGTACAAAACATCTAGAAAAAGTGTTGCATGGTGGGAGAGAAATGCCTGAGCTGCCTGAATATCAAACACCATGGTCAACCTCTGCTGCATGAATACGGCTCTGACAGCGTGGTTGGAGAAACGAGAGATATGATGGAGCTCTTCTGAGTTCTTCTATTCAACTTTTCAAAGCAGGGGCCCAGGCCGGAACTTTTTTTTTTTCCCCCTTTTATTATCTAAACTCCTTTCAGCGGGAAAGAATGAACAGTATTTCAGGTGGATTTTGTCTGAGGACGCAGAAGAATCCCAAGTGTCTGAAGACAGAAGGACCCATAGTGTTGAAATAAAAATGTTGTCACATTAACATGCAGTGGTGTTGATCTTCAGCAAACTCGAAATTCTTTTGAATGGATGATTGCAAAACATTCTTAAAATCTTTCTTATATAAAATGAAAGCATTTTTAAAAATGTATGTAACTATTCATGTTAGCGAGCATTTTCATGATCACATTTTTATGGCCAAGGTGAGACAAGAAACTGTGACATAACTTTAATAATATGGCCTTACCTAAAGGACCCAGGTTGGTCATTCCTTCTACCAAATTCGCTCTAAAACTATAATTTTATGTGTGTTTACCCATGCCTTCCAAAACCGTTCAGATGACTGATTAAATGATGTTACAAACACAGTGTTGAATGTTTGGTTAAGGCACAAAAACGACTGGGTTCGGATTAAAATTATTGCTTCGTTGAGGTTTGGGAGCTTCGTCGTCATGGTTACACTAATAAACAAAGGGTTAAGATCAGAAGGTCGATCATTCACAAACTCAAGTGTTGGTTTGAAGCAGGCAACAAACAGCCAGCTGCCAAGTTAGAATCTGCTGCTTTAATGGCCCACCCGTCCACCGCGACCTCCTCCCTTCTTTGACTTTGTTGCTCTATAAAAACATCAGCCGACCGACCCCCCCCCCATCATACTGTAATTGCTATGGCCTGTGGAGGGTTTGCGCTTGAGCATATGGCCACTCACCCGGTAATTAAAACCACCTACAGTAGAAGTTTCTAGATTGGTACCTTGAGGCCCGAACTTAACATCTTGCTCCCTCACCCACATGGATATATTGGTTCAAACTATACCAGTACATCATTAGTACTAAAAAGTCCTGCACTTTGTACATCCACCCCCATTGCCTCTAAGCTGCGTGCAGTAAAAATATTTGCCATTTGCCTCATTATAGATGGGAAAAAAAAAAAAGTTAACGTAATTCAGACAGCAGTTACATTTTCCATCACAACATCACACAAAGCAAAAATATACATGTTTATATTCTCAGGGAAAGGGTTGCATTTCTACATTTAATTACAAATCACCTGTTGAAATGATTAAAAAGTGCATTAAATATAATGCTTAATGTTCAATTGAAATCAAATAAAAATGTTTTAGATAGTCAGTGTGAAAAAATATCTACATCTGACATGAGATTAATGTGAATAGTTAAAATAAGGCCCCTAAAATTACATAAACAGCGATGCACACAATGCCAGACTGGGCATCTTTCTACTGGGTGGGAAGGGACTTACAGCATTCCTTATTTTTTTCATTAACATTATAATATGGACGCCCTCTAGGTCTGGTACACGATGGCACTTGATTCATCGGTTTTTAATCAGCACTGCTGGAAGACAATCACTTCAGTGGCTCAATCACGGCCCCCTCGCCCCTCCCCCCCCTCACAGGCTGCTGTCCTTTCTGTCTCTCTCTGTACGCTGCCACATCAACACTGACCGGCATTGTGTGTCTCTTTATATCGGATAACAGTGCAAGGTAATGTGGCCAGATTGAACAAGAGTAAGATTTCTCCCTCAGAAGAGGAGGCCTTTTGTCTTCTTTCCTAATCTTTCTCGGCGAGCCGTGCCCCCGCCTTCTTGGCTTACTTCATTAGCCATGCAGACGTACGGTGCAGGAGAATGGTGGAGCCTCTCATTGACTTTCCCTGCAGTCAAACACACAGAGGTCGTACGAGTGTGGGGAAACTCTTGAACCTGCAGCGCCAACCTGTACCCGATTCCTGTTTGCACCGCGGCGGTCACATCCTGTCTATCGGCAGAGTTTCAGGAAACTCGCCCGCGGCTACAAACTCCGCAAGACACTCCACGGGGGAATATCCTTTGCTTTAAACATGTGTGTTATGTTTCTATCGGTACTTTTAAAGATTGAATCAACTTCTCAACAAACAAAAAAAAAGGTCTTCTGTCTTTACTTCCTGTGCCAGGAAAGTTGAAGCTACTTCAGGGGAGGAAAAAAACTCCCACGTCCACCTTTTTCTCCACCCAACTGCCTCTCATTTCCCTTGAACTGGGCCTTCCTCCATTGAACATAAACCCTAATTTTACCCGACTAAGATAGAAACACATAAGGAACTGGCAATGGTGTAACACAAATCCAGGCCCTTTGGACATAGATACTACACTTATCTTTTTTGCCTTGGCATTGACTGAGTTGACTGTACTTGAAAGTTGAAAGTCACAGAGTTTTGAATATCCTTTGATTCGGCTAAAAAGGCACAGTCTGAATTTTTTTTTTTTTTTCAGGCATTTCAGTGTTTCTGTTATCTTTTAAAGCTCCGGGTGTTGAATTTTAATGAGTAATCCTTTTACACCCCCTAACAACTGATTGTAAGGACATAACATTGAGTACAGATGGTTGTTCTCGCTTCTGTTTTAGGTACTGCACCTCACTCTGCTGTGTCTTGAAATTAGTGTATAAGCCACCCGGAGTGTCCAGAGCACAGGAGTGACGGGAGTGACATTTTCAGTCCTGCTCCAACCTGTCATTCTCTCTTAGGCAAAGAGGGCACAGAAGGTCAAACTGCCACTACCATTAAATTCAAAGTGCCACTATAAAGGGAAAAAATATCAACTACATACTGAGAGCCACTGGTAAATGTCAATATTTTGAAGTAGCACTGTATCAGATATGAGGATTTCGTACCTTTCCCTTGTGAATGAATTAACTTGGTGAGCCAGATGATCGGTCAAGCCTCTCTGCATCCTGGGAAAGGTAAAGCCTGGACACAGATTGAAAGAGGCAGGTGAACAGTCAGTCGAGTCGGCTTCTCCCATCAGCAGGATAATCTCCAGAAATGTTTTCAATTGGTTGTGCCTTGCGAGAGCATACTACAACCTTTGGTACGAGGGACCAGAGGCAACCTCAGGCAAAGCTGCTTCCTCTGTGCCAACACAGGTATCCTATTTGTTGGATGCCCTGTTTTGTTTTGGATCACTTGGTGGCCTTAGGGTTCCTACATGATTTGGGAAAGAAACAGCGATATCCCTGTTGGCAGTGCTGTAGCATTGTGGCTCGAGGAGCAGGAAGTCCTTGGTTTCCACCTTGCCACTACCGGACATTACCCTGCTGTGAGAAGCTAAAGGCTACTGAAGAAGTAAGGAAAGTGAAGAAGTGTGTGAATACAGAAAAGGTAACCTGAAGGATGCCACTGGGCACAGTCTCCTGTTCAGTAGGGATTGGGGAGCAACCTTAGAAAGGCTTCATGAGTGTTGCGGTGGTGCCATGACTGCTTAGGGGCCATGAGCTAATGGCTAATGGGTGTTTGGGTTAATGGGTTTCTTCCTGGTTCCTGCTCAGTGCCCCAGTACATCATTGTGCATGCCGGAAAAAAAATAGAAAGCATACTGAATTACAACTTGAGGTATGGTAGCAAGCACTTTTTAAAGGAATGCCAGATAAACAAAAAACTAGACTGACCAAATTTGAGACTCCTGTTCTCAAAATGCTCATTTCAGTCTGTTGCTTCAATGATGGAAATGTGTTAGTGGTCACAACAGCAGACATACAATTGCCCTTTATTTTACCAATTTGAAATGTTTGGCAGGATAACATTGGATTTGTGAGCAAAAAAAGCACATCACTTTGTCTCTGCTGTTGTAAACTATGATTGCAACTGGTCCATTACATTTTTACTTCGTGAGTATAATTGTGTGTAAGTGTATTTTCGAATTCAGTTATTTATGGTTATCACAAGATGCCATGTTACACTATTGACCCATAAGTTAGAAAAACATAAGACATATCCACAAGTCAAGCAGTGGTCAAGCATCAGTTCAGCATGTTTTTCCACCCCGAAGCATAATCATAAAGTGAAACTGATAAATAACCATTACAAGGTTTATATGACTTCAGTATGTATCTGCACTGGGCACTGGACATGGTGATCAAATGGACAACAAAATGAATCGCTGTCAGAGAGGGGTGAACAGATGGATGCCTGGAGTGAGCAAAAATGAAAGGAAAACATATTTTCTCCTTAAAAGTTAGTGACTTTAACTTTCAGCTTTCACATCCCAAAACTGTGCCTCTGTGGTGTGCCAAGTTGTCATATTAAAATTGACTTTATTTTCCCATTGCTACACCAAGAGCTGAGAGCTTGTAAGTCACCTAATGTAAAACGGGAAAGTGTTGGACACCACAGAGAATCAATTGATAAAAAAAGAAAAGAGGGGTTTCGACAGTACCCTACGGAGTGACTGTTATTGCAGAACCATGGATGATTTTCTGGGTATTAGGGCACATTTTCTAGTTCAAAACGCACAGCGTTAGCTCTAAATCCATCTCCCAGGCAACACAGAGATTACATTTTGATGAAGTTTGCTGTTTTGTTTCTCTACTTATAGGAGATAAAAAATTCAATCTTAAATGTAGAGTGGGATGGGAATGCTGTCGTAAATAAATCATGAAATTGAGCAGTCTTCCTGTTAAAGTGAAATGTAAAATTGATAGTATAGATATCTGCACAGACAAACAGAATCTAAAACTGAATGTATTTAATACAGCTCGGGATACAAACTCCTCTGAATCTATACTGAACTGATTGCTGTATTGCATTGCACCAAGGTTGCATTTCTAAGAAAAGCAACCTTGGCTTGGGACAGAATAAAGGACTATAGAACAGCACATACAAACCGCTTGTTGTGATGAGCTGCTGGTATTACAAAGGATCAGCCTCTGATATATCACAGCAATATTATTTCCACATTCCCGCTTGTCTTTTGCAGTCAAGTACAGTCAGATGTTTGATTATTGCCTACACATACATATAAACGCACAATGTAACCTGAGTACATAATGTTCATCCACAACAGCCTTCAAACCCGACTACAGTAATGATGAGAATGAGTCCTTGATGAGCTGGGGGATGGTGATGCTTCTCACACAAAAATATATGCAGACGAACCGAACAAAAGACTCATTTGACAGTAATCTTGTTGCATTATCTCTTCTCACCCCTGCTTGCACATGACAGTTTGTGACACTTTCTGCTCTGTGGAACAGAAAAAAGTGAGATTTGATATTTCTAGCCACACTCTCAAATTGCACTGCCGACTTAATACACAGACACAATATCTATCTTTTTTTTTTAAAGTCCACTTTTTCTACTGTTAAATAAATATATTATTGTGTGTCAGTCCTGCAGAATATTTCATTTAGCTTTGGCAGTGGCATCACATGATCTGTTAGCTGGGTAACACTGGTTGTGTCTTGCATTCTTTAATATTCTGGGCTATTATTAAATCCCTAAATCTCAATATCAACACGCCAAATGAGTCTTTACTGTCTGCAAATACATAAATCCATCCTGAAAAAAAAGAATTAATTGATCATTGACATTTATAAGCTCTCACTAACAAAATAAACATTTACTCCCAATTTAATGATTTTGTGCAGTGTTTAGTTGAGCATGTAGGTAATCTGAGTAAGGTTAGATTCCTTTTTAGGATTGTACGGGCCCACTGTATGTGCAAGCATAGACTGAACGCTCAATGCAGTTTTGATTATATGCTAATTTGCTTCCGGGGAGAGAGACTCAGATGTGACGCTTAAAAGCACTGTCAGTAAAAATAAGCACGGCTATCAGCTAGTTAGCTCATCTTAGCATAAAGACAGGAAAACAGTGGAAACAAAACCTATTTAGTAACTCCTCTAAAGCTCACAAATACTGAACACTTTGTGTCAATTTGTACATAAAATGCAACTCAATTAAATGAAGAAAAAATCAGTACCTCCAATAAAATGGTGAATTGAATTTTTTTTTACTGTGGTTTTTCACATTTAAACAAATGAGATATAATGATATATTCAATAGAATGTACAAAGTGGTATTGATCTTCTCATCTAGGATTTGCTGGAAAGAATAATAATGTATTTCAGAAATTGGCAAACTTTTTATTCAAGAGGGTAAAAGGGTTTGTGATTAAATTCCAACTTTTGATTACTGAAATCAGCAACTGGCAACCAGTCTGGATTGGACGGATGACAGTTTTCTTTCATGTTTGGTTGACAGTAGTAAACGTTGCCTATTCCATGTCTTGAATAGTTTTTTTTTTTTTTTTCCAGCCAAATCAAATCATCTTCCACAATAGCCGTATCTGAAGCTTTATTTCTTCATGTCTTTTGCTTCTTATATCTCGACTCCCTCATTGACGATGCACAGAATTTGAATAACATTTAATAACGAATCGCTGAGAGACGCATGGTATTTAACTCATGTCTGTGGTAAATGAACTCAAGATAAGGCTGATTGCCATTTATGATTTTCTAACTGATCCCACCATCCTCTCATCTCCACCATGTGACGGATGTAAAACCGCATTACAAGCAGGATTCAACAAGCGTGAGCGGCGCTCCCATCGGACCTGCTGAATACGACTACTCGTATTCAATGGATCTTCCTAGTCAAGCACAATCAAGGACGCAGCTGCAACAGTTGTCTTTGTATGCTCAATGGAAAACAAAATCCTTTATCATTCAATTTTATATTCACTGTGGGCCCTGATGATTGTAGACACAACAATAATCGCCCATTGTTTTGGCTGAGATTGATAAATGATGCATGCTACGCAAACCCATGCTTGCCAGAGGGATATATCTCTCGTGGATAAATGTTTCGTTTTCACAACAAATGACAATAAATCTTAAAAAAGTATTGTGTCTGCAGATTACATTCAGTCCTTGAAACTCAGGGGTGACATTAGATAGGGCTGGGATTTGGTGTGTGAATGCTCCGAAAGCTTTCCGGCTCTTCGCTCTTTGTTAACTTGTGGCTGAAGGGGGAAAAGGAGTGGGAAGCTGTCATGTCCACTGCTGCATGCTGTTTGTTAAAAAACTGCACTATTTCAGGAGTCACTATCTTCTCTTTTGCCTTTGTACCTTTCATATGAAGATAAAAAGGAGAAACCCCAAATAGACAACATCAATCAAACTATATCGGTCAAACTGTAGGTTGCTTTTTAAATACACCACAGCACCACAGCTATAAATAAGATCTAATAAGATCTACTGTGAATAAAACAATAATATTTTCCTAGGAGCAACCATGTTAAATGTACACAGTTTGTATACTAATAATGCAATCTTAAGCGAGAGATAAGTGTTCAGTAGTATTGGTCTATAGAACTGGAGGACAAGCGCTGAATGAAAGTCAACACCTCGCAACTACTTATATCATGAATGTGCCCTGTGGCTGCCACAAAGGTTGAAATTGCATTATTTAAAGTGTTATGAATGTGTTTTCACTTGGATTTCAAATAAGGCCCCCAGCACCTCCGATTGTAAACCAGTGCAGATGTTGGTGTTGTTGCCATGCCAACATCAAGCCTGGAGGAGCAGCATAAAGAGGCAATGTAAAGTTATTGGTCGGTAGATCAAATGCAAAGCAAAGAAAACCAATTTGCTCCTTACCGTAACAGATTTTTGTCTTCCACAGCTCTGACACTTTCTAAACACCCTCCTCACGCGGACATCTTTTCAGGACATGCTTTTACTAAATCTTCACGTTAAAAGTCAACAGTAAAAGTCATGAGTCATAAATCTGCTCTTAACCACACTCACGTAGCTAATCTATAATATGAGACACAATCATGTCTATAACAAGTACGTAATCTAGAGCCTTGTACTTGAGAACCAGAAAGTTATAATCTTGAAAATCATTCACCAAGAGTCATTAGACTAACCCACAATGTTAGAAGAGATTAGAAAAATCAGTTTGATGAAACTGAATTTTCTGAGAAAATAACATGATGTACCATAGAAAATAACATAGGCTCAATTACACTGTGCTAACTGATTGGATGACACTTATTGACTTGAGAGTCATTTACTCTAATGAAAATCTTCAAGCTTATATCTTTAATGAAATGGCCTGTTTTAGGCTTTAATAAGCAAAATAATCCAGATAACTATACATTATATTCTCAATTAATCCAT
>JAOXYL010000001.1:4467739-4480133 GCA_028564955.1 Terapon puta | reverse complement strand
TGTGGTTGACTTAAAGGCCGCTGATCACATACAGCGTACATACAGCACCTTTAATTTTTATAGCTTCCATTGTGGCTTTTTGTGCAGTGACAAGGCCTCTCTTATTGAAAATAGCCCGATGCATTTTAAAGCCATAGCTTTGTAGTCAGGTACACATATCAATACAATGATAGTGGGAGAGATTAAGTTCAAACCAGCTGACCTGCAATTGGATGGGAGTTTAGTTTCTCAAAGAATAGGAATTCTCTCTCAAATGTAGAGAGAAATGCCTGTGGTATTATCGCATTTTAGACCATTTACACTTTAAATGACCATGACTCAGAGCACATTTCCCTATAAACACGACTTAAGTGCCTGCAGTGATTCTGAAATAAAGCAAAGACAAAAAAAAAAAAAGGAAAGTGAAGGTCATATGTGGTCATGCTGTAAGTCTGCCAACAAAAGAGAAGCAACCAGGCCAAGCTGAACTGGAACACAGACCTCCTGATGCAGAAATGAGTCCTTCAAACACATAACATCACTGTTCTCATCATTAACAGCCTTGGACACAAACTACGACTACGACTACTTATGCAGTCTGATATCAGAACTAACTGGTTGTTAAAAACTCAGAGGCCGAACGGGAAGTCAAGGAAACTATTTTACTACAGTTCTCGCTTTTCAACCTTCACCGCGTTGACATTGAATTTCTGCTTGCACGCCTTATATCTGTATTAACTACACATCCCCTCACCTGATGCCAGTCACACACGTCATTGTCGAAGCACAAAGGTTTTAAGTAGGCCATCTCATTGATGCAGCTGGTTGCATCCAGTCTGCAGTTGTTCTGCTCCGAGGCATCTCCTGTCAGCTCGGGCGCTTGCACCAGTGAGGCTGTTCATTGACTGGGAGCCCAGGAGAAGCTTCATTGACATCCAACACATCAAACATGCCTGGGAGGCATTTCTTCACCTTCTCCAAGAGCTTGTCCTTTTTTACTGGCAAGAAAGACACCAACCCACCCCCCCCCCCTTCCCCCTTCAAAAGCTGCACTTTTAAAAAGTAATTTTGCTCTGAAGTTTCACATTTTGCATCATGTGTACGGCTGGAATGAAATAATGACAAATGTAGAAAATGCATTTCTTCAGTCTTGCAAACTATTTCTTTTTATGTCACCATCCCTCACTTACATAGTCACGCTCCCTCCCTCAATATTTGATTGTACTTCCTACCCCACCTTATGACAAACAAGAAAGATCCAACCAGTGTTAAGAAAGAGACAAAAGATGCATCTGCATTTGATTTATGAATAAAGAGCAGGGCTTCTACTTTAAATACTCTAAACCTTATATAAACTCTTTGCTGAGCTCTTGTGTGTCCTGTAAATCTCTATCTGATGGGAAACTTTACATTACAGCCCTATAGGTGGGGTTAAGTTGAAATGGTTTTTATATTTCACTAAGAGCAGTGAGCTCTAATAAAGTGCATTTCAGCTCTAAACAAGTCTGCAAGGCTTTTAGGTTTTAAAAGGTTTTCATTTCTCTCACTAGCAGCAGAACCCGCAGCGGCATGCATCTGGTGGTCGCCCCCTCTTGCACCAGATCATTAGGAGTGCCATTGTTGGAAATACATTACATTTATTTGTCATAAGTGACTTTTTTTTTTTTTCACAGACACCAAATCCGGAGCCTTTTGGCATTTGTTGTGAGCGAGGACAGCTCAATCGAACCACCTGCCTGAGATCAATGAATACCTCTGAAAACCGAGTTAAAGCCGCGTGTCTGTCACAGTTACAGCAATTAATTCATTAACAGTCGGCACGAAAGACGCATTTGATCCATCTGCATTAACATACCAGGCCAGAATGCAGTCGGCACGATATCATTTCCCGTTAGCTCACCGAGGCTTCTGAGCTACCCTCGACACTCCTCCAACACACACACACACGACTTTGAAAGCATATTTCAAACTGAATTATAAATATACCTTCCTTTGGCTGCACTCCTGGCTGCACTCAGTAATGGAAGTTGGATACAGATGGACAATGAAATATAGAGCATGTAAGTACTGTATTTATTCCAGCCCACATCTTAGTCAAGAAAAAAAAATCCACAGGTTCCTTTGAACAGAGATATTGGTAAACCCGGGGCTTCCCAGTGCTTGGATCACCTCCAAGTCATTAGCAAACATGGAGTCGAACCAATGCATAATCAGACTAAATAGTCACTTAGAGCCCCCAAACAAAAATGCAAAGTTGAAATCACTTTTAATTCTGCAATAGTAGTTAAAAGTAATTCAAAAGCACAGAAGCATTTATTCCATTTAGGAAATAGCCTTTCCCTTAAGACGGTAACTATGCTGGGCAAGTTTGAGAACCCAGTTTATTGCCTTTGTTCAGTGCCTTAAATTAAGTCATTATAGTTGTTAGTTTTGTAGTTGATAGTAAAGTGATTGGTTGTCTGTGGTAAACTTGCATAACTGATGGTCAACGCCGCTTTCAGGACATCATATTCATCAGACTGCTGTAATCTGTCACCTTTCATCTGTGACACTGTAGAAAAGAAGATATATCAGATGCATCAGGAGGGTGCACAAGACGGTGAATTATCCGGGAGCAATAAATTATGAACCTCAGCTCAAGACGCCTTTCATCAGACGCTGTTTTAGCGCTCCTCCACTAAATAAGAGCTCGTAGTCTGATTTCCTTTGTGCAGGCTGACACGAGGTAGTTCGTTTTCCACAAGCGTTGTATGAGGAGAATTGGCGCGTACGGTGTCTGAAGTGGACTTAATGGTGCTCCCCAACAGCTTTCACTGCCGGGCTATTGTTTAGCCAGCTAGCTGTGACCTAATTTCATCGCTGTTCAAATGGATTAACAACAGATGTAGAGGGTCTATAATGGCTTGACATAAACACAGAGGTGGAGGGGAAGCAGCGGTTTTAATCAGTTTTGCTTCCTGCTAAATACATATCTATCTATAGAGAGAGATTTATATTAATTAAGATCTTCAATGTCTCAGTGTTTTCTGTTAGGGACAGAAGTTTGTCAGGAAAGTGAGCTCAATTCACAAAACTGAACAATTTAACGTCCTCTAGCTATTTTGATTGTTTATTATGCAACACTGGACAATAATAAGGGTAGTTTTTTTTTATAGATGCATGTATTTTATAGCATGCTTGATGATTTTTGTTTTGTTCATTTGTTTTTTTCACATTGTGTCAATGCGTCTATAAAAGGTCAGATATGTGGCAATGTGGTTGTCACACTCGAGAGCGTAATCTAAGTCTAAACATGGACACACTTCATGCAAACTCAGCAGAAACAAAAAAAGAAAATAAAAAAAACTCACTAAAACATCTATAACTAATACCCTACAGGTAAATACTGAACTGGAGAGTTCTGGGGGAGAGTATAGGATAATCCTTTGGCCTTTGCTGGAGTAAGAAGAGCTCAGAGTTTTGTTTTTTTTTTCTTTTTAACTTTTCAGATTAAAAAGATCTGTCTATCTCTGTTCCCTCTCACCCCACTCCACTTTGGGTGTTGTAATGTAATTGGTCTCTCTTCGTCCACACTGACTGCTGACTGCAGGGGAAACGTGCAGAGGAAAGGGGAAAAGACCGGAGGGAAAGCCCGCACCCTTCAAGACACAGCGCTGCCTGCTGTTGCTTCCTAGCAGCTATCGGCTTGCCGGCTTTGAACTCTTGGTACTGAGCTCTACCATCTTGAGTTTTCAATGTGGGAGGTCGCTCTCTGGGTCTCTTTATATATGTGTGCGCATCTCTTGCTGTCTGCAGAACAAAGAACAGAGAAGCTCGGATCACAGTGCCCAAAGAGAGAGAGGGTGTGACTATGTTCTGATGAAGATGCCATTATTCCAAAATAAGAGTTGTTTGCTGCTATATTATAGTGTGAAGGTCATGTTTAAGACTTTAAAATGGGAAAAAAAATCTAAAATTGCATCATGCATAATATGTGCTATGACTCCCTGTTAACATCTAATCAATGTTAGATGAAGATGCATGGTTTTATTGAGTAGCTGCAAATTAAATGTGAATGTATAGCATAATCTTCATTCTAATGGCATTAAAATGAATGCACGTTAAACTGTAGGTAAAGATAGCAGCAGTGATAATTAGCTGAAAAGCTTGAACCTAATCTTATTTGCATAACCACTTGTGACAAGAATGAAAAAAAAAACTATTTGTGTGAATCTGCATATTCAAACAGGGCTTCCATGTTAAAGGTGTAATCTGTGATCCTGTGATATTCAAATGCAACAGTCGAACAAATACATGGCCATCTTGATCATATTGGTGATTATGTTTTGGTTTTGGTGATTATGTTTTGGTCTTTATGTCTTTATGTTTCTGTTTTCGGTCCTGTCATGTTTTGTCCTGAGTTTTGGTCTTGTGTGTTTTTCATGTCCGTTTATGTTTTGTCAGGTCTGTTTAGTTTTCCATGTCTTGTCTGGCTTCTTGTTCTGGCGTGTCATGTTTTATTTTGAAATCCACGTTCCTCATGTTTCAGGTCCCTTTACTTCCTGTCCTTGTGTTACCACCTGATGTGATTGTCTGCCCCGCCCTGATTGTTTCCACCTGTTTCCCATTACCTCATGTGTTCTTATAGTCCATGTCTGCCCTTGTCTCGTCGCCAGATCGTCTCTTAATGTTGTCGTGTCTAGTTCTTGTTTTGCCATGTTTTTTCGAAGCCACTGCTAAAATTCTATCACAGTCTGAGTGTCCTGCATTTGAGTCCTCCTGCCTCGTCATCACTAACGTAACAGGCCCAAGTTATTTTGTTTCTCTTTAACAGACAGGCGGACAAAATATTTTTTAATATTCAGGCACAGAACAGACAGTTTATACACTGAAAAAACAGTGTATTGAATTTAAATTCCAGTCCAAATCTTAATGTAAAGGGATTTTAGTTTTCTTATTACAGTCATTGAGTTTACAAATAGTCAGGGAGGTTATTGCATCTAAAAAAATATATTTTGCCTAGCGTTTTATATTTTGTAATGAATCCAGTGAAAGAGTGTCACTCAGACCTTTTTGATGGCACTTGCTCAGATTCTCTGTCGGCAGCATGAAAGTCCAATTTGTACTTGTGTTTGTTTCACCCAAAGTGCTGCGAGTCTATTTTCTAATTTCTTGATATAATAAATAAATAAAAAAGAAAAAAAAATTTATGGTTGTTACTTTGGTTATTTTCTTATACGACAATAGCTGGATTTGTGTCAGTGAGGAACATGGTGCACCAGGCTGATCAAAGCAGCCCTCCTAAGAGAGCATCTGCTGAGGGGGACACCCAATTCTGCCGACAGGAAATGCGTGCACTGGAAGTGATGCAAATTTAATGCAAACGCTTCTGCAGAACCTATACCACCAGCCCAGACACTGGCCAGGGAAAAAACCTATATACATATTAAATGTGGAACACAAATATTCCATTTCTGTCTGTCATTTCTCCTGATAAATTAATGATGCGTTTTTCAGAGGACGTGGTGGTCTGTGCTGTCTTACTCAAAACAGCATGTTTGGAGGTTGTCTGAAAAGCTTGAAAGCTTCCAGTAGAAGCGTCTGCATTAATTGACAACTAAATAATGATTGAAAAAAAACTCCTCCAGTGCAAAATAACCATCCAACTTTCAAAATGGGAAATGTTTCTTCCTCTTTTCTTGTTATTGTTTCCTCTTAAGTTAGATCTTCCAAGAAAAATGGAAAAAGCAATTAATTCTATAAAAGTAAGCTTGTGCATTATGAGTCTCAGACCTCAGTTGCACATTGCAATTATAGGGTGTCAGTCCTGAAATGCTGAAAAGAAGAAGACGAATAAAAGAACCACCACAGTGAACCACCTGTGGGCGTGTTGGTATGTATAACTGTGCCAGGTTTGGTTCACATCATTTAGTCATTTTCGGTCAAGAATGAACAAGTAAACTCAAGTAAATGAGTGGAATTTACCTTTGCAACATCCTTTGTATAAAAAAAAATCAATTACAATTTCTCAAAGATTAGGCAGTTATTGCTTCAATAATAATTTATTATAGGGTCAGCTAAACACTGCAGTTGAGACTTTTCAGGCACTGAGTGAAACTATTCCCAGTGCAATTGCACTACACTGAAAAACAGGCATAGTAATTGCACTGCTCCGAAGGTCCTCATGAAAATTCAATACCAATGTATTTTCACTCCTATCACTGTATTCCTCTAGAGCGCCTGTCAAAAATTGCTTTGCAGCACTGCCAATGCAACTCAATATCAACTCAAATCTCCTCTGAGTCCCTCTTAATCCATGGCTATTACCACCTTGCACCTCTTTAAGTCCCTTTGGATTGATTCAACTTTTAAACATTCGCTGTCGCAAAATGATGCCTCAATGGGGGAGTCAACAAAGACAGAGGAAAAACTAAAATCTAATAAATACAACATTCACAACAACATTGGGACATATATTGGGAATAAATCAAGGTTATTGAAGTCCGGTCACTGACTTAAGGTGACATGTAAACGATCCTTTGGCTCACAGTTCTTGATACTCATGGTTAAATATAGCTCGTTAACTTTTTTTTTTTTTTTTTTTTAGAAAAGTTGTTGATGATCTGGGTCTCACCAAGGGGTGAACACAAATGCTTTTCAGCAGTTTCTGGCCCAGCTGGAAAGACGTGAACCTTTGCCAGGAAACAACTGCAAAACACTAGCAGCTAACTGTGTTAAATGGCGTCGCTAACCAAGCAAGCGCTGTGGGCAGGGATTTAAGACCCTGAACACTTATAATCCACCCACACAGGTGTTTTAACTTATTCTGGCAGACGTTTGTGGGCAGGGTGGACAAAAAAATATTTAAAGATTTCTTCATTGTAATATACTGTGAAAAAACAAACAACAAAAAAGTGTATTTTTTTAAAGAAGCGTTGAAAACATGTTTGAAAATCCCATCATTTTATATGCCTTTTCCTTTTGCAGCGCACACTGTGGTTGTGAGAGAGAAATGGGCAGATTTGAGTGATCCACACGGCAAAGGAAGATGTAGTGAGAAAGAAAGAAACGAGGAATGTGCGGTCGTCCAGGTGTGAAAGCCTCTGTCATTACAGAGATTCCTTGAGCCTCCTGGTTCAGGAACGGAAGATCAAACCCGCGTGCCAACTCCAAGTCCATTCATATGTGTCCTCCAGTGTGTGAAAACGCCGGTTTTACAGGCTCATTGCACGTCATACTGTATCGGATGGGCCTAATAAAGTCACGATCTATGTCGGGCATGCTAGGCTGTGTGATGAATGACACGAAAATAAATAGAAAACATCTAAATGCACTGCTCTCTTCTTTTAAGAATTAGAATTAAAATGTGTTTTTTTCCATAGCATGTCTAGTAAATGTCAGTGTGGTATCTTGTGTGTTGTTGATGCATTGGCCAGTGGATTGTGCATCGCCTCATGCTGTATTACAGTTGGTTATTTGTACATCTCACGGGGTGCCACGGTTGTCAACTCCCATCTGGGATGGCCCAAATTAGCGCAGTGAAGGGGGGCCTTTAGTCTTTCTGCCTTTCAGAGATTCCCAAAATTTCTGGGGCAATAAATAAAGCAACAGCTCTCAGAGGTTGAATTCAGAGAGAAAATCTTTGGCTGAAATGAGGATATAATATGTTTAAAGGTTATTATTATGAAACATTTTCTACAGGTGATACTAATTCATTGTATTTTTAGAACTGAAAACGGTGATGTAAAAATGTTGGACTGAATACTCTCAGTGAATCCTTTCCGCCAGAACCTGTGTGATATAGTCATCGCAACAGCAGCACTGCACACAGCCGTGTAGGTGAAAAAGCCCACTTACATTCTGCTTTTATTTCTTGTAAACACAGATCTTTGTTCTGAAAATCCTTCGCTGCTTTTTTTCCACTCTATATACTGGGTTTATATCCCCCTTACAATAGGCCTTTGATCTGAGAAAGAGCTTTTTTCCTCACTGATAGTACATCTAATAAAATCGTGAGACTACGTAGGAAAGGAAGCTAAGCCATCCCAGAGGGTTAGTACAAAATGATACAGCCACTTTGACATGGAGAGTTTATAATGAAAATAATAGTAATAAAAAAAATAATATTATTACTGGCTTTAAACATAAAAAGAAAGTGAAAAATGAAGGAGTGAGCAAAGTCTTTGCAAATTGAGCCATGCCGTCAACTTGGTGGAGTCCACCTGTTGTTATTTCACTTGATTAAATCTGATTCACAACATAGCAGAGAAAAAAACGAGCAGCTGGCCTTGCATTTGTTTGTTAATGGGACTCGGTACTTGCTAGAGGATGCAGCCAATGAGATTATTCCTGAAAAAAACATTTGCAGATTTAGCAACTAACTCCACGTTAACAAGCGTTTTCCTTGAGCTCTGCAGAAAGTGAAACAGGAGAAAAGGTATTCATAGCTTGGTGCTGAACGTAGGTGTTTTAAAAGGAAAAAAAAAATCTGCATATTATCACATTACCTCTGTTATGCTGATTTGTTTGGTTGGTTTTCAATGAAATTACAGGTGGTCAGCTTTCTTGTGTAATCTTTCCACTGAATTACAAATGCAAAATGCACTGCTGCCATGTTTTCTGCCGTTATTTTCTCTTCAGAAAACCACATACCTCAACAAAGCTGCTCTGAGATCGCTCCTTCTCTGGCACATCTTCACTACCGCACATTTGCTTCGACTGTCCAATGCTTTGTGGTTCTGTTAGTGTGCACCACAGCACTACATAAAGGTGTCACTTGATGTGCCCTTGCTGGAGCCGGGCAATACGATGACAACATCACAAATCAAAAACACGCTGAATCTACTTTTTTTTTTTTTTTTTTTCATTGTTAGATTTAGTGCGTGTTGGCAGTATTTATTGCCAATATTTATTTCTGCTTCCAGTGTGCGGCGTGAATGCAAACATGCTGCATAGTGGCGGCGGCACAACGGCCAGCCCGAGCGAGATCATGAAGGATTATATCAAATGCCATCAAATGCACTGTCCTACAGTAACCGCATGTATCGGCCACGGCTCGCTCTGTGCAAGGGAGGCGATAAGGACTGTGGACAAAAATATTCCACCTTCACAAGCCTCATTAACAGATCACAGTGAGAACGCTTGAAAGGATCTGGCTGTGAGACAAATAAGACTTGGTATCACCCTTTATTTAACCCAGGCACTGTGGTATATAATGGGAGTGCACCCGTCTCACTCAAACAGTCCCCCACTGTGTTTCTCACCCACACACACACATCTCGCAAAACAGAAAGTGTGTGCTAGCGCTGCACATCAGAAGGTATTTATATTCTCAACAAAATGTCTGCTTGGCTGCCTTGCAAAATGAGAACATACTGGATCTACAGATGCAGCGTTAGAGGCCGCACACATCACAGACACGTTCATGGGCAGCACAACGTGGGACTATTGGGACTATTGGGATTATATTGGTAATGTACAACTCAAGTTTCTGATACTTAATTTTTTGCTTACAACAACATACAACATACAACAGAAGATGATCAACACAGTTCAGACACGATCAGAGCTCTTCAACTTGATTGACTGATGCCAGTTAGTCCAATATATTGAGACAGAAACATTGATCCTTATCTATTTGTGATTCCAGTCTGAGGCCTGACATGCTTTTTTTAAGAATATACACATCAGGTGTTTAAGAAAGAAATCTATAAAATCTGCAGCAGGGCTAGAAAACCACACCACACGACATAACAGCATAAATAACCCCCTTTTATCTCTGATTTAATCTGTAAATACAGGAAATATAAGGGCTCACTTGTGCAAACTGGCACATGTTGCAAATTTAAGTAATCTGACCCTAAAGTTTTGCTTTGTGATGGGATTTGGATGCACTGTGAGCTACTTTTCCTATAGCTGACTATTATACAAACCATGGTCACTGCAGAATTTGCCAACATGCAAGAATCAAGCAGGATTACAGGTGTACATAAACCTTGTTGTGTTTGTTAATTGAGCTGTATCGGGTCCCAGACACCAGGATTATGAATGCTGACTAACTCGCGCGGCTTCATGGGATACTTAATGGAGCAGAGCTATTATTAGTGTCATTAGTTCCACCTATGCTTTTCCCGCCGTGACAAGTAAAAATGTCCGTCATAAAAGCAACCTTTTGTGTACTGCCCTCTCTATTTCAGGCACTGCCTGCTCCGAATGTTAAAGTCCGCCTGCATCAATTTCAATTACACGCACTTCATGTCTTTTAGCTTTTCAGCAATTCCTTGTAGAATATCCATGTTGTCTTTGCAGCTGCTTGTCAACTGCTGTCTGACATGATGAGCAAAAGACTGGACAAGAAAATGTGTTATTGTTTGCCTGCTACATGACAGAGGTGCCAAAATAATTTATTTATTTTTCTTTTCATTTGAAAAAAGTTATTTCAGTTATCCTGTGAACGGAAAAATGAGTGAGTTAACAATATCGGTGTGTCACGAGGCTTATCCTTTAACCATTTCATTTCACATTACATTACAAAGTACATTTGTATCCTCCAATAAAGACATTTTTGTTGAATTATTCTATCATAATAATGACATGACACGAGGATAGCCTCCACTAATTAAAGGACATTTGTTTCCTGCCCCTGAAACTGTTTGTATGCGGTAAAATGTCCATTTCCACTACTTATTCCATATGGCTCATGTGCAGTATGATTGTGATTGGTGTTATGATACAAATGAACTCGTGTACTTGATGTTATGGGAATGAAGATAATTGGAACAAAGCTATCAGACATGTAGGTGGGAAATTTCATGTCCACCATTACAAGGCTGTCAGATCTTTAAATGGTTTATGATCAAATAATAATCCAGTAATCATCATCATCACAGAATGCGATGGTGAAAAAAGCGCGGAAAAAAAAAAAAAAACAATACCACCTGCTTTGATCAAAGACTCTAAGCACAATTTTGGACCTCTGTTTAATCAGGATTATCTGAAATGCCTCTGATCTGCTCAGAACATCTCAGTGATATAACAGCGGCTGCAAGCTCGGGGTCTCCTGAATCTGAATTCATGCGAGCTCAATCTCAGCTCCCTTTGACTCACCTCAGTAATTGGTTTCACTGTGATCTACAGTGGCTGTTAAGCTATTCATAAAGGAGAGCCGACATTGCCGCAGGGAGACCTGACTGAGCAGCAAACCGCAGTGTACAGCCCGGCAGTATGATGCTCTCGCTTAGAAATCGCAAAGAGGGGCAACTCTGCTGCTTTAATTGCTGCCCATGATTAAACTGAAAACTGTTTAATTCAATGGACACAGAGCTAACCATTATCAGAGAGATATTCCCAAATAACCTCCTCTCAGCATAAGCCAACCAGATGTACGCTGAACCATTAGCGGCTCGGTTAGGGAGGAAATGCATCAGCCTTCACACCTTTACAGCGTTAATATTCCACATGATGCAAGAGGTGGAATAATAGTCTTCATAAAAAATGCACTAAACAGCCCTCTCACGCATTTGTTTTAACTGAGAGTATGCAGAGTGTGCAGAAAATAATGCAAGCGTCTGCAAAAAAAATCTCCACTCCGGTGATGGTGAAGGTTGTGGTGCTCATCCCTGCTCAGATCTTTCCTGATCCTTTCAGCCTGTATCTAGTTAATCAGTTGACTGACATTTTCATTAGAGGTGGGCATTTTAATCAGCAGCATATCAATGCAAAACTGGTAACCAGTGTCAACAAATAAGCTTTAATCCAATCAGTGCTGGATGGAGGAGGGATGCTCATTATCCACACCTGTGGGTAATCAAACAGACTCAATTCAAGGACAATCGCCTGCTTCTGCTCAGATGTAAAGACAATGTGAAGTATACCATGAATGATTTATAAGGGGATGCAGTTTATTCCTTTTCCATCTGATGTTGTTTTTTGTTGTTTTTTTAAATTATGCTGATTGAATAAATGCAGGATTGTGTTTGTACAAGTGTACAGTTTTTGTTTTCATCAGAAAATACTGATGCAGTGTTTAATCCATGTAGAAACTCTGTTTACCTTCACTGATAAGGCATCTCTTCAAGAGACCACTCGGTGATGACAAAATAAAGGATAGTGCATGAAATATAAATTGACACAGTTTACTTATTAGTCTGTGAAAGATGTGGTCAGTCAAGAATAAATGTGATAATATTACATTTAGCACTTGGGTTGATATTTTTTATATAATCTTTGGGTTTGGGTTTTGTACTGTTGATCTGACAAAATGAGAACAATGTCACCTTGAGATAGACATGTTAATGATTATGCTCCTTTCTACAAATTCAACTCTTTATTTCAATAAAGTCACTGAAATATAATTCTCCCACAATTACATGTTTATCAAAGTAATTAATATGGATATTTTGCAACTATAACAACAAAGTTCTCAGACAATTTGAAA
>JAOXYL010000001.1:4443888-4456172 GCA_028564955.1 Terapon puta | reverse complement strand
TTGTGTTAGGGATTTTCAAAAGAGCTGGTCATGTGGTGTTTTTATGTGTGTGTGTGTGTGTGTGTGTGTGTGTGTGTTCCTGTTTGTGTGTAAAGAGTTATAATAAAATAATTTTGTCATTCAAAAAGCAATCCATGATTGACAGAGTCCTCTGATTTATGCCTTCATTCCTGCGCAATAAGCTGGCCTGATGCTGCAGTTAAAGCTGACAGTAAAGTTGACAAGCTCACAATGGCAGAATGACTAATGGAAGTTAGATTTTTTTTTTTCCTTTGGGGCACTTTGGGGAGGGGGGAAGAATTTGAGAGAGTGGTTTTCTAAGTTTAAAAATGCAGTTTTGAAGGATACTATGTGATGTATTTGCTAAAGAAAATAAAGGATCTGGGAAAAAACAAGCAAAAACATACATTATAAAAATGGACAAAACCAACAAACAACTAAGCCTCTTCACTGATCTCAGGTCTTATCCCCCTTTATCCGCCTTGTCTGTGCCTCTCAGCCTCTGTTTTTTTGTGTCAGGCCATGTGGGGGTACTTGGGTTACAAACTAGCTTCAAAAGACAGAGTAGACCTCATTATTAAAGTCACTTGTGTGTCCTTAGCTTATTTAGTTGGATGGAAGAAAGCCCTACATGCTGAACATCTTACTCGAATCATTAAAATGATACTTAGCTTTTATCAAACATGCATATTAAGTTGCATATTAAATTGCATTAAGTGGACATGTGTTTAATTATGATACCATCCATGAACCTGTGAAGAAACACCTTATAGTATGTTTGCATTGCATAGTGGCTAAAACAAAACAATCCCATCTACCAGTAGAAGCAACTGATTTCAGTTGAAGAACAGAAAAAAAATTTAAAACACCAACAACAGCAGAGTTGTATGATGTTTACAACCTTTTTGCTTTAAAGTCATATTCTTCTGCAGTGTTCAAGGACAGACATCCTAACGTCAGCTGTAGTTATAAATGAAGGGATGCAGGCAGCGCAGCCGTCCGCCTCTGAAATAAAAACTCATCATCTCTAAGTGACAGACTTTAAATTAACACTCTCGTTCTCAGCTCAGTTGGTAGACCTAATGCTGCGAAGACAAATATAATCTAAGCAAGTTTTATTTGCACAAACTGTACCGGCGCCTGTAATGTTTTACATGGCCCTTGTTGGCTCCCTGTTTGCATCCCTCTCTCTCTTTGTTTGTGTCTGCGTGTCTGTCTGGGCGTGGCAGTCGGTCCTCCTCCAGCCGGCTATCAGCTTACACACCTGAGACCTAATAAACCACCTGCCCTCGGCTCTTCATGTTGCTCTGTGCCAGATTGTTCAGTTTCCCATTGTGGTACCAACGCTACGGCCTGCTGGACACTTTCCTTATGTTTGTTTGAATCCGAGCTCAGCGCACCATACTTATTTCGTTCAATACACCTGCTTTTGAAATCTCCTCGTCCTTCTTTTGGGTTTAGCCTTAATGCAACATAACAGTGATTGGGTTTGTTTTTACACCACATGTGATTTCAGTGCTGTTTATTAAGACCTCAGCCAGTCATGGGTTGATGGCACCAGCATGTAAGACCATGTTATTTAGATATAATCAAGCCATTTAAATGCATTTAAAAAAAGAAACTGTTAAACTATTTGGCAAGAAGAGGAAGGTATACATATATTTCTGCTATTGGTCAAAAAGGAACAATCTGACTCTAACATTGACAACAACACATTGCATTTGTTGAGCCTTTTTCAATAAACTAAGTTAAATTAAACTTAAAGTCTGTTTCAAAAACACACTGTTGCTGAAGATTTTTATTTCTTTGTCTTCTGGTCTAGGTGCTGCCCCTCGTCATATGACACAGTACATGCAGTAAATATAATTCAGTTCAGTCAAAATATATAGAATTTCTGACTGTAATCTGGACCATTGACATCATATGTAACAAGAGAAAGAAAAATAAACGACAGTGGTTAACTCAGACTTTACAACAACTCCTCTTTCATCCGCAGGGAAACTTGTTTTGCGTATTCGTGGCGAGGAACGTCCAATCATATTAATGCAGGTGTACATCACAGTTCAGACAGCTATCACCGTTAGTCACGCACATGCCAACAACCTCCTCCTCTGTGCCATCTGTATTGTTGATTTAACTGAGATTTATGTTGATGTGTATGCATTGAGGCGGATTAACTCGTCTTTCAGCAGAATCCTCGTCGATGCTCTGATTCTTTAAGAGCTCCCTCACGCAGCAGAGCCTTTTCCGCCAGATCTGACTGTGTAGCCATTTTCTGCCAATCGCTTGATTTTTTTTTTTTTGAGTGTACTATTTAACAAACCACTTCACTGAGTGTAGAGCAACAGTTCAACTCAGTCTGATAAAGTTCAGTTTCATCTGTGTGGCTTTCATCTGTGTCCACTGTCTCATGCAAATTGACTTTTCCCTTTCCCGGCAGAACAGCACTCGAGCTATGAGAGTCCGAGAACAGGCGCCATTCGTGATTGGCAGACTTCTCAGTATGAATAAACCGGGTCCTGAAGCTTGCGCCGTATGCACAGTAAAAGCGAACAAAAGTGAGAGTTTTTCTGGATTGCCACTGTTTCGTAATGTTTCCGACTTAAACGCACCTTGTTCCCCTGCTGCGTTCGTAGCAGTCCCATCGACTGAAACTGTTTTCAAGTACAAAGTGATGTTTATTGCTTTATGTTCAGTTCAGTGTGTTGCCCTCCCTCCTCCCTAATTTCCCAAGGAGCCCAGCGAGAATATTCAAATGCTGATTTCTGGCGTTGATTACCATAGCAACAAACACAAATTTGGGTCAGTCCTGACAAAAGCATGAGATGATCCCACTGTCGATTGTTTTCATGCTATTGACATTTTTTTTTTTAAAAAAAAAGAGGGGAGTGGGGTGGGCTTCAACAGGCTGTTACAGGCTCTCTCTATCTTTTGCATGTACATAAAATGTACAGTATATACAAATTCTTCGTAGAGCCTTTATCTAGGTCCTCTGCAAGATGAAATACTGGCTTATGTGAACAGGAGGGAGCAAAGTATGCATAATAAATGACTCCACCCTGCAACTGTGGAGTGCCTTTGCTTACGTGTACTGTATAATGCAGGATTTCCTCCAGATATATGGGCAGGAATCGTTGCTGATTAAATTAAATATACGCTATACCTGCATATATAAAGAAAATTACAACAATGATATGTCATCGCGGCTTTACCATCCTGCTTTGTCCATATTTGCTAGAATGGCCAATCAAATTAGGTAAATGGAGTATTACTAAGCAGACTATTTGGAGAGAAAAAAAAAACATTTTCAATATTCATTTCAAGATTGCATGGAAAAATCTTTCCTTCTCAGCTTTAATGCACTTTATTTCATGTTCAGTATTATGTGTTTTCCATTTTTCTCATTTAATTTGTCATTTGCAGAGTCAATCCAGTGCCAAAAAAATGCTGATTTGAAGCATCTCCCATAATATGTCACGATAATGCACAACCGCCACTCGCAAACATGCTTTCAGGGACCCAGATTTCAGTCCACTGCATTAGGCAGGTCAATAAGAACAGAGCCCTTTAATTTCTCTTATCTCCATAATTACACATAATCTCCTAGTCTGTCAGTATATAAGATAAAAATAACAGGGTTTGATTGGTATCCTGCAGGGAGAGAACGATTTAACTGGAAGGCTTTTCATTCTCTTACAGTTCTTTCCGATAAGGCACGGTTCCCTAATCTAACATTTTGGATGTCTGTCACACATAAATGAGTCATCCCCGGAGTGCATTACATGACAGTCAGAGGAGCAGGATTCATTGAGGTACAGTGGTTTCATGACAGACTGATAACTTGCGCTCGCTTCAAGTGATGAAAATTTAAACACTTTAAAATTATTTCCGAAAAGTTCAACACGTTTTAATTTGCTTTACGGGGACTACAAACTTTCCACAACACAAGCGGCTCCCGACACTGACATAGATATTCAGAAGTGTGAAATTCCCTGTTGCCTATTTTAAGATAGATGAACAGATAGCAGCAGTATATGAAACATTATAATTCATTTTAAATAGTTTTAGCCCCAAAAGAAGAATAACTGCATGATTAAATCATATCACACCAGATCATTTATGCTCTTCTGCGTGTGTTACATAACAGAAAAATTCTGCTGGAAACATTTTACCTCCAAATACATTCATTTATTCGCAGTCTAGAAAAGTATAATTCAGCCTAGATCATTTTTGACAACAGTCCAACTCCAATTGTACTAACCCAAAGCTAACCTCCCATTTCCATTTTGAAGCTTTATGAATAGCTGTGCCATACAAACACGTCTGTTAATTCCAGATTGTTAAAGGCATTATTTTGCACTTGACACCGAAGGACGACCTTGTTCCAATTTAAATCTTTGCAGTTTTTGTTGCCAAGCTCCCAGTTTCTTGTATAACAACTGCAGATATTTTATATTCTTTTTTAACTGTTGCTCAGAGGTATCTTTGTCTCTTGCTGATGTCAGTCTGTCTGAGCCATTGTGCAGCGTTTTGTATTTCATGTACAGAATACTGCTGTTTTGCAAATCCCTCTTTAAAAAGAATAAAAAAACTCTGACTCAAACTAGGCCAAGACAAGAAAAACTAGCTGTTAGTAATGTGTGATACTGCATATTTTGATATCGATCCAATACCAAGTAAATATGGGCCAGTATCGCCAATACCAATGCCAATACCAATACCAATACTTTTAAAAAAATAAGGTGGATGCGTCATTGAATTGCTAAATCTCAATTCATTTTAATGACCTTAAGTGTTTTTTGTGATGTTTCCTTTTTTATTTTATTATTAAATAGTTAAAATCCAGGCCAGAATTAGGACAAAGTTTATAATTAAATAGAAAATGCTTTATTATCATTTTTTCCCAGAAAAATCTTCAATAAAAAGTGCACACAAGCCAGTAAACAAATTAAAACAAACAAGTACTGTTGAGAAACTATAACTGAAAATGTAATTAAAATTCTCAACAACAGAAAACAACAACTGGTGAAAATATATATAATATGTATACAACTATATGTTACTATATGTTATACATACTATATGTTTATACCTCACTAGCTTTTTACAAATTCCACATTTTGCTGTTAAATAAAATAAATACCAGTCACACAATGCTTCTCCTCCTCTCTGACAATCTTCATTTTAATTATAGTGTAAATCCAGTGGTCAGCTGAGACAGCGACTTATGACATTATCTATCCTAAACTTATTTTTTAATAGTTGAATTAATTATTAAACATTTCGGAAAATGTGCTTGTTCGTCTCCTTACTAAGAGTTTGATGGGACAATATGTTTCACTTGCGTGTCTGTCTTTTCAATTGAGCCGATGTAATTTGCTAACAGCAGCCGGTGTGGCCGCGAGTGGTAATTTCAGGATAATGGTGAATGCCAACACTATTACAGACATTAGGTAACATTATCCACTACTTCTGTATAGTGCTTGTACAAACAGAAATGGAAAGAGGACTCTTGTAGTTTGGGCTATGCTACAGTCACAGAAATTTGGGATGTTTAGCAATCATACGCTAAATGCTTGTTTTTTTTTGTTTGTGGGCTAAATATTGACTTCTTCTTTTTGAATTCTAATTCATTTAGAAAATCTTATGTGGTGATAAGTTTCAAACATGACCTAAATGTCCTTTTTAATGCTTTGGTATTGTGTGTCTACATATTACAACAAAAACTGGAATATTTTTATCGAGTTATAAGAGCCCCTGCTTGAACTTATCTGTTTGTTTTGAATGGGGTTAGCCCTCGCCAACAGCTGTAGTCCACCATCCATCCGACTATCCAGCACACCAAATGATTAAGGCGACAGGATAAGGATAGAGATGTACTGGACTCATCTGGGGGCCCCCGTTAATCTGCTGTTGGCAGTAGAGTTTGTATTGCATTAGCATTATTACAGTGCCTATCAGGCGGCTACAGGAGGTGGAGGTCTCTGCATATGTGGCGGCAGTGGTTCTGGTGCAGGATCGAGTGGGGCTAATGGAGACTTAACGACAGTAATTCCAACTTTAGGATTGGCTTAGAAACCTGGCAGCGAGCGCCTGTAGGGGATATTTAAATGAGCTAACCGAGTTGTAATGTAAATATGCAGGATTTGTGACTTCCATAATGAATATCTTGGCACATGATCCTGCCTTCAACATGGTGATGATGCAGAAATATACTCTGGTCATTTCAACTTGTTATGGATTAATAGCCAGTTGGGATGTTGATGAGACCTTCATTCGTTTATCCCTGGTCCTTAAAGTGATATTCTATTGACTTTACTGTTAATTGTATTGCATTGTACAGAAGGGTGTATTGGTCCCTGATGGCTGGATGATCTGCTGATTCTTTCCGATGATTCCACTTTTTGTTCTCAACCATTTTATCAGACTTTCCTCTATTTCTTAGTGCTTTTCCTGAGGGCGTAATGGCTGCTTAACCCCAAACCTAATCTACATTTTAATCCTTAAATGAAATGTTTTTTTAAAAAAAAACACACATAGAACATCAAATAAAGCTTAGGGTTTGATGATCGAATCCATTTCTTATTTTTAAATAAAAACTAAGAAAGCAGGAATGTTAATTTTGAGTGGTCTTGCCACGTCATCAGCTGTCATACACATAGAAATCATTGCACAGGCAGACAAAAAAAACTACCTCATTATTAAAATTGCTCTTGGATCTCATCTTGCTTCACATTTCAAACACAATCGTGGGATGTATTCTTTTTTTAGCGTAATTTGTTATCCCCTGCGTGATTTAGCTAATCACAGAAAATAGGTGAACTGACTTCTAAAAGTGCTCCGGTGACAAATTTGCTTGCGATTTTCATTGCAGCTGAACGTGGTTTATTTGTGTCTGTCTCTCTGTGCAACCGCCGTGAATGTTTCAAATGTCATATTGTTATTTTGCCAGGGCTATGAAGTCGTTTATCAAATCTGAAACCCCATACATATGGATGCACGGAGAGACGGGATATATAGTGTCTATTTGATTAAGGAGACCTTTGACAAAGGAGCCAGTACAGCAGAATGACAGCTGAAGCTCTGTGGGTTTACACTGCATAAAGCTCATCCTGAGGGACCAACGTCTAGTTGGAATTTCAAGCAGTCTGGAGCGCACGCAGCAGTACCGTTGCTGCTGGAGAACTGACGAGATGGGAGCTTTTTCAGGTCACTTACATATTCAGTGTAGGGATGCAGATTGGGCAGTTCTTGTTTGTGGGGAATACCAAACAGTAGCCCAAAACCTATTCTCTTCAACCGATCAGCATAAAGAAGCATGACAAACTCTGGCAACTGGCAAGGTGCTGAGCTGATTGAGACAAATGAAATGTACCAAGAATATTTCTTTGGGAAATTAATGGAATTGCAAACTAGGCACTTTGAGCTATCGCTCCAAGAGGTTCAAGCCTAAGCATCCTCCCTTTACTTACCCATGAAGCAGCTGGAACACTTTGTCCTGTTCTCGACCAAATCACAAAAACAGCCTTGTAATTTGGTGTTTGGTGTAAGATTGGAAACTATAATTACAAATATTGAAGATAAATCATTCATTTTAATCAACTTTGCCGCACAGAATGAATGAAATGAGACTGAAATGAAACCTTATTAATCAAAGAGCCATTCACTTGTTGAGGCAATTTATATCCAAAATCCTAATCAGATAGCATCAGGATCTATTGAAAGCGTAAAATAAATACTTATCCTTTCATCTTTTCATTTGACCATGGATTCATTCGTGTTTCCACTGGTACATGTACAATAAGCTAGTCTGCGAGCACAGGGCCTCACTCGATTGCGTTCTCGTCTCTCATAACTTTAGAGGTTTATATGATTTTTATTTTTAACTAATATTACTTTATCACTCATTATCTTGTTTGATGAAGGTAAGACAGCGCTCTGGATGTATAAATATTGAAATCTCAAAGTGCCCTTGGGCAAGACACTAAGCCCCCAAATTTCCAGGAAGCAACCAGGGAGCTTAGTGCCATCGGGTGAATGAGAGAAAAAAAAAAAAACCCTTGTAAAATGCTTTAGAAATATAACGGCAGCCATTTAAATTCAAATCTCACATGAACTTTGGGGCTTGGAACATCCATCATGTGCACAAGCGACTGTTCAGCCGCGTGCTCGACAACAAAATGTACTTTTTTTTGCAGGTTGCTTGTTGTTGTGTTTTAAGAATAAATCCGTGTGAAGGTTTCTGATCAATGTTTACGTTAACATTTGACGTAAAATCCCATTCAGCGGTTGCTTTGCTCCGATATTTAGAAGAGTGAGGAGAAGAGAGAGAAGTTTATAGGCAGTGAGATTTACAGACCAACTGTTTGCAATGTGACAAGCTGCAGTTTACTGTAATAGGAGGGACACCATGAGAGAGATAATTGGTGGTATTTGACTTTTTGGATTCGGTTTCCTCCGCACGAGCCAAGAATGTTAATTTCCATAGATTATGTACAGCTCAATTAACATCTGCTCCCTTGTCAATGTCTGTCTCGGAAAACTATTTTGGTACTAACTGGTGGAAACCTTGTATCTCCAAAATGTAAACTTCTGTACATGCAAATGGAGAGTTTCTAGTTTGACATATTCTTGTGTGAGAAAGTGATGACATATCTTTAGTTTGTTGCAAAATATGTGGTTGAAAATGTCCCTTTACGTTTAACTTCAGTGACTTTAGGGGTAAATATAGTCACCACGGGAACACGAAATAAAGAAAACACTACAAAGATTGTTATAGTGAATAAAAACTGTCAGATGCTTTACAGGTTCTTCACATTTGGAGAGTCTCCGTGTTCTACCTCTTCCTATTTTGTGAATAAGAACGAGACAATCCCTTGAAATCCTGGTTGCAGGTTGTGAATGAAAAATTCCAGACACACAAAAAACCCCAGCTCCTGTCACCATGTGCATATTGGCATGAGGATGATGGAGAGAAGAACAAAGCCAGCAACTCCTTCCACCCCCCCACCACCACCACCCACCACCCACCACCACGGCCCACCCCCTTCACACACATTATTTAGCCTGGCGTCTTATGAATCTATTACAAATCCTTTTATAGCGTGCTCCAGAAGAATAGCCGTACGTGATAATGCGGAGAAAGGCTATCACGCTGCAGCAGATGCCCGGCTTCGGTGTGGGAGTGCGTCCCCCGACAAGGCTTCCACAGGCTGGGTTTCATTGACGTCGAGGGTCTGCAGACAGCCGTGGAATCAGAGCTGTATGGCTGCTGCTTCCATGGCGTCCCCGTGGCGCTGCCTCAAGTACACTCATCGGCTTTTCATCCACAAGGTGAAGACAAGACACAGGCAACTTCTCAGGAAAGGGCAAATAAATGTGACTGTAAGGGCGACAAAATAGAGATGCATTCAAAGACTTGATGGGTCAGACAGTAACCCTTGTTAGTTCACATGATAACTACGAGTTAAATATTATGTGACATAACAGGAGAGAAGTGATCATTTCAAGTGGTTATTTATGCTACTTCAAACTTCTGCTTAGCTAAATTTGTTTGATACTTACTGTTTGTGTTATTAGTGTTTTTTAAAATTAAAAATAAAATTTAAAAAAAGTAATCTTTTACAAAAACTTACTGTTTGTGTTATTAGTGTTTTTTAAAATTAAAAATAAAATTAAAAAAAACTAATCTTTAACAAAATATATATATATATATATATATATATATATATATATATATATAGAGAGAGAGAGAGAGAGAGAGAGAGAGAGAGAGAGAGATAAATATGTGTGTGTGTGTGTGTGTTTATATAGGGTTTGGGTTAACCAAAAATAGCTAAAAATGATAGATGTGGTAAAAATCATATCAAATTGTTTTCTTTTTTTATTAGTCAGGTGTTTCAATAAACACTCCAGTTCGTTAAAAATGGTTCAGGGTTAGTGCATAAAGACAACATAAGTACCTCTAACTTGTGTTGGTGTCTTGTCAAAGCCATCTGTTTACAAAGTTACCTTTTCAGACGTGGTGATGCCTTTGAAATGGTTTATTTGGCTGATGTATAAAAACTCAAAATCACTCATCACCCACTGCTAAAAAGGCCTCGCTGACGTCCGCGTTGAATGGAATTGGGCGACGCGTCAGCCGCGACAGCTCGTCAAACATCCACCTCCTCCAGCCTCTCGGGGTGAATCTCAGTGTCTCTGGCACCGTGCCACTTCAGAGCTTTTTAACTACCTCAGTGACCTCTGCCAGCAAAGTGGGGAACCAATTCCCCTTGGTCCTCCATCTTGATAGGCTGTCTGCTGGATTCACGAGTTCCTCAAAATGGTCCAGTTCCCCTGCCTCGCAAAGCTGGACTACATCTCTTCCATCTCTCTATTTTTATTTTGCCGGGAGATTGTAGTCTGGGAAACATCCACTCGAGAGCTGACTGAGCGAAAGAGAGAAGCTCTGTTGCAAAAGAATCAATATATAAGCATGAGAAAAAGGCATGTTTAGACTCATGTAGCTGCTCGTTGTGCTTCTTCGCATCAGCCTTTGGACATTTTTTTCACTTGTAGTATAACTAAAGAAAACCACGGCCGTTTCATTTCATGTCCAACTGAACATTTTTGTGGCTCTCTTGGTTGATACAAACCCTCATAATGCCCTACTGTGCTCAAAAGTCGATGTCAAAATAAAGTAAAAATGTCAGTATCAGGAGAGTCTGTCACAGAGATGATACATTTTTCATGAATCTAATCGAATTTGCTGATAAAAAACTTATTGGTACTTTTCATAAAGGATTTATACGTTGCAACGAACAAATCATTAAGTAATTCTTTATTGATTAGTTTCAGGGTCTTGTAACGTTGCAAAACTAAATCCCCCGATCTCACTTTTATAGATGCCACCAGTGGTAAATATTCATAAATGTCACAGATTTCTCTCCATTAAGCCGATAGCAAAAGTCAGTGAGTCATCTGTGACCATGAGAGTTAATAACGAGCCATTCCTTCACACCGTTAAATGTAAATGTTAATAAGTTGTTAATCAATGGATTTTATCGAGGGGTCAGGGGCCAAACGGTCCATCGCAGTGTGTACCTGACGAACTAATGAAGTGAAGGACGCGGCACGTCTTCCGCCGGAGGAAGAAAAAATCTCACAAGAGAGATTTTTCACAACCTGGTTCTCCAAGATACAGCATAATAAAGTGATTTTCTAGCAGCTGATAAATCATTAATTGCAACTTACGTCTATAGTCTCGCCCTTGGTAGAGAAGGCCTTTGTATGCAGGTGTATTAGAAAATCACACAGGCATAATCCTCCGTGAAACTGTGGTGTTACCTTAAAGCCCGATGACTTACGAACACCTGCACAGGATTCTCCCAAGTTGTCGACCTGACTTTCTTAAAGCACATTGTGTTATTAAAATGCGAGGCTAACTCATTCGTGCACCCCTCTCCTCTTCCTCGCTCATCTTTATTGTCGATTTGTGTTTGTTTTGTTTCGTTCGGCCTCGCTCTCGGACCTGCTGCCTTCCGACTTTGAGCGCTCGTATCATGTTCATTATCGGCCCACCCACCCCTGTATCAACAGCCGGGGCCTGCGGATGCCCCGGAGAGAAGGGTTTTGCAGAATCACAGAGCCCGAGGCGGTAATGCTGATGTGACGGGTTCACGTCAAAGGCGGGAGAGAGAACATTTTCTTGCGGTGAATTCCCTCAAAGCGCCGCGCCCGCTCTCTCCCAGGCCCAATCAGACGACGCGCCGAAGACAAAGTGGGCTGAAATGAAGTGGCTGGACGTGCTGCATCCATCTCCATTCATGGAGGGAGTGTGTGTGTGTGTGTACGCCAGGAGAGGGGAGGGGAGGGGAGGGGGGGGTGTAGTGTGCTGTGGCGTGGTAGTCCGTTTCATGCAAAACTATCAAACATTTGCATACAATTCAAATTGACAAAAAAAAAAAAAAGCTGATGGAATCACTGAGAGTTGGCAGCCCTCATTGGCTGGGTGGAAAGAGCTGATTTCCTTGTGTGTGTGTGTGTGTGTGTGTGAGAAAAGAGGGGGGTCTGTGAGTGTGTGATGTGGCAGGCAAGACTCAGGAAGATGTGTGTGTGTGTGTGTGAAAGAGAGAGAGAGAGAGAGAGAGAGAGAGAGGCAGGTGGAAAAGGGGGAGGGGTCTGGGGTGGTCCAGACAGTCGCTCCTTGTGTACCTCACACACTCGCAGCCTCTGCGCATCATTTAAGGGGAGCCCGGCTGTCGTTTCCACCACCGACCCCCCTCCTCCTCCTCCTCCTCCTC
>JAOXYL010000001.1:4403247-4416159 GCA_028564955.1 Terapon puta | reverse complement strand
CACACACACACACACACACACATCCCTGTTAGTACCTGCGTTCCCATCGATTCCGGTGAAGTGGCCTTTTACTAAGGTGGGAGGGGGGGGGCGGCGTTGAACCAGCAGCGCATGCCACCGCTCTCTATTGATTGCAATTCCTGCTCCACAGAACCTTTCCATGCTTGTTTGTTTAGGGCCTCTGGTGTGCCGATAGAGCAAGGCAATAACCGGCCGTGCACACGGGGCGAGCATGTCAAACCAGGAGGAGGAGAGGACCCGGAGACCCCCCCCACCCCTGGAGTGATTAAACGTGACTCGTTCACTCTTGTCAGTTATTGATTGCCCGTGAAGGACAGGGGAGAAAGAAGGGATATCGGTAATATAAGCTAAAAAAAATGTTAAAAAATCACAAATCAGGTGCAATAGATGAAAAAATAATCTCCATTAGTGGAATTTGGGATAAATTACAGCTATATCTGCTGTTAAGAGTCTATATGTGAGACGTTCTTTGTCAAAATACCACTGATTAAATCTCAATTAGGGACATAAGTCACTTCAGCATGCTAATGGTGGCAGATGTGTATCTCTCTGTCTATCAGCCAGCTGGTGTTTTCTCGCTCACAAGGGGAGTTTCTGAACTTCTGCATCAATGAGCTTTGCTCAAGTCGCATAGCTCATGTGAAGCCTTCACTCATTAATTCATTATCTTCACTTAACCAGGATAATCCACTTCTAACCACACTCCCCGAGCAACTGCAGGGAGTCCCGGGCACGATGCACAACACACCGTGATGCTGATACCGGCCCTTTGCATGCTGCGTAGTTACAGATTTTCTTCTTTTCATTTGAAGTATAGCAAATCCTCTCAACTATTAATCATTCAGCCTGCAATCGTTATGATAGCGCAGTATGACCGATGCCAACGTGTGCATTTATGGTGTGTATTTTACTCACCGTGTGGCTTTATTTATTTTTCCATTCTCTCTCAGAGGCCGACAGGACTGCACCCGTGTACTCTGACATGGGATTTGCCGCCTAACACCGCAACCTGACAAGGATTGTGTGATTCATTCTGAGCGCTCCCCTTGCTCCTTTCACTCTCAGAAATCCTCATTTCAAGACATGTCTTACCAGCAGGTGCTTTTCCAAGTTGTCACAGGGGCCGTCAACTATTGTGACATTCAATTACTCCTTCGGCGCCTACCCATCAGGAAAGTGCCTCTCCGGGGCGCGGGAGGTCACGCCGTCCCTCCTCCCATTGGCTGATTCGGCCCGGTCAAGAGAGCAAGCTTGGCGGACTGAAATGAGACACTGAGCACGTCTGACAGGGATCACGAGTATGGGAGAGAAAAAAAAAAAAGCCGTGAACATGTTTCCGGGCATCCGCGTACGAATGTGCATTCTCAGAATCCTTCAAGATTCTCAGAAAACCAGAGGCGGCCATCGATTCGCACTCTTTTAAACAAAACTCTGCAGATGTGTGCGCAAAAGTGTTCAATCGAATCTGCTCCCGCTGTGTCTATTGGTGGCAAGACTTTTGTGTCGTCGTCAAAGGAACATCGTTTTGCTCTTATTATTGTCTTGACCTTCTGTTAAGGCTTCTTTCCCCCACTGAATGGTACAATCAGACCTGCTACATTTCTTTTCAGTAGAACATTGTTATTACCCAGATTAAACATTACACAGACTTTTCCAGGTGATTTTTTTTCCACTCCCACCATGAGGTTTGACAATTAGGGCTTTGTGTGAAATGTCTTGACAGCTATTACAAACACTCGTGTCCCTCTAAGGATAAATTGTAATCACTGTGTTGATCCCCCGACTTTTCAGCAAGCCCCAGGTCTGAGTTTTAATTTAATACTTGCTCCAACATGCTCATGCTAGCATTTAACTCAAAGCACCGCTGTGCCTTAGAAGAGTTTCAGAGAGCTTTCCAGTGCGGCTTGAGACTATTTTCAGGACCGGTGAAACTGATGATCATGTTCTTTACCACTGTAACATACAAAGAAGCCGACTGGGTGTCTGCAGGACCTGCTAATTTTAGTGATGTGTGATCAGACCAGGAGCATGTCAATGATATAGTAGCATGTCATCTGTCAAAAAAAGCTAAAACACAGACGAACTGACTTAATTGCAGGAGGATTTAGGCTGGATCACTACATCAGCGAGTCCGCTAAATCCCACAACAGATGAAGGTTTGAACTGCGCTGACTGGTTACAAAGCAGTTCTTTATTGTGATTTCATAAATGTCAAGTTGAAGTTCAGGCTTTCCTCACATCCTCTCAGCTTTGTAATGGATCCCTGAGGTTTGTGTGGTGGGGGGAGTTTAAACATATTCATCCTTGGATAAAACAATTATCTATCTACGATCAACTTTATTTTTGTCAAATTAATTATTGCAGATCATTAGAAAATTATTAGCTAACATGATTTTTTTCTGCTTATCTGAGCAGTCGAGATTATTCGTGTGTGTGTGTGTGTGAGTGTGAGTGTGTGTGTGCGTGTTGATTGATGCATCATGGACGAAGTACAAAGTTTGTACTTGTGTGTATAAAATCACAGTTTTCAATGTTCCCTTTCATGGAATTTGCAACATTATACTAATTCAATTAATGATACTGATTTTGGAAACAAACAGCAAAATGCCATGTAGTCAAGTGAGGTAATTTTATGTGTGAAACTGTGGCTTTGTACTGCCCTCCCAGTTTTTGACCTTTGTAAATGTCCATCATAAATGTTCCTGTTGCAGTCTGTGTGCTTGTGTGTGAACTAATCTATAAATGGATGCATTATTTGGTATTTATTTCTCAAACTTTCATGTCTCCTAAAAGATTAAATTTTCAGACATGGTTGCTAATTAAGGGTTAGAGGAAAGGATATGTCAGCATGGCTTCTGAGAAGTATGGAAATAAAAACTTTGGCTTTGGCGTTACCACAGCGCTTTTTTACTCTGCCTATTAATTAGATTTGATCCAAAAACCAGTGCTGGAGTAACACATCACAGTATGTGCTCAGTTTGGAGAAAGGCGAGCGATATTAATACATCTTCACTGATGCTCACATTTCCAATCCCCAAATCTTCAGTTTATAATCTGCATTTGATGATAAAGAAGACATACAAACCTTGATTATGACCTGGACCTAACCCGTCAAGTTAGTATCAAACACCTTACCTTGGCTAACCTGCATTTACAGTGAGATTATTTATGCTACATGTCCTCAGATAGTAGATAGATAGATAGACACCATTAGGCTTGATAAGTTGTCAGAAATCACAGTGTGACAGCTGTCAATGTGTTTTTTTTTTTTTTTTAATTTATCCCAAGTTGTCTGAGATGCTAATTGCTCAGAACGATCGCTGACGTTTAAATCATGAAGGCAGAACGAACAATGTCCAGTTTTTTTCCGTTATCAAACACTTTTCTTGACGTGGCAGTGTGACACATTTCGGTGCAGTCGCGAAATGCAGATTTGATACCTGTTTCAGAACTCATTAGTTGTGACTGGATGTGCGAACTGAGCTATGTCACAAATTGTCTTCAGTCACACCAAAAATAGAGTTAGAGCTGCTGTCACATGGCATGCAATGCTTGCCAACACTTGTCATTCAGAGGGACCTCAGCTTTCTGATAAGTTAGCGTGTAAAGCTGCCGTTAGTCACCTCAGGCATGCGGTTGTCATTCAATGTTCCCTTCTAATTTTGCTCCGAGTGCTTCACATCAAAACAAGATGTCCATCTGTGCGAAACGAATGCTTAGAGGGGCCAGAACACAAAATCAAATAACCACTGTGCATATTAATTTGCGCTGAATTTCAGGTCAGAGAGAGAGAGTGCTTTGCTTTCTTTTTTACACCCAAGCAGACGCAAAATTTCACATCACTCCACCTTCAGCTGAAGGTTGAAGTGTTATGGTTCGATGTTCCTTGTGTTCCTCCTGGTCTCTTGTTCTCTTATTTGGTGTTTTATAGGTTTCTGTATTGTCCTGTGTTTAGGTTTCTTCTGTCGCTCGTGTTGTTTGTGTCCTCTTTTGGTCGTGTCCTGTGTCTTGTTTTAATAGTTTCTTGTTTCCCATCTTTTGGGTTTTCTGCTCACTTCCTGTTTTATTTTGTATTCTGTTCTCGCCTCACGTGTCTGCACTTTATTTCCTGTCCTTGTGTTCTCCCTCCTGATTACTCTGCTCCTCCTCCATTAGTTTCACCTGACCCTTGTGAGTCTCCCCACCTGTTTCCACTTCCCTTATCCTCACAGTGCTTCCATATCGCTCCCTTTTCCTTTGTTCTTTGTTGCTCCCTTCCTGCCTTGTTCCTGTTCCCTGTGTTCCCACCAATAAAGTCTTTCATGTGCCCTACCGATCTCTGGGTCCACACCTCACCTGGACTAACTTGAAACATGAAGACCATGTCCCAATCAAAAAAAAAAAGTAAAAAATCACACTTTATAGTGCCACTTTATTTTGATGGTTCTCAAAATATGTTGTCTTCCCCCACTGCAAGAGAAGCAAATGTTCTGCCAATGCACAACCAACCAACTACAGGAAACAAACAACAACAACAACACTAACAAAATTGGCATTGACAAACACCATTGTAGTTTTGTACGTCAGCATTGGATGTACATTTTGCTCGTTGTAGCTTGTTAGCTGTCAGGACCGTTCACTTAAAGCCACAGTATCAATCTGTGGCTGGCAGTCATCTGGGGATTGTGGCTGTACGACTGAAATTATGCACTAATGCACCCTGTAAAAATCGAGATATTGAAAAGTGCTTTCAGAGGATCGATAATGTCGCTTCCCTGGAGTCTCTGAGCACTGTGTGTATCTGTGTCAGAATCCATGCCAATCCATCCGATGGTTGTTGGGATATTTCAGTCTGGACTAAAGTGGACAGAAAGACTGACCGAACATTGTTATGCTGCTACTAGCCGGGCTCTATTTACTACTGCTACTATCAGTAGCAACTCTATTTTGATGTTAGAGCCCTGGTGTCCAATCATGTGTAATGGGGGACAAAAGGTCTTCCTCCTATTCAATTTACCACAAGATTGTATTTACCACTTGTTCACAGTCTGCTTCGGTTTGAGCTAAGCCACTGATCTTCTTCCTGGAGTTTCCGTAATTTCAACACCAGCCTTGGAGTTGATAAACCTGATTTATATCTGGTATACCAGAACGTTAGAAACTTTATAGAGTCTAAAACCACCAGGACTTTGGTTCTGCACAGAGAGGCTGTAAGTAAGAGGTCAAGACCAGAGTTGCCAAACACTTAATATAGTCTTCACTGTCAGTTTAAGAAAAATGCGCAGTAAAGTGTTTAGCATCCTAATGCAAGTTAATCTTCTCAATGATGAGATAGCTTCTTTTAGAAATTTTGCTCCAACTCATTTTGGACTTATGATAAGCTGTCACACAGCCTATGACACAGTTTAATTTTGTCAATTTAATTGCTTTTCTTTGGCGTGGTTGCCTCTTATGCTGGAATAAAAGATTGATTCTTAAAGCTGTTATTACAGCGGTTGCTGGAAAAAAAAAAACGTAATCCCGCTGTAAAGTTGCAGACACTTTGCCACAGTCGGCTGTATCTCATAAACCCAGACAGTCAAGCATGAGCAAATTAAATGCATCTGTTTAAAATTTGTGCATTAAATGTCTCTTGACGTCACATGGTTTAAAGAAGTCATTTCTATCTTGTAGACACTCTTCAGCCTACACAGTATTACACTGAGAAGTAGTTATGTCTTTAATGCGACGCCCTCTCACCTAAATACACAATTTTACACTTTCATATGTGCTGCGGTCCGATTTTGTATGCAGCTGATCATTTAGAAACCACCTTTTGTGACTGAATGTGTCTAAATTTCTCAATTTTCCAAGAAGTGATGAAGTATTGTTGATTAGAAAATCATATTGAATGTGACTGTATTCATCAGTATATGAGGCAGGATCCCTTTTTATTCTATAAATATTAATTGAAATAATAGATTATTAATATCTTTCCATTAAAGGTTTTTTTATGTAGTGCTTAACAATTTTGGTTTTTCAATTAATTCTGTAACTGATTTTAGCTATCATCTATAGTTAGATAGCTAGCTGCCTTACTGAGACTGGCTCATCTTATTTAGCTAAGAAACTCCTCTGAAATCTTGAGAGACACCCGGGATAGGCTAACCTAGGATGGCACGACGGTGTTAGTGCACACGTGCGAAATTTGCAGTCAAAACGTGTACATGGCGTTAGCGTAGTCACATTTTCAAAGTTAACGAGAAGTTAGTAACCGTTGGGGTTTCAGAGGCATCCATTAACGGTGATTGATGCTCTGAAAAGAGAGGATCTGCTCTGTGCAACAGCCACACAGTGAAAATGGCCCAGGGAAGAAAAACAGTGCTCAGGAATAGCTGAATTACGCTGAATGAAGGACTATTTGTCGAGGACAGAATAAAGCAGACGAAATGTTTCGCTCATTATGGCCCCGTAAAACAGGAAACTGAGGCTCCTTTTCAATGCAGGTCTCTGAGGGAACAGTCCGCAATCAAGTGTGCACCTATATATAATTGAAGGATGCCTTACAAAATGCATGGGATGGTCAAAATAGCAGAGAAGGTACCTGGAGGCTCTCTCTAGGCTTGATACGCTGGAATAAACCCACTATGGCCATGGAAGAAACATAAAGCACCTACTTGCCATGAGAGCAATGACATATTATTACCTGATGGAGACTGTGCAGGCTATTGCCGAGGACACCTTGGTCTCACACAACATTGGATATTTCTTTGAAAATGCACATGTAAGTATTTCTCTGGGAAGCTATAAAACCGACAAACAGGCAGATCCCCTTTCCAGGAAGTCCACTTGCACAGCAGAGTTTTACAAACAGTATTATCACTACCTTGTGAATGACTTAGGCCATAGTGGAAGCATCTGATTCCTTATTCAGTGAGCTATTCCCCAAGCTTGTCTGCTGGGATTACCTTGTTTTGGCAATGATTGGTTTGAAGGCGTTGTTCTCTTGATCTTTTCTTTTCCCACCATTTTGACACTGCTGAGTATCTGTTTACTTGCTTTGAAAGGAACCAAAGGATCAGTCTGGCGAGTATCTGGATTAATAATTGTAATAACCTTGAGAAAAAAAAGGAAGTTAGAATCAAAACAAAACAATGAATTACATAAAACAAGAGCCTTGTGGGGACTAACTATATCCTATTAAATCATTGTTGATATAAAGTATGTACTGTACATCTGTGCTATATTATGTACAAACTGGATTGAATGTTAACATCTTTAATATACGTCTTGTATTTTTATCATGTTTGCCTTCTATCAGTAAATTGCAGCTGTTTGTCACTGCCTTCCTCCAGTCCGTCGGGTATACCTTTGTTCTCAAGTCCCTAATCCACCAGTTTAGAGGACCGAGAAAAACATCTGAGGTGCAGTTGCACATCATACCTGTGGAAATTTGCTCATCAGTATCTGGTAGAAAGAGGCCTCCAACTGCAGTAGCAAGACGACTGTGAACTTTAAGGAAATAGTTCATTCATTAATTAACAAACAGGCCGAATCACAAGGTGATGGACTACGTAAAGCTTCTACTGATATACTGTATATGGTTATTCCATATCACCCTATTATTTTTTAGGAAGCCTCATTGTCACACACCCTCACAGCCTCAGTCTTAAAACTGGATTAGATAATCAGATTAAATAATCACTCATCATGTCACGTTTTTGCAAGTTAGCAGTTATCTAATCATATGCACTTTTTCATTGTAAATTTCCAAATATTAGTAAATAGTTACTTTAAAAGTAGTAGTGAGGTTAAAATGTCGGGTATGTCTCATTGTATTAAGCTTTCAATGCTAGTTTAAGAAACTAATTTGAACCTCCAAGATTAGATGATTGTCATCATCATAATGACAGACATGACTTGTTTGTTTGTTTGTTTTTGGTTTGTTTGTTTTGTTTCTTTGTTTGTTTGTTCTCAGTTGCTTGCGAGAAGTAGCCTTGTCAATGGTAAATAAACCTGTTGTCATCTATCTATTCTTTGGTATATTTTTCTCATGGCTGTGCTTCGCCACGCCCCCTCTCCGTTGCGGCTGTAAGGTCAGGTCACGCACATGCTGAGCGAAACGTTTGCAGCTAAAACGCATCAACAGGGGTCTGAAACCCGCATGCAGCTCTTTGAGCCGTCCACCGTGGCTCCCTGTGGCTTGTGAAAGTGAAAGTCTTAATTTCCACCTCTGCAAGTTGATTGGACAACTCAAGTGTTGGACAAGTCAGCGCACGTCTCTGTGAAAGATGCACGATACGCACAGTGCATTGTGCCACCATTATGATTTATAGTGCCATCATTAGCCTAATGGAAAATAAACACTGTTTGTTTAAGTGTATGTATGAGTCTATTGTTTGATTCAGTCATATACCAATATGCATTTAAATTGAAAAATGTTGCTTCTTGTGGCAAATATTGTTCTCCCATTAAAATGCGATTAATTGAGGTTAATTAATCACAGTCTTTAATAAATTTGATTTTTAATCAAGTCCCACCTCTATTTTTTATAGAAGATATATAAGATTAATGACCCATGACAAAAATCACCTGAATTGGTCTAGTTTCTACAATAAAATAATCTTACGTGAACTTTTTCTTCCTTTGGTTTCTCTCAGTGAAGGTAATTACACTAAATCGCTGGAATAGAGTGGTCCTCAGAAATGCAATTCAGTTTTGTTTTGAACTTGCAGACTGCTGATTCAACACCCACCTCGTCCAAGGCCTCGTGTCACCAGCGTTGTCATTTAAGGGCTGAAATGAAACCGCAGTCATATTTGCATTTACATCAGTAATTAATACCTACCCATGCTTTGCAAATGTCACTGATAGCATGCTTTTCAACTTGCTGTTTCAATGAATGGTTAAATAACAACAAAAAAAAACATTCTCACTCTGTATACTTTACGTGTCAGTTTAGCTGTAAGGGTGCAATTAATTACTTCGTTTGACTCTAGTTTGTGAGGGTACGTACACGGCAATAAATGTGTGAGCACGTGTGCAGATACCTAATGTAGACGGGAACCTTTATAAGATTCAGTTTGCTCCAAAGTAATTGGTTGTTGGTTTCGGCAGCAGCATTTCGTATGCAGATCACAGTTTGTGCTTTAGGCAGTTTGAACCCTTTACGTTTTGATGCATGCGGGCAGATGTGGACAAACCATGTCTTTTTAGTCTTGTTACGTACGCACGGTGCATTGAAATTAACAGTTGTCATGTGTGAGGGCCGAGGCGATGAGGTTTACTTCAAGTAATCTGCGGAGACTTTACCCATCGCGTTTGAATCACACTGCGAAGGACGATGGAGGGAATTAAAGTTGCAGGAGTTCTCTGATGCATTTCTGTGGAAGCTACTGCAAAGACTCCTTTGTTACTGAAAGAGGAACCCGAGCTAAACCTCACTCCTCTGTGCGGCAACAAATTAGAAACTTTTCACAGGCACCATTCTTATCTGCAAGGGATCAAGAGCATGAGTGAGGCATTACTTCAGGGGTTGTATTGTTGTAATGAATTGTAATAGAAGACTAGTGCTATGACTAACGGCACAAAAAAAAATTAAAAAGTGGAATTCCTCAAGATTTATTCGGGTCAAGTATTTGGTATTATTTTGTAATAATGCACAACTGGAGGGAGTGTACATGAGTCGGCTAAGAATACATCAGTGGTTTTCACATTGCATTTGAATGGAAAGAAACCAAATTGCCCCCTGGGATAGATAAAGTATTCTGGTTCTGCCACTGGTCAAAATGCAGGGTCAAACACATCCAAGACACACTGACGTTAACACACACAAGCGAAGCAGGTGGTAGGGACTTGTGTGGAGGGTTGCAAATTAAAACTCATGAAATATGGATGGTCTGGCTCGTAGATGAGGAACAAGCAAAGCCAGGTGCCATTAATTTGTCCTGACTAAACTATCAATACTAATAACAGCAGCAGCATAAACTAAGCCCCTCGGCTTTCTACAGAATCCCTGTTTTCTCAGCTTCCTGCTCCCTCTGTTTTAAAAATGAGACGGGAAACATGACTTTGTAATTGACTGGGCTCAACACTGTAAGAAACGACAAGCATAGCAACATATATACTTAAACACACACACACATATATATATATATCTCCATGTCACATGCTGCACACTCCTGGATGTCATGCATGAGATTATTTCACAAACAAATCTTCACTGCCTCCCTGAAAAGTTATTTTCAGGCCAAACCTTGCAAAAGTTGTTTTAATTACCACCCCTTTATCTCATTTAACATCTGCTGTGGGAATGATCTTATTCATCTGTCTGCTAATATCTGCTGTTATTTCAGACCTTGTTATTCCTCTCCTGCTAACCAGTTACCTGCAGAGGGGTCCCACCTGTAAATCATGACTCCATTACATATACCTGCCCAGCAAACTTAGTTGCTGTTAGTCTGCCATGCTCCCTTTGGTTTGTGGATTTGCTTTTCTGTAAGTAGTTTTGACCTCATGTAGTTTTTTTCTTTGCTCTGGTCGGCTGCCTGATCCCTTTTCATATTGTTTGGCTCCCTTTTGACCTATCCACGGCCAGGCTCTGCTCTGCTTATTGACAAATTAAACTCTTGTGACCTCCCCTGCTCCTTCTTGTGGAGGGTTCAGGTCCACATACAGAATATCTGAAAATATTTGATTTTCTCGAACGGGTGATTTAGTTTTCATTCATTTTAATAAGTGACCTCACTCAAGACTGCGGTGAAATTTTTATTAAATACTGTAGTACCTCTACTTTACTTTGAAAGGCTCTACATATGAAATTTTCAGCTTACGAAATATTGCCTATGGTTACGAAAGAAATTTCAGGATATGAAAGGTAAAAAATTTCAAAAATTCAGTGAAGCACGAAGTGTTCGGACAGTTTTTCTTCAGCTTTCATTAGTGTTTATTTCAACTTTACGTGTGTGTATTAACCTTTATTGTGCAATAATCTAATTCTAACATGTATTTGTTACAGGTTTTGATGCATTTTTATAAATTATAAAAAATTATGTCCGAATTATGGCGAGCTTGGAACCGATTAGGACATTTATATGTAAAAAGCGTCTCTACTTACAAAATTTTCACCTTACGAAATGACTTCCAGAACAAATTAATTTTGTAAGTAGAGGTACCACTGTATTGAATATCTTCTGCACGTACGCCAGATAACCAGGTGGCTGTGATCACAAATTATTTGTGTGTAACTTCTGTCATTTGCATTTTTATTTTTTAGACTTAAAGAAGTAGCATCCTGTGATCTCATTAAGCTCGCCAGTACAAAACTGCAGGATGAGCAAAACAAGATGACTTTTCTCTCCGGTATACCGTCTCTAATTATCTAATTTAGACTTCCGGGGGGAGGGTGTGAGCAGTCCCAGACAAACAAATAAAAACCTAAACATTAATATATGTAGGAAACTTCCTCCACCCTCATTGAAGCACCCACTAAGGTATTCAAATCACAACCTAGCTTTCCTACACACACTTTAGCATGTGCAATCAAAAGATAATTGGAAGCCTCTGGTGATAACAAATCAAATCCTCCATCAATTTCCATATTTCCCTCCCTCAGTTTTATGCTCCATCCTTGGCACACTCAACTCTCATAAAGGCGTCCACTGCAACATGCTTTATGCAACAAGGCAACCATTTAAATAACGAAAAGGTATTTTCTCCCCTTTTGAAGCTTGTGTCGTCTGTGAGATCAGAGAAAAAAACATTTTAGAAGGCCTGCGATTATTCATTTATTCATATAATCTTTTTTTTTTTAATTCAGGAAAAGCAATTGTTCTTGAATAGTAAGGGTTTTTTTATCCTTGTACGCTGTCATATTAAATTGAATTACAATAACCAGAATTACAGACAAGTCATTTTTATAAAAAAATAAGTTCATAAATGTTCAATATATCCGCTGTCATAGTTTATGATGCCATCTTGCTCATGCACTCTCTTTCTCTTCTACCATCGCATACTGTGGCTTTGTATAAATTGTGTAACAGCCACATCTTGCCTCTGTAGTTGCACTCACTCCAATACAATCCATTGTCATGCTTCTGTCACACCGACGAGGCCGAATGCGCGTGGCTTTGAATTCTAATTCATCCTTTACCTTCCCTGCGCAAATCTATACAACTCCTTGAAAGACTCTTGGTAGTCACTGTATCCAATAACGGCCAATTCCAGTATCAAAGGCTAATCAATATGAGCAGAGAGAGGCGGCTGAACAAGCGTGACACTGCCCGGGAGATGCTCGGCGAGGCCTAATGACAAACTCGACATTAAAATGAAATGACATGTCCACCTGTAACGCTGACGTCGTGCCGCACAGTATGGATCTGGCAGCCGGGGTCACTATAAATTCCCATCTAGCTCCAGTGTGAGGCTCATTTGTGTGTCACCGCATCGCCACGGTGACAGATAGACTGACAGTCCATGTCTCCACTTTCCCTTATTATCTGAAATCCCAACGTTTGGATTTTGGGAATATGTCTGAGTGTGACTAACCACAGTTTTTTTTTTTTTTTTTTTTTTTTTTTTTTACAGGTGGCTGCAGCCAAAGGGGAAAAGATGGCGGCTGAAAAAGAGGACCGGAGCAATGATGGAGATGGCGAGGATGGTGGTGGGGGTGTGGGGGGGAGTGAGCTCCTAGAAGCGCCTGCGAAAATCAGTGGCCCCCTGGGAGACCAGCTGAGCTCAATTACCAGGAGAATACAGTTGCAAAGGGAAGCCGAAAGGATACAGCATCGATCTGTCACACACTGACAGCGGGGAAGAGAGTGCGGGCGAGGGAGGGAGAGGGAGGGGTGGGTGGCAGACTAGAAACGGAGTGAGAAAAAGAGATGAAATTGGAAAAAGGGAGCGAGCCTGAACAAATAGTGAGGTACAGGAAGG
>JAOXYL010000001.1:4193961-4209908 GCA_028564955.1 Terapon puta | reverse complement strand
AGTGACACCTCTCACTTTTATCCCCTCGATACTGACGCACGGTGACGTCACCTGAAAGTGTGAGAGCTGAAACCCGACTCTCCGCGGGCTCACAAACAAACACACACACTGCCCCCGACGTGAGAGAGTCTATGCAGGTGAGGGGAGATGAAACGATGCTTCGCTCCCGTATATCTTCATGCTTATGTTTCTTTACATCCTCACACCCCCACTTCTTCTCCTTGCTTTTTTTTTTCTTTTAAAAGACCCTTGCCCTACTGACAGTGTCTCAGCCAGGCCTGTGATGAAGGTGGTAGTGGCGGAGGTGGTGAGGGTCTTTATTATACAAACAGTGAAGGGCTTTGGAGGCCCCATTGAGGCCTGGAGCTGGAATGGGGACGCGACTGAAAGCGCTGCACTCCCTAATGAACTCGAGTGGCCCATAGAAGCGGGGCCTTTTCACAGAAGCCAAGGAGGACAAAGTGTCAAAACAAGCCCAACCCCTCTTCGCTCACAGGGGCTAAACGCCGCCTTTTGACTCTGTGGAGTGTGGGCATCTGAAGGGGAGGCCATGAGGAGAAAGGAGGGGGAGGCAGAATGTACTTGTTAAAACAATGGCCTCTTAAATCAAGCACCCCTCCTTGCCTCTCTTCATCTCCTTAGCTCCTCTGCTCCCGCCTCCCTAACCCCCTCCTTGTATCGCCCCGACTTCCAATTAGACCTACTCTTGCACAAGCGGTTGAAAGCCCCATATATCGCAGGGGCCTCAAAGGAGAGGCTTTGCAGTTGCGTCTCTGTAGCAGTGTTGCCTCTAAGAAAGGTCTTAGTATTCAGAGGAGAGCCCTGTTTGGACTCCTAAAAGCACTCAATCTGCCACTGGGGACTTGTGTACCGTCGTGTCCCCTCCGTCCGCCGCCTCTGCACTCCCTTCTTCCCTCTTTCTGAGCCGCTCCACCCCCTCCATTCCTCGCCTCTCCCTCTCCGTCCCACCCTCGCCCGAAACTCTTTTCTTCAGTTTGTGACCCCTCTGTTGCTCCGCCATGCTTGGCTGCTCGCGGGGCCGGAGCAGGAGCCGAGTGCGGTCCGGTGCCCGAGCGCTCGCCGCCTCCCTCCCTCCCCTCAGTTGTTTAGCCACGGATGAAAAGCGGAGACAAATATGTCTGTGGTTCAAAGTCCATCCCGGCAATTACAGTGACTGATTAAAGAGTTGGCCTACACAGGCAGCTATGTATAATACTACAACTCCCACTCAGTGTTTCATAACAGCACCTTCAGAATAGAAGTGAGCTCAGCAGCGCCTGATAAGGGCCCGCGGCTGGCCGGGTCCACTGTTTACGGTGCGGCGATCGGGAGTTGGTGCCATAAAAGGGGCCGTGATTGTTTTATGCTCCAGAGTCTATAATAAGCAGAACAGACGGTGTTGTGAAGTTATTCCTCCATTATATACACAAACAGGTCAGAGAACTAAAAAACGCAAAAGCTGAAAAAACAGTTGAGTGATCGATGAAGAGGCGAGTGCTGTAGTAATCAATCGATCCCTTTTCTAAGACGAGTGTCTGCTCCCACCATTTCATAACGTTTTTATATTGAGTTCATTCTCCGACAGGCTTGACAAAATTAGTAAGACATTTCTTGGATGGGAGTTTGTTATGTGAATAATCTAGTAATTCAAAAGAATAATCAGCAGGTTGATGCATAGTGATATCATCCTTACTCATAGCTCCAGACTATTCAGCTCAGGTATCCTTGAACTTAAATAAACATCACGTTGTTTGCTGCGCGAGCGTGAAACGTACGCGGCACCGAAGCTCTGCGTTGCAAACAAAAGCCGTACTGTTGGGCGTTGTTCATCTGCGAGGTCGCATTCGGATGTTTGATTGACGATGGATTTCCCTGTCATCGCTACACGCAGACATACTCTTAAATGCAAGATTGTGATTACAAGGGATCGTTTTAAAGCGTCAACGTAAGGAATGTTTGAGAGACTGAGGCTGTTTTGAATAGCACCTGCTGTACTCGCTGTGTAGGTGAAACCTCAAACTGTGTGCCGGGAATTTAGTAGGGGGCGTATACTTCGACGTGGCGGACTGCTGGAAAATAAAACCCAGGAAATAAGAAAAGTATTTGAATCGATAATGCTTTGGTGCCTTCTACTTGTAAATGTGTTTGGACAAATCCAGTAGTTGGATGTCAGAATGTGAGTGAAGGCATTTTTAAAAAGGTATTTTGAAAAACATCAAGGAACAAGAGACATTCTGGGATGAAGAAAAGAGCGGAAAAGAGGGAGAGTATTGAGTGATCCAGTGTTGCAGTGACTTTGCCTGAGGATTGTAGTGGCCACTCCCAGGGGCCAGAGTTAGTCTTTATTACTCGAGGCAAAACAAAAGGGAAGGTAGTAACAACAACAAGACTCCCACCAGAACCAGGGGAACCATCTGCCTGGACTGAAGTGAACTGCAACAAAGCTCTGCTGAGAGTCGGCACTAATTGGGTCAGCGTGATTTTCCACTTTTGTTGCTAGGTGGTTGATCTATGGGGCTTCTATTCTGAGAAGCGCCTACTTAAGTTATTGTATCGGCCATCAGGAGACGAATCCATCTATGTTGGGCAAAGTCCATCGTCACACGTCGTCCTCGTTTTCATTTAGCCCACATTTATTTTAGAGAGCTCGCTCCAAATCACAGTCATGGCCCAAAATGGGTTTTCTCAAAGGCTTGTTCCACTTCTTTTGTGATTTCCCCCCCACCCTTTCTTTTTTGTGTGTAAATGGTATTTAACTGGGAGGCTTTGGCTCCGAGTGTCAGCTTTCTGTCGTTGTCACAGATGGCAGGGACACCTCAAGTTCATATGGGGAGAACTAAGGACGGACCCTCTGGATTGTGTGCCAGTCGGTGAGATAGAGCTCTGTGGTTTTCCTAAAACTAATCTACACAAAATGTCTGCGTTTTTCTATTTTTAAAGCTTGCTAGTAAAGGTTCGACTTGAGCCGAATTAAAGCTTCTCGAAGTCATATGGAACACGTCAAATACTTCACTTTGGCAGCAACAGCAATTTCCCTGTCTTGTTACAGACAGTTTTGATTTATACTGTTTTTTTCCCCCCTCCTTGCTTAAATTGGACAAAATCATGAGCATCAGGCAGCCCAAAGGCTCTCACATAGCTTTACATTGGTGGCAGATGCTGAGTGTGTTCATTGCTCCTAAGTTATGAGGTGACTGGGGATAGAGCAGGCAGGGATGTTTTTGTCCAGACCTGGAAGACTGCTGCTGCTTACAGATCCTGTCCAGGTGTTAGCCTGGGAGGGAGAGGAAATCTGGGGCACAGTTAAATCAGAGCCAGGCCTGGACCCAGACCTGTAGGCTGGAGCAGCATGCTGGGGTTGGACTGGCTATTGAAAAACCCTGGTCACTGTCCAAAATGGCCTGTTCCTTTTCACTCTTTCTCTATCCTCAGTTTGATGGTTTCAGTTATGTGACGTGGCCATTTGTCACGTGACTTGCAATTTCTGTGAAAAATCCATTGATAAATCCACCTGATTGTCCAAGTGAATTTGCAGAAACCGTACAAAGGAACATTGATATATGATTGCATTTATGAATCCAAGATGAAAAAAGAAAAAAAAACCACAGTGGATAAGAAGCAAGCATGCTGGATAGCACCGTTGTGGATTAGGATTGCCAGAAAATTGAGTCATGTGGAGCCAGCGAGGCATCTGTCAATTCTGATGGACGCTGATATTATGAAAGAGTGTTTTGTGTGTGTGTGTGTGTGACAGCATATGTTTTTGTGAGAGTCAGATTTCAGGGTGCATATTGAAATGATATTTGATTTGCCTGCTGTAAATAAATCCAGCAACATCGAATGTCTGCACAGTGCATACATATGAGATATATATTGTCAAGTGTAAAGTAAGCCAAAGCCTGTGTAGATATATTTGATGCAGTCTGAGGATTAGATCTCATCTGTTACCAGTGTTTTTACTGTTAGATTGATAATGGCTCTCACCGTCTGTGGCCTCGTGTGCTGCTCTGAGGAACTCAATTCACACCACTACCTTTCAGTGTGTGTACTGTGCATTGACTGTCAGTCAGGGCACATTTAAAAATACCTCCTGACAATGTCAGTCAGTGGCCTCTCTGACTACCTGTCCTCTCACAGGCTACTTTAGACGCTGAATTGATTGCTATAACCTTGACAGCCGGCGGGGAAGCAGGGACACACTTTCGAGCCGCATTCATAAAACACAGTCGCTTCTGAAATTGCTCATTTAATCGGGATGCCGTGTGGGCTCTTGATCGCTTAAGAGAGCAGCGTATGAGACTCTAAAAGCATATTTCAAGGTTTTTTACTCTCCCTCTTGCCCTCCCAAAGCATTAATTTTACGTCCGCATTTAGGTTAGCATTAGGGTCATGGCTAGGCTCAGAGGCGGCTTCACCATCCCAGTGAATGTGTGGTTTAAAGGGAACTGCTCTGTTTGGAGCCCCATTGTCATACTGTATTTCACAGCTGCTTTCAAAGTAGAGAGATGAGTTTTACTTTTCAAGGAGGGAACGAAAGGTCACGACTCGTGGCGTCAGGATATCAAAGGTACCCTCACACTCATTCATGCTAAATCCTTGACAGGTGTCGCGGCTTATTGCGCGTCTCTTCCATGCTACAAGCGTTCGCCTCTGTTGTGTGCGTTTTCATGTTCTGGGTGTGGATATGTATGTGAGACAGGTGCCAGGGTGCAGTTAAGTTGCCCGGCAGTTGCAGCAGCGGGCTGAAATAAAAAGGTTCAGCTGGCGCCTGGCGCCCGGAGCGCTTCACTCAGATATGTGCCTCTGGCTGTGCGCCAAAAAATGTGCAAACACACCAACCAGGAACGATTCGTGTTGATTGTAACAAATACACACACACATATATATATATATATATACTGCAAAACAATCACATGCACATCTTTCCTTCCTCTCCGCTGCCACCGCTGAAGCTGGCACTCCCGGCTCTGCTGTCACCCCCGGGGGTTCAGGTAGACGCCGTCATCAGGCTAAGTGGTGCCAGCCCGTTTTATAATTGGATTTAGTGTTGGCACTCTTCCGCTGCCCCCCCCCAGCCGGATAGCATTGATTTATGAGGGAGGCCTGGGAGACTGTATGTGACTGAGTCCAACAAGCGTTGCGCCGAACTGAAGGCTTTGTTCCTGCTGTTAGCCTCTCCTCTGTCACCGAGCTGAGTGGTGCTGCGAATATCTGGAAATGCACTTACTACTAATTTAGATTAGTGTGTGTGATATAATTTTATTACTTCTCCTTATCTGTTTAGCTGATTAAAAGTCAGTTGCTGTTGGTTTGCCAGCATTGTTTTTCTGACCCTCTGGAGAACTCGGATGACTCTGGTTTTACAGCTCGCATGTTGGTCTCATCACTACAGATAGAAACATTCGACTGAATTCAAACATGCTGTCAAATCCTTAAGTTTAGCTTCCAGCAACTTTTAAGCTAGAAACCTTTAAGAAATGGAACTAAAAAGACTGACGGATTTGCTCTTCAACTAAATTGCTACCTGAGTGAACGTACATCATGCTACTCTTTGCTGGTATAAAAGAGAACCTTAAACTCTAACAAATGCAGGTATTTCATTAAACTTTGCACCAGATCCAAAATGGAACCAGTTATCTGAACTCAGCCCTCATCACCAGTCTAGTGTGTGCTTGAAAACTGGATGCCGCAGGGCCTCTCACATGCCCTCCAGTTACTGTAAGCCCCCCCCTCCACTCGGCCTTTCTAAAGTGTAGGGTGTCATCGCCCTCCTTCCTCCTCCTTCCGCCTTGGGGACTTTGGGTGAGGGCTATTCCTGGCGAAGGAGCGTGCTCGCTCACGACAGCACACGCTCGACCCTTCCACACAACAACCCCGTCCTTGCATCAGATGACCTGCTGCCCTTCAGAGCAGGATGCCGAGGTTGTGTGCCTCCGGGACTCAAAAACACTGCCTGTCTGACCGCTTAAGCAACATCGAAGCAGCCCTGGAATGCAAACAAACACTCCCATTACCCTTGAACTAGCCCTGACCTCGGTTCGTGCTCAGGAAGGGGAGAGACGGTCAGGATAATGGGTGGATGCCGTACCTGTCATCCACCTTCTGGAGCGGTTCTCTCTGCAGAACAGCTGAAGTGTGAACTGTCCTTGTCCGTGTGGACCAGTGCAGCATGGAGTGAATTTGTTGATATCAGTTTGCTTCACAGCTGTTGGTCCTACGCAAAAAGACATAGTGTGAAGGTGTGGTCAGATGGGACCAGCTCGACTTAGGCAGGGAGTTTAGAGCATTAAGAGATAAAACATGCTCACTTGATCGGCATGTGAAATAGTTGGGACATGCCTTATGATATTTTGACTCATCATAACCACACACTGGTACTCCCACTGATACTTATTAAAAATTGTTGTCGCATTTGTGCAGCACAAATCTTATTTTGTGCCTTCTTAGAGAACAGTGGCTTCACACACACCAGCTCACCACCTTTTTAAAAAGGACCCGATAGTTAAAATCTACAATTCACATAATTAGTTTTGATGTCTGCAGCTGATGGGGATGCAAGTCTCTGAAAGGACTACAGAGAGATTTCCCCCTAGTAGGTCACAAGACGACATGGACACAAACTGTATTATTCCCATTTATAAATGACTTTGAATCAGTTTTTACACTGATGACCCTTCAAAGATGTCAAACAAATACTGAGTGGTGAGTCAGTGGTGAGTCAGATGACGGGAGGAAGCTTTGAGATAAAACTGAGACAATGTCCAGGGCACATCAAGTGATGACCTCGTGTTCCTGATCAGTCAGACGGCTCAGGGCTCGCCGTTCTGCAACAGAGCCACCATTCAGTCCAGGGACAGGCTGGCTAACCGAGTCACTCCCAGACACAACCGCTGCTCTAAGACAAACACATGATGCACTTCTGAACCCTCGTAATTTGTTGAGATCCAGTTTGAACGTGCAATATCACACAGAGGCCATGAACTTATTATTCCAAAAGAAGTAAAACGGTGACAACACTCTGTTGAAGTTTTTCAATTTTAAGCAGATTTTACAAATGAGCATGCACCGATGAGCAAATTTACTGCAGCACTGATAAATATGTGAAAAGATTAATTTTTTTCTGTGATGCATTTACTGAAACTAGCATGTTTCAAGACTCTGCAAGTTTTCTTTTTATTGCTGTAATTTAATGAATTATGGAGGAAAAAAAAGAGTACTCAAAATTGTTGTTGCAATTTTTCGTAATGTGGCTAAAACCTTTAGGAGTCTTTAACGGTTTCCCATTTGATTGATTGAAAGGTTGAATTTAACTACATCATCCACTCATTCACTGACCAAGTGTTGTAATTTGCAGCTTTCTGCATCCTTTTTTCTACAATCTGCTACTTATATTTGTTTGTTTTTTTCAATTCCCCCCAAAGCACATTTGAAAAAGTCCCAGAGAAGTGCCTCAACATGTTGCTTTCAACATCCTTTTTCATGCGTCCTCAGGGGGAACAATGCTCGTAGTGATTGTGGTGATAGCATAGAAGGAGAAAGATATTGATGTTTGTCTTTCGAGAAGAAAAGGACATCGTGATCCCACCCCTTATTCAAAGTGAAACACGTCTTGTTGTGTTGCTTTCTGGTCAGATCATATAACTGACCAGTATTTTCAGAAGTTCTCAAGTGTCAAATTAATGCCATATTAATGGATAATAGGAGCTGCAGTTTTCTTCCTCATCACACACATCGACGCTTCTTTACATTTCTCAGTGCTTCAGTGTTTTGAACGCCGTAGTTTGACCTTTTTAAGCATTTTATTTTTCAGAAGATGTGCAGAAATGAAAAAATGCTGCAGAAAGACTCCATGAATGTGCTGAAGCTGTTCTTTGTACCTAAGGTTGAGTGGGCTTATTGTCAAATTATAGCTGCTACCTCGCTGAATATGCTGCACATTCTGTATTGAAACTGCTTTTCTTTTCCCGAAGACAATGATACAGCTCCTGTTGAAAGCAGCAGCAGCAGCAGCAGCTCAGGATCTCTGTGCCAGCGCTGAGTCATGGACGACTTAATGGTGTTGCGCCCTGTTTACTGTGTTTACAATGTCCTTGCAGATATTTCCATTCCTCCGGGAGAGAGAAGAACTCCTTATCTGCAAAGCGATGGCACTAGAAAGGGAGCGAGTCAGAGAGAGAGAGAGAAGCACGCTGAGGGGAGGCGAAGGGAAGAACATCAAAGGAATAGATGCTAAATATACTCATCCCATTTTTGGCACTACATGTGCTTCTATATCTCTCTGTGTGGGCTTCACGAGAGGAAGCCGAACCGTCAACGTGTAACGGATTCACTCTGCGGAGAGGTTTTGACATAGAGACGTTCCCATTGTAAGGAACTGATTTATAATTCAGAGTCAACTCGCTGATAACGTGAGAGTGATACATGCTGGATGTGTTGTACGTTATCAGGCCACGTTGTGCTGAGGTCACCTAAAGTTGTTTACGTTCCCCCATTTACTTTGTAATATAAAGCAATGTAGGGGTGGGTATTTTTAAGAAGTGTGTATCAATCTGTCACCTGCTCTTCTTTATTCATGTATTCATTCTTATGTAACTGTGTAGTTTTAGACATTTTTTCATTAATAAATCTTTGCACAAGGGACTTAAAGAGTGGTAAAGTGAAACATTTCAATCAGTAACTGAACTTTATGCTTATGATCGAAAAGGTAAAAGAACATTCAGGATAAATCACACACAGTCAAGCCGACCAATGACAAGTCTTACAATTTCCACCTATTGCAGCTCTTGCATATAACACAGGATGCCTTTAAAATGTACTTCACTGTCATCCTCGAACTCTGAAGTCGAAATTCAGCTTTGTGGCTGCATCTAAGTGGCGGCCACACTGTCCGGGTAGTGGTTTCTGTGGAGAGATGGTGGCCATCAAACCCAGAGAGGGATGAGTGAAATGAATCTAAACGCTTCACTCAGTCTGTATCTCTCTCCTTTGCTTGTCTCCCATCCAGCCACTTCATTACGTCCTTATCCATCACACACACCCATCTCTGTATCATAGTGTTGACTTTGCCAAAGGCTTATCTGAACTATTGCCAAACACCAGTCCTTTGTGTATAACCCTTGCAGGGACGTTGGGACAACGCCATTGATAGGATAGCATGAATGTTATCTGCCATGCCGGACTTTGGATTGAGCGCGGCTCAGATTTTAGGAGCAGTTGGCGCTGGACGGACGAAAACTGGAGCCTTGCCAGACCCTCCTTTCCTCGGTCGATTCCTGGCCGTCTGGTCTTTGATATAACCTTGAAATCGCTGCACAGATGGACGTCAAGTTCCAGATCTGCTCCAAGCCGGGACCAGCGCACCAGACTTTCAGGCCCAGACAAGAGCCTCTGTCTCCAGTCTGTCCTTACCTCGTGGCCTCTGGAGCTGTACGCTGAGCCGAGCAGCTATGAAGACTGATAGCTGAAACACTGGAAACACTCTGCGGATAAGTAGCCGAGGATCAAGACCTTGATATACGTCCAACAATATTATGTTTTCCGTATTTGTTCAGATTTGGACATCTGTTACGCCAGAATTATCATACACACTTCTCAAAGCAGCGCCTTGTCCAATTTGGCTCCATTTTTTTTACTCGCTGGAAAACACAAAAAAGTGCCTCTGGCAGTTTCTTCCTTTGTTGTTTGCGAGCACGGCCAGCTGTTTATAGACTTTCTTTGCCTCTGCCTGTAGTCCTGTCAGAGGCCCCCCCCCCTCTCTCAGCTCTGAAGGCTCAGTGTGCTGCTGGCTGTGGACCTCTCAGATCTTTAGTGGTTGACCTCTCCAAAATGCTGGGCTGGACTCGGACACAGTTGTGGTCATTGTGCTGGTAGTTAATGATTCTGCCCCTCCATTTTCACTCTCAGTCTCCTTCAGTTCCGCCACCTCCTTTATAGAGTCAGGAAATGGCTGGCCCCGAATGGACGTAACTTCCAGGTCAGCGGACTTGGGGTGAGGGGGTCATGGTTGGGTTGAGGCGGCCGTAAATTCGATGACCGGGCGACTATTTGTGCCGCTTGATGAAATGGAAACCTTTCATGGTTAGCTCACGTAAAAAAAAAAAAGAGTGACACGTGCTTGGAAATGCACGAACGTGGGTTTGTTAGCGTGCAGAGATGAGAGTACACGTGCACCCAGTTCTCTGCTTCTGTTCTTTGCTGATCTCCTTTTCGATTTTTTTTTCTCCTCCTCTCTACTGTCCTCTGCTCTCTTCCCACTGTTCCAGCTTTTCTCCTGCTCGTTTCTTTCTTCACTCCCTCTCTCCTTCTATTCGCCTCATTGCTAAGCAACAATGACAGCCGTGACAGATCTGCGCTTTGGCTCACACAGTGTCACATCTGACTTTAGCCAACCCCCTCCCACGTAAACACACACACACACACACACATATACACGCTATCCAACCAAGTGCCCTGCTGGTTTTCAGTTTATGATACTAAACCCCACCCACCCCCACACACACACACACACACGAAATGGCTCCCTGGTCAGCACCCCCTCACCGAGGTGACAGGAGGGAAGCGTCCAGCTGGATGAAACTGTTGTGTTTCTCTCCTGAGGGCTTTGATCCTTTGCCCTTCATCCCCCAAATCAGCGCCTGCCCTGCCAGCCTGGAGAGGGGGGCTGGGCTCCTCCTTGATTTAGCACCCCTACCCCTGCCCGCGGGGAACGGAGGCCCGAGGAAACCAGAGTGTCGGAGAGGTCCGGTGCATACTTGTGCGGGGCTGTGCGACAGCTGGGACAAGGTGGAGGCCCTTTCTCTGGATCGGCCGCGCCACCCTCCCCTCCCCTCCCCTCCGGTGCCCCAACCGCCTACCTCCCTGCCTCGACTTCCCCCTAACCGGCGCTCGCTCCTGGCTCCCTTTGGCTCCACGGCGCAGACTCATTGTCTCTAAGCCCCTGCTCGTCTCTGGGGAGCGCAGGGAAAAGGCTGCGGCTCCCTCGCTCTCCCCTCCCTCGGTGGACCCCCTGATCCCGGCCCCATTTTTTAAGGCTTTAAGACTGACCTGTCAGCCGCTCTCTCTTCCCCAGAGTCAATGTGGCCCGGCCCCCTCAAAGACCCATCCGCACCGGCCTTCTGTTTGAACAGGCCCCACCAAAAGACCCCTTGTGCTGCCCTTTGTGCGCTCATAAATAAGATCAGAGTTAAAGTCCCTGTGCTCTTGTGTACAGAGACGGGCCCTGTGGACCAGAAGGACTAATGCCGCTTGGCAGGCCTATCGATCACAAAGCTCCTCCCAGAACCTTGACCAGTTCTGTAAATGCTCTGATGCGTGATGCTTAGAGCTTATGGATAGATAGAATAGAAGCAGGTATTGCAAATATATATTTAGTAAGTCTTTCTTTCTACACCATTTATAGCAGAGTAGATCTGGACAGTGTGATTGCTCAGTGTCACTACTGCATTATCACGCAAATGGATGATGAGGAAGATATTTTAATTACCCGACTGGACATCTAGATAGTTTATCTGTATTTGTGTTTTCATAAAAATTCCCAGAAGTTACGTAAGATTTGCCATCAGTTATTAATGTAATGAAATATGAACTTTTACTCCTACCCAGATAGAAGATTTTAACCGCGCAGCCCACCCGAACATAAATTACCCCTCATATCGGTAGGTTGTGCAGTAACACCAATGCCCTTCTGACTCACTCCATTCTTCCTTTTCTTATCTGACACCCCTTTGAGCTAAAACCCTCGCCAGACCGTCAAATCTCCATGTATCCCCACAGCCTTGGCCCTGTCCAGGAAGCTGTCTTTGCAGTCTAAATCAGCACAGATTTATTGCAGGGCTTGGCTGCGGCGTAGCTCTGCTTAAACAATCGTCTGTCTTGTAACTTAAGAGGCAAATAAAAATGAGATAGTCTCCTATTCTGGCGTCTGGATGAGACGTCCCAGAACTGGAGGCATGTACGGCGAAGGAAAAACACAACCTATGTGCTTTAAAACTCTGGTGTTTTCTCTTTTGAAGACAGAAGGTCAGAGAGGAGTAATTTAAAGGATGAAAAAACAACGACAAATGGATTAAGGTTAAAGGTCCAGTGGATGCAGAGAGGAGGAGATGGCAGGACGAGTCTGTTGGAAGAGTGGAAAGGCCAATGGGCTGCAGAAAGAGGAAGGAAACGGGTTATCAAAGCAAGCCATTACGAGTGGATTAGGTGGAGGGAAGCTCAGCTTTGGCAACAAACTGGATTACACACTATCACCGGCAGCTCAGTTAACTCTGCTTAAAGATGCCTCCGCCGATGGAGAGACGCTTCTAGTTAAACATTTAAAGAATATGATGACCGTCTGGATGTTTCTCCTGCTGCTGGACAATAAAGTTCGAAGATGCAGTGTTTAGTATGTTTCTAACATTTCTTTTGAGCTTTTGAATTCTGTTTATTTCCCAGCAATCCTCACTGTGCTGCTTTTTGCACTTCCCAGAAATTACCTGGGACAGGTGTGCTATGTTGTTCCTTGGGACTTATATGATGAGGTTGAACTTTTTAGAAGTGATGTACATACATTTTTCTGTCAAAGCGCTGTGGCTGCCAGGGGTTAAAAAAAATTACTGTTCTCTGAACTTTTTGTGCAAAATATTTCAAAATGCCGTCTATTTCGTCTTTTACAGAAGCAACATTTTTGCACCCTGACCAGAAGTGAACAAGTCGAAAGCGTTGCAGTGTGAGATCACAGAAAACCAGATATTTTCTTCGCCTGTTGTACGTGCACATGTTGCATACGGAGACAGACGATTGTCCGGCATGATGTCAGGAGATATCGTATGTCCTGGGGTGAGAGGCTGTTTGCTCCGCGTCCAAATCCCTCTGTCATGACGATTACATGCATGCCCCTGCGTCTGGAGCCACTGGCCCACCTGTCGTCATTCCTTCATCATCAAAAACAGACGGGGAGCCTGGCGTGGGGTAGATCAGGACAAGAGGTCACCACTGTTTTGGGGTTTTACAGTCTCGCAGCCTCGTGAACGTGCTCGGCCACACATTTGTTGAGCAATCACAACGGATGTCAAAATGTCAGCCAGATGTAATTAATTTATAGAAGAAACACATTTAAATACATAACATATGAATAAGGAGGGTGCTGCAGATATAATATAAGAATAATAAGAATGGGAATGAAAGGGAAAAGTCAATAAAGACAAAAAAAAAGTTTGAAGAGGATTCAAAAGTGCTGAATGTGTTTAAAAGTTAAGGGCGCACAGCATGAATTATTGAAATGAGAAAAAGTACAAGATGTATCAGAGAGGGGCTTTAAGGCAGGGAAGTATACAGCCAAGAAGCCCTGAGTGCATAAAGTTGTATTGGAGCTGAGCAAAGCTTGTAGAAACTACCTGTGGACGTCTTTGCGAATAAAAAAGGCTTCGCGCTAAGTTGGGTGGAGCTAATGCACCAGCGATGTGTGCAGGACGCAGACACATATGGCTTTAAAAAATTAGGAATAAGAGCCTTAAAGGGATCTATAATTCTTACTATCAGCGATGTACAGGGAGCCTTATCCAGTCTAAACGAGAGAGAGGTTTGGAGATGTTTTCAAGGGAGTCTTGAAAACGGCGAGCATTTCTTAATGGCCACGGTTTAATGGCAGGGGAAAAGCACATGGAAAAAAGATGAATGCGAGATAAAGGCGTATGCTCTTGGCACAGCCCTAGTTGTGTGACGAAGTTTAAATTCGACGTTCTCTCTCACCTGTGCACGTCTGGTCACTGTAAAGTATGCATGCTTTTCACATCCGCTTCAGGTAGCTGCAAAAATTGTTTGACACAAATCCGATTGGCGAGATCAGGGAGGTGTGTCTCAGTGGGAGTCTCAGACGCTGTTCAACGATCCCAAAAAAAAAAAGATCCCGATGCCTCAAGGTTTCTCTTAATAGTGCAGGTCATATCCGAGGGGCTCAAGTAAAACGCACTTGTTTCATTTTGGGGCATCCTGGGATGTGTCATTTGCAGTCGGACCGTAATAGAAGCATCTGTTTCAGACGCCAAACTTGATATCAAAGTCAGAATCTATATTTAGAGCTTGCCTGCGAGTGGAAAGTCGTCTGGATTCATCCTCGGTTTTTTTGGCGGGGCTCGGAGAGATGTTTGGGTCTGGGAGTCTTTATAGAGGAAAACTGCTTTCACCCTGACAGAGAGCCTTTAAGAGCAGTGGAGTCAAGTCTTTTTCTGTGTGTGTGTGGAGGGAAAGCCTTTGGAAAGTGCTCTTTAACAAGTGTGAATAGAGTCATCTCTAGCTGCTTCTGTGTTTCATGTGAGACTCAACCATTTTTCCTCTCTGCCTCTAATCAATCACCAAGGCCCTCTCCCTCCCTGCCCTCGCTGTTTTTCTCCTTCCTCTCTTTTCTGTGGGATAACAGTCCCCCCCTGGTCCCTCTTATGAAGTAAGAGGAGGAAGGTGGTGGTGGTGGTGGTGATGGGGGTGGGTGAGTCAGAGAAAGGAAGAAAGAGGGAGAGAGAGAGTGAAATACAGAGAGAAAAGGAGTGCATAAAGACGGGAAAGAGTTGCTTCAGTGTTTCTTTAACATGTTTAACTGTGGTCCAGGCTGCCCGGGGGCTTTTGTTCGGGACCCACAGATCCCCACTGGGCATTGTGGGAGCAGCTCTGGGCCACAGGGGATTGTGGGAAAATCCATGGCACCAGTTGCAGAGATCAAATGAGTTGGGATATCGGAGAGAGCCCCACCATCATCATTATCATCCTCCGTTGCTTTTTATTTGGTGAAAACATTGGTGTTTTTACGACGTCACGTGCCTCCTGATGTGCAGAAAATCAACCTTTACTCTAAAGCTCCTTTCAGAAGGAACATTATTTGAAGCCGCCGTCATCCCGTTGACAGACAAGTGCGAGATGAATGTGGGGCTCGCAGCTACATAATCTGAAGTTGTCCCGCTGTGTGCTGCATTTACAAAAGTACATTCACACCGCTGGATTACAGAACCATTGAATGCAACATATATTGAAGTCACGTCCTCTGAAAAGCAACATGAGCAGTGGAGACTTCATCAGTAAACAAATCCATATATATATATGCTTTTTTTTTAATACTAATGGTGCATATATTTTGCTTTTAAGAGTCAAAGCAGATCAGTGAGGGACGATGCTGCATTTTGTTGCTGCAAAAAAACATCATCCAGGTTAAATGTGTTTCCTCACATTCTTTCTGGAGCCTCAGAGTCTCCGATGTGCGACAGGATGTACCTGAAATGTTGATGTAAATGCAGCAGAACTTCTTATCGCTCTGAACACAGGTGCACGTGCAGGTGATGCGGGGCAGGGAGGGGAGGGAGGGGGGGGAGTGTTGGAGGGGTGAGATGGGACGTTGCTGGTTTAGTCCCAGTTCATTGCCCAGTTGGCCTCCTTTGAGGTTGGAATGCCTTGACAGGCGGAGGAGGAAGGGAGCATTATGGGGGGATGGGAGTTTTGGCTGGTGATCTCTTTCTTCCTCCCTCTCTGTCTATATCTCGTGCACACACACACACACACACACCCTGAGAGTGGCCGTGCGGTTAACTCTAGCTCAAGTTCATTGTGGCTGAGTTCCGGGAGGCTGTGGCGGTGGAGGGAGTTGGGCAGGGGGGGGGTGACGAGGAGGAGCAGTAATTAAAGAGCTTTGAGAGAGGGGCCCCTGCGCTCTGTTAGATGCATTTCACCCCCACCCTCCCCCTCCCCATAATCCCCACAGGAATAAACAAATTGGGCTTTTCAGCCTGCAAGCTGGGCCTGGGGGGGGCTCCTGTAATGGGATAGACATGATGTGTGTGTGTGTGTGTGTGTGTGTGTGTGTGTGTCGGACAGGGAGAGACCATGTGTGTGAATGCGAGATATGAGAGAAAGAACATGTGTTTTTTGGTCAGGTTGTGAGAGTGTGTGTGCGTGTGTGTGCGTGTGTGTGCGTGTGTGTGCGTGTG
>JAOXYL010000001.1:4114001-4129971 GCA_028564955.1 Terapon puta | reverse complement strand
AGACTGGTGTCCTTAATGATTTTTGTGGCTTTCCTCCTACCCCGCTAGATGTAGATGACCTCCATGCTCCACACTTCTACATCTACATCACTGCGTTCATGAGACTCTTTGTCTGCATGATGGTGTGGTATGGTAGGACTTATGTTCTGGCCACCGGAGGCAGGAGTTGCAGAGATTCACCTCAGCTGAATGTCGGTGAATTCTACTGTTGGAGGCATTTGACTTCACTTTTAATTCATAAAGTAAAATTAATTGGTTATTTGGTTTATTGGTGGCATGGTTGGGTGGCAACCATGGCGTTGCGTGGACATGCAGCGGCTTGGTGCTCCTGTCTGCTCTCTTTTTTTGAGTGTTTTTGGTGATTTTTGAGTGCGGTGGGGCCAGACTATTGGACATTGGGGAGGGTGCACATCTGCCTTTCCAGGGCTGGATTTTGTACCGCCAGAGGCTTTGCTGATCCCTCTTTTGCCGAGGAGACATAGAAGGCATCGTAAACAAAAGCGGGTTAGGCTACAAGCGAGCCCACACAGACGGGCACTTCCCAGTCTCTTCTTCACAAACACCAGGTCACTCACACCAACAAAATGGACAAGGTGAAGCTGAGTCTCTGCAAATATCAACAGCTGTATGGTGACTGTTACCAAGACCTGGCTGGATAACAACATCCCAGGCACGGCAGTGCAGATAAACAACAGTCCAGAGGCAGCTGTGATTGTGGCCCAACACCGCATTGAGTTGGAGGCAGTTTCCCCCAAATTCCATCAACCCACCCCACTTTGTACATTGTTGCTGCAATTTTGGAAGCAGGAAGACATCTTTCAATTTCATCATGTGAGAACATGATGACAAAGAAGTCTCTCATATCTTGAATATAAAAATGACTGTCAATGAAAATGAGTATTGTTAATGTACATCAGTTTAACACCTAATTTATTAGTATTTTAATTAATATAAATAATAAAATAATAAGAAAATAACGCAAGTAAAATTTATGAATGGAAATTAATCAGCAGAACTTTGGTCTTTAAAGGCAAACAATGTTGAAAATGAACCCAAAAAATCTACTTAATTTTTTTATTGTCTGTGAATGTTCTCATTCAGCCAGCTCATAGTTATCTGAAGTCAACTGAATTGAATGCAACTGGACTTGGTTAAAGACATATATCCAAGTCCAGATGTATAACCAAGATATGTCTTGGAAAGGAATATGACCAAGTCCAGTTGCATTCAATTTTTTCATTGAATTGCAGAAAACCTCTTTTTTTTGGATTTTAACAGATGGGCGAACCCAAGCACCCGGCGTTAACCTAATCACTCCATCTATCACTAAGGTGGCTTTAGGAACTCAAGTCCTGCCCCACGTCCAGGTAACCTCCTGATCCACTGGCCTCTGTCACTTTATAAAGGACTGAGGCCAGTGGAGGAGAAGATAACCAGGGCGTGGGGCAGGATTTGTGCTCTTTTTTGCATTCATGTTCCTTTCGAGATGAATGCTATATGCCACCAAAATGATCTCAACCCAGCTGGTTATGTCTTGGTGAAGGACTTGGACAGAAGATTACCCACTGCAGAAAAGAACCTGGATATGACATTGCGGCGCTTTGGTAGTACTGTGAGGTGAGCTTTGAAAAAGAAAGCAATGCAGTTTTCAACCGCTGGTTGCTCTAAAGTCAAAGCAACCAACACCTTCTCTTCACAACCCCACTTCTTACAAAGGTGCTTGTAAATCACTTTGTCAACCCTTTTCATTGTTTTGTGGGTGATGTTCAACTCCAAGCCATCAAGATCAGGCCATATTTTTCCAATAAGATCCTTGGTAATTTCCACAGGGTCTTTAGTATGGAAGGCCACCTTGGATTTCCTGAAGATCCGCGATATGAGTTTGAGTCTTGAGTATTGTCACCAGTTCTTTGTGTATGTCAGTCTGTGCTGTGGCATGGTGGGCATCTTGGACAGGTGTGGCAGGTGACTCTGCAAGAATCACCACAGGTACCTCCAGAGAGGTCACCTCCACGGAGGGCACCTTATGGATCTGACCTGGTTCCTCTGTCTCAGGCCCTGTCAAAGCCAAGGTCACCCTTTCACTGTAGTTGCCAACCTGAGTGGTCAACAACCAGCTCATGAGTGCCAAGAAAGCCCTTACTCTGCTCTGTATATCAGCATACATAGCAGCTTGTGATGGAGGAACAGCCACCGTCCTGCAAGTTTCCCTCCTTTGCATTAGTTCTTCATGGGAGTTGAGTGGCATCCCTTCTGTGATGTGACGGTACAGAAGGTCACTGAGTTCTTGCGAAAATAAAGCATTACCAGTGGACACGTTTCTGAATCTCCGAAACACGCAAACCTCTGTTCCAGCTGGTTGACTTTCGCCACCCCCAGTGGAAAGCAGAGTCTCGACCTCGGAAATGAGCGTCTCAGTCGTCTCTCTGCTCTCAACCTCTGCATCTCCCTTGAATTTAGTTTTCAGTTCAGATGCTAGTTTATAAATCCAAGTCATGGCAAAACGCTTTGCAAAAAGGTTCTTGAGCTTGGTTCTGAGAGTGACGATGGACTACCATCATCAGCTTTTTCTTTGGAGTTGACCTGATTTAGTCTCAATTTACGTGGCGGAGAGTGGAAAGTTTTTATTTTAGATGTGAATGTCTTCAGCATCTTACTTACATGACCCACCGTGGTGTTAAGTCGCCAAGGTGGAGTAATGTGTTGATTTCCTCCGGTCTCTGTCGTTTGCTTGTGAAAGGAGACTGCAGAATCCACTGTTCGTCTGTTAAGAAATTTGAGATAAAGTTATACTGTCAATGAGAAATGAGATACAGCCTGTTTTATTCAGCAATGTTGCTTGTCGCAATATTGCGACTTCGGCGCTTAGAGGGTTAACTTGAGTCCTAGTTATAGACTTTTGTGATGATGTCACTCTGATGTCGCCTCTGATGTCACAGATCAAAGCACACTGTTCACTAAGCCCCACCCATGTCACAGATCAAAGGAGCTTTTGCTTCGCTTTGAACAACAACAACAGCTTAGCAACTGTTGCTAGGGAGATTGATACAAAGACTAGGAAGGATAGGAATTAAAAAACTAAAACAAAACAACAAAATAAAATATTTTGTACCTGTGGTTGAAAAAGTGTCAGTAAAACGCCCTGAAATTACCATTATAGGTAAATGTCTTTTGTTTTAATTGTTGTTGTGAATGTGGGAAACTCATGTTCTTCTACAGACAAATTCTCTCTTTTATTTTTATTACTTTTCCTCCATCCGCATTTTTCAGTGTGGAAACATCCAAATATTCCAAATTTTTCAGGGATTCAGGATATCATTTAATTTTTCCAATCCAATTCAAACTTTTCGAAATATTCAACTTTGAGGTGAAATTTTTGCAAAATGTTCAAAACTACAGTGGGTGATATCAGCTAGAATGGAGAAGAGCTGTGAAAAGTGTCGCTTCAACTCGCTCTTATTTCCACAAGGTTTACTCTACATAGATCATTTTACACCATTTCACAGGCAACTTTGTACTGATCGCAGATATGTGTCTGTTTAAGCAAACAGCCTAAGCAAACAGGCTCCAGACCCCTAAAAGCGAGAGGAGCACCAACTGACTTCCTCATCTACTTCAATCATAAATCAGACCTAAAAAGTTTGATGGAAGGAAAAAGCACCATTTGCTCAAACTGCTGTCATGATCATATTTTCAGCCCCAAACACATAATCTACAACGTCTTTAAGCACCTGGCTTTGTGGATGGATGTATGATCACCAGGGTCTACCAGATGTCTGTTGTCTAAAACATAATTTTATACTTCAATCATTCTCTGCTGCTGTCATTTGAGACTTTTGTTTTTCCAAAGCCCTAAAAATCCTGTCCACGATAAATATTTTAATATATAAAAGAAACCCTGCGCAGTTAAAAAAAAAAAAACTACTCATGTTCACATTGAGTGTAAATTCTCAAGACCTTAGCCGAGTAGTGAAAATATTTATTTCCCCATTAAAAGCCAGTTTGCTTACTATTTCAAATTGTGCATATTTTGCATTCATGTTGGCTTTCATCACAGATTACAGACAAGTTAAGCAACAGGGAGGACATTCTCATAGTTCCAGCAGCAAGTCACAGTGGAAATAACAGTAGGAAAAAAGATAGAGGACAGAATGAAATAAAATATCAACATAAAATTTAAAATAAATAAATAAACCTGTACATAGTACAGAGACCTTGAGAATTTACATATAATGCTGTAAATAAATATATATCTTAGGTAAAAGCAAGAAAGGATATTGGTTTTGTGATTCACCCAGGATACATCTTTAAAACAACACATCAGGGCAGTTTGACCACTGGATTCAACAGGTTAATATTTATCACTACTGGATATTGTGTCAAAATGAAAACCTATTAAACTGCTAGAATTTTGTAGGAAAAAATAAAAATGTAAAAATTGAAACCAAGTTATGGCACCATCCTAAAGTTTTAAACTGAGGGTGGTTGGTCGGGCAGCACAGACAGATCACATATTTAACATTTCCCACACATTTGAGCTGATGTGTCACAAATAAATGAACCCGTTTCCGTGCGGTGACTGAACCTTCAAAGAAAAATGAACATTGGATCAGCTCTACAAAAATAGAGAGGAGTGTCTTCCCAGTTCAATTTCTCAGTCCAGCTTCACGGTGAACTGAATAACGAGACAGTGAACTGAAAATGAACCGTCTGTGTTTCACAAACGGGAAAAGTAGAGAGACAGCAAAGTGATAATTGAAGTCACATTTGACCAATCTTGGATGCTCCATTTTGATTCCCTGTACTTGATCTTTTGGGAGTTATCACATGAATGAAATTGTATAAAATCTGTTGTCTACTGGCTTTGGAGAAAGGAACCCTCTTTGTATTTCTCTTGTCGTAATAAGTCCAGTCAGTTAGACTGCGTAAGACTAAGATTAAAGATGTTTAGGAGCAAGCAGATTCATGATTTGTCAGTAAAAAGAAATATTTGAGAACGGAGGTAACTGTAGGAGGGGTTAATCTTTGCAGAAATTCAGGATGCAGCCGAGCCCCTTCACATACAGCTTCCAGAAACTCCAACACTGCCATATTCAATCATTGTACGATAGGATGTTTGGCAGTTTCCCGCTGCCATTATAGCCCTTTATACATTTGTTTCTAGTGACAATACAGTTTGTAACCCATAATTGCGACAGAAACTACAATTATCATCAACCCAAACATCAGCAGTACTTGTGTTATCAGAATGAACTCAACAGAAAGAACGAATTGTTGATGTTTAGCAATTTCTTCAAACACAGTCAGAAGAGACTCTACTGTGAAATAGCAAATTGCCTTGTATTGTCCCTTGCAGGTGCGCGGTGAGCCAGTGTAATCCGCCGATGTCTGATCTGACAGCAGGTTCATTAAAGGTAATAAAATAATTGCTCTGGTGGCAATTTCTGTAATAATGTTTTGGTGCAAAACTGCAAATTTAAAAGGCTTAAGCACACCTTGGTCGACAGGTGGGAATTAAATGATTAAAAAATGTAGAGATTACCTTACTATCTAAGTGACAAACTAACTTGGTCTTAACAAGAATGAATTCTTCTTCCAATAATTGAATAACCGGTGACATTAACACCACCTGTGCACTTCATGTAGTGTAACGTGATCAATGTCGAGCAGCTGTATGAGTAATAGGAGGAAGTCGTGTGTGTTGACGGTGTGTGAGAGTCCTTTACATTTATAGCTCAACTTTAAATAAGAATGAATATTTTTTCTTTCTCCAACCATTTTGATGTGTTTTATGAAAATCTGCTCTGTGGTTCCTGAAATATCACCAATCTGTTCAGTTATCTAATTCGCTGAATGGGGGTTAATTGTTGGTCACGACTCTGTTAACCTCAGCTATTCTAAAACCGTGTTAGGAACATAAAATCCTGAAGTATGTACTTGACATTAAAAAAAAAAAAAGATATGGAAGTGGATTTTTTAGTGCAATTTCTAATGCTTTTTTTTTCTTTCTTTTTTTTTTTTTTTTAACAGCACATTGTGTTCTGCGTCCTGATTGGTTAAGGGGCTGTAGATCATTGTCAGTCAGTCTCCTCTATGCTGTGTCTCCTGTACTATACAGAATGTGTTCAGCTTGCTGAAAACAGGTTTTGATCTTTGGTTTCATTCTGTAAGACTGGATTTATTTTTCCACGGAAATTTGAACTTTGAGAGTGTTTTAAACAAGAGAGAAAAGTGAGAAAATGTTAATGCCTGGCTGAGAAAAGTGTATAAAGTGTGTAGTGAGGGCTTTTACAGTCTTAAAACATCTATAATAATTATAAAAAATGAAGCTGACCACTTTGCAGATTTCGCCTATCGCAGGTTCTTTTTGGAACATAATGCCCGCGATAAACGAGGGCTCATCAGCATCTGGGCTTCACTTCTGGGTGGTTGTGATTGATTAAGGGTTTGCAGGTGAAAAGCATTGTCAGACACTCCCTTACCTTGTGGCCCCAAAATGAGTCCTCTGTCAAACATCCAGCGACGTAAGACCATGAAACATGACAGGTCAGCGCTCATTCTCATTCGTAGCGTGCCCTTTTATCCGTTTCCTGGACTGGCAGTAGTTCTGTTTCTGTGCCTCCAAACTCATGTCTCTTTCTGTTCACTTTATTTCAGATACTCTGTCCCTGTCTACCTGTCCTGCCCAGTGTGTGAGACAGACTATATACTTGCTATATTATATTTAAATTTGTGGGAAAAAAATATAAAATGCAATTTTACTGTATGTCCAATTCGTTAAGTAGGAAATAGGCAAAGTTTGAATAATGTCTACGAATACCCATACATTTGTGGGAGCTTTTTGCTTAAACATTTTCCCCTTCAGTTTATGCCACAAACATGCATCTGCTCCTATTTTTACCCTCTTAAATGTCTTTGCATTCAGTTGGATAACGCCTTCGAATATGGGCCATCTAACCGCAACGCCAAGAGTGCAATTATAAATATGGAAACATGTTATTATTATCTTTTTTTTTTTTTAGCTCTTTGGTTAACATAAAGCATTGACATTGACATGCCAATAAGACATCCAGGTTCAGAGTCAATAAGTATTCCCACTGGATGCCAGGAGTGTACAGTCGGCCTCTGGTGCACATGAAAACATGCATGTTTGACATTTCTAACATGGCTGACATTTCCAAAAGGCTATAATCCTCACTGTAAGACAAAAAGAAAGAGGGAAAAAAAATTGTAAGATGAATAAAGGTTGAGGATCAGAGTTTGTGATCCTTCCAGATGCATTGAAGTAATTGCAAGAATAGCCGTGTTTGTCATGAAAATATAACATTAACATGTTTAACAGATAAACCATGGTGCACTCTTTGTTTGGTGTGTTAGCACTAAACACAAGCACAACTGAGTTTGACAGGAACATTTTCAGGTCTTATTTCAAAGTATTTGACTAATTGAAATTTTTGGGCTCGATGGTGGGTCAAATCTCACGGCAGTCAATTCAGTAATTATCTATACGTTTTACACAAAACCTAAAATGTCAGCTAGATGAAAAGACAGTTGATCATTCAAGTCATAACTATGCATCACTGAAGGTCAAACGTCTGATTATCCAGTAATTGTCGAAGCAGACGACCGACTCCTGAGGCAGCTTCTCCCACTTCCGAGGTGCACGGTGAGGCGAAAGAGCCCGAAGAGGCCATAAGCTGTTGCAAAATGTTGCAGAAATTGATATTTCAATCCCTAGACGCCAAGCAGCTTGTCTTAAAACAACCACCAACATACTGAATTACGGCAATTTACAGTAACCTTCAAGGGTGTGAGCATACAGATTTCAGAATAAGTGTGGAAAATAGCTGTAGCATTGTTATTCATAGACCATGTGCTGTTTGAATAATAACACTTGGCAGAGCGTTGCAGTACATTTGGTTCCTGAGGGGGAAAAAGAGCTTGCTTCTAACAATGGGAGTGATGGACCAGCAGCTGGCTCTGCAGATACTGTGATCGCGCAGATACAACACTTCCTACTCCTGCATGTCAAATGAATGTGTAGGTTTGGGTGGAAAAAAGATCTCCGGGTACTGTTAATTATTCCATGTAGTTGTGAAAACTCTCGTATCAAAGTCCTGATTGTCAGACCTCTTATCACTCAACAATACCGCTAAAGAGCTTTGTGTCTGATGTAACCTGCTTTTGTAGCAAGGTCACAGTATTGAAGAATGAAAAATTACAATTTAACTCCACTCATTTTATGTCTTTGCCTCAGCTTGACACATTTTCTAATGAGTGGTATGTTTTTTTTCCCCCACTATGTTCAAAATTTTAACTTTACCATACCCAAAGCTGACTTCACTGGTCCCTTAAAAAAACATTCTCTAACCTGCACAAGTGTTACATAACACAATCTGCAGAAAGAAGTATATCTAGCCTTATGAGAAAAAATATGATTATTTGATTCACACCGGAGCAAGTAAATGGACAATGGAGAGGCTTATTTTACTACAGTATAGGTTTATAGGTTTTTAGATGCTTTTTTTGCAGTGAAAGTGGGTCACTAAATCCAAAGTAACCACAGCTGCTGTCTGCCGCAAAGACTCAAACTACAAACAGAGAGAGAACTACGAAAGGTGAACGTTTTATATGCAAAAATCTGCGTTGTTAGTGAAGTCTTAAGTATAAGTCCTGTCACGCAGGCAGCCTCATATCGTCTTATAGCAATCGGTCTGAGGCCCATGTGATAATTATGACAGCTGACAGCTGTGATAGCCGTGACAGTTAACTTGAAGGTAGTACTTCTCCCCGTTGGGCTGTCTGAGTGGCTGAACCCTTCTTTCATCTGGATCTCAGACAGAAGGGGAGCGTCACCTTCATCTGTACAGACAGTCGGGTTCTGGCTGCGAGCCACCGCTCAGTTTCTCCCTCCATCATCTTCCTCCTTCACCTAGTTCACTTAGTCCCGAGGTGCCTTTTTTTTTGCCCCCCTTAATATAGTCAGACAATTCATAGGTCTAGATACTTGAGTCATGCAATATTATTGTGAAGTGATTTAAATTATTAAACCTGCATTCTTCTTTTTTTTTTTTGGCTACTTTTGGGAAAGTGCAACAAGCTGCAACCACAACGGATATTTTATCACCCTATGAGGTGCTAACTGTTACCCATTTACACATCCAAAAAGCACAAAGCAACATAAGCAGTCATTTGCCGCCTTGTGAACATCCAATATTCACTTTTCTTTTTCTCTAATATCTGGCTCTCCACTTTATTCAAATGAGACGCTATCTTTCGTCTACAACTAGGTATTGGGCAGGCTGCCTTTTTGATGAAAACAAAGCTGTTGAGAGTTTAACGCCGTCGTTTTATGGCGTTAACTATGAAAAGATAATCGAGGGTCGTGGGAAAAGCACAGGAGCAATTTCTTCTTTTCATCTGGTCCACTTTGCTCTCCAGACTTTTTTTTTTTTTTTTACAAGACAACCACACATCGAAACAGACGATGAATGAAACATATCACTCCGCCAATCTTAACAGGTTCACTTCGTTAAATAGTTCCCTTCATTGATATTGTTTTCAACGTAAGTATTATGTATGTGATTTTTATTTAAAATTACACAAAACAATAAACTTGGAAGTGCCTGTTCTAAAATTAATTTACACAAAATAAATCTTATCTTACAAGAGCAAAGTAAGATGACCCTTAATACCAAAATGCACCGTGAGGCTGCAGCCTTAAGAAATCAGCTAATAAAATATTTGAGGATTCTTTTAATTATTTAATCATTTTCCAATACAGCTCATCAAGTTTTCTTGAAAATAATGACAATCAGATTTCCGTCTTATTACATGACAGCATTAATATCCTTGCTTAAACAAGAGACAACAACTTGCATTAGCTCATCACATTTTAGAGTGTTTTGCTGGTTTTCAGACTGACCTTACATGGCATTAAATACTTCAAATGATCTATATTTGCATAAGGACCTTAATAAAACCCTGTCCACCACTCTGAATTTTTTTACATTAATTAAAGAATGAATAGTCCAAATAATTTGAGGACCAGAGAAATCTTGCAGCTCTTGATTAAAATCTACGTTTTTGCTTGCCCCGCCGAACCCCTTGGAAGCTCAATTAATTAGCATGGAATTACAGTTAGGCATGAGAGGGTTTGTTTATCTTGATCGCCCCAGAGAGAATAAGGATACTGTAGCATCTCTGCGGTGAAAAGGCCCCGCCGTGTCCCATCTATCACCTTTTTTCGCGTCTACCCAGTGATGCAACCTGTGAATTATTCTCACCTGCCCCTGCTGTCAAATGTGCATCGTCTCTCGCGCCGCCACGGCGGTGTGCAGTCAGTTTCTCACACCCCCTCCTTCATCCTGTCGAACTTTCTCCTCCAAGATTGAGGCAGAATCCACGTGAATAGGTTGGACGTGATTAGCTGTAAATCTCGCCTCCTTGCCATGTAGTCTCACCAAGGTTGAATTAATGGAGCCTGTAGTCAAAGTGACAGCACTTTGGTTCTTCTCACAGCTTGAACTCAGTGGAGAGAGCTGGCTGGACTCTAAATGATCAAATAATATTTTTTTTTTTTTGTGAAATAGCTGGATGCTGTTCTGTGTTAACATAATAGTGGTATCTGTAGCGTTATGATCCGTGGCACCAGTGTGGTGAGTTTATAACTTTTGTTAGCTGCAACTCGTGACACCAAATAAATTCCCTGATTTAAGAGACACACTGAGCAATCTCTTCTCGTGTGGAGAGAAAAGCGCAACATTTTCCTACTTTGGCAGCGCACACGCAGCGAGACCAGTGTGAGCTTCAATACGAGTTGATCAAAATTAAAACAGGTGGCACAACTCGTCCCCAGCGCACCATGCTCTGGGGTTTGTCTGCTTCCAGTTCTTTTTTTTTGTGTGATTAAATTACCTTTACTCTTATGCAAAATGTATTTTTAGCTAGACAAGCATTGCAAATGCAATGGTTTATGTGCCAAACCAATCTCAATGCACATTTCTGCAGCATTGCTTTTACCCTGAAGGTGTGTTCAGACTCGCTACAGCACAAACTGTAGAGAGGCTGTGAATGTTTTCGGTGGAAAGACCGACAGACGTGGGTCAGTTCAGGGCACCGGTCCGGAGTCAAGTCCTTTCCAACCCCTTCCCAAAGCCAAAGAGAGAGAATATTATCCAGACCACCAGTTATTTCAGGGAGAGAGCAAACTTCAGGTCAGACTATACGTCCACAAGCTCAGCAGCTCCCGTTTCGAAGCACTTTCGAATAAATTACTCTCACAAAACAATTGGTACTCGTGATGGACGTGTTGTACCAGATTGTGTTTGTCAGCCGAGAACTCAGTCTCAATTTAACCCAATCTACATTCCTGTTCTCATCTGGGGCCACGAGCTCTGGGTAACAGCTAAGAAGGTGAAATTGAAAACACAAATGGCCAAAATGAGTTTTTTTTCTCGGGTTACTTTGGCTCAACCCTTAGGGGGAGCGAACAATAAGCTATAAGAGCAGACCTGCTGCTCATCGGCACTGAATGGACCTGATTGAGGTGGTTTTAGCTCCTGATCGCGCCTCCTGGACATCTCCCTGAGGTATTCCAGTGCTACTGCTAGGAGACCCCGGGGTGGATCCAAATCACATTGGGGGTTATGTAAAACTATCCGGCGTGGGAATGCCTCGGGATCCCCCCCGGGGAAACTGCAGGTTGCGACTTAAATTAAAGGACATCTGGGCTACTTCGCTGAACCTGCTGCCGCCGGTATCCAGGCGCAGATGTGCGGCGAAAAACCAACAGATGGAAGGATGGACTGAAACTCAATAGCTGGATTTCTTTTAACGTCCATGGCCTGAAGGAGAGAGTGGGATGGAGATTAAATAAAGGGGTGCTCTGTAGTGAAATAAGAGCCTGCGCTGACACCCTTTCCGTGACGAGACATTTTGAGTATGTTGAAAGTACTCGAGCTTCACCGTGAAGTGGCACTTACTTTGCTGTTTTCATTTTGGTGTTTTAATAGTCAACAGTTAAAAAGAGATTGAGATTAAATAATATTTTCACACAGCCTCGGTTAGCTGTGGCAGCAAAATATCCAGAGGAGAAAAAGTTCAAATGTAAATGATTTGAACTTACGCAACACCTCCATTTGAAAACACTTGGCAGGATCTTGTACTACCTCACCTCATCCATCACAGTGACTACTGAACGCTGGCCCGTAGCTTTGCCTTAAGGTAGAGCAGACGGGCCTGATGACTCCAGACCATCTGAGACCACAGAGCTGCCAGGTGTCTTCTTCCTGCAGCTTCATTTTAGCAGGGAAAAAAAAAAAGTGACGAGCATCAGCGCCGTGACCTTCTGCGCCCAACAAGGTAATATACCAGTGTATTATTGGTTAGGGACTTATGTAGATATTTGACATCTCCGCAGTCAGAGACACCGCAGATCGCCATTTCCTCTGAGAGTCTGCAAACTCCCCGAAAGGCTTTATTAAAAGGAGTGATTTATCTAATCTGGAGCGAGGAGCGATGATGTGTGAAACCATGAGAGATGATTAAACCTCTCTAGTGTCAGGGAGATGGTCCCTGTCACATCCCGCTCCTCGTCAGAATTTAAGACCCCGCTGCCGTGACATGTCGTCCTCTAAACTCAGCACTGTTCTCCCATTTTCTTTTATTCCTCCCTTTGTTCTTTAATCCCCCGTTGATGTGGCGGAAACACAGATCCATGAAATTAATTGCTGTAACGATTCACCTCGCGGTGGGTGAAAGTGCCAGTTCGGGTAACTTTTTCTAAAACTTTACAATATTCAGTGGTGCTGACTAAATATGTTTTTTTTTACTTAATAAGGACTCAAATTAGTTGGTCTGTCATTGACCAGTTTAATTTGCAATTTCATCCACGTACTCATTTCGATCCTGCACATTTTAAAAAATCTTCACTGGTTGACGGTACTTTTTTTCAAAGATACTGCACAATTACGTTAAAAACATGGTACCAAAGCACTTAATTAGGCGTTTTTCACTACTAAGAGACAATAATAGCTACTTTGCAAGAGGTAGCTCGACAGATGTCATACCTTTTCAGTTCAATAACCAAATGAGCAAAAACACTTTTCTCTCCAGCGCTGCAGCACAGTGGAATAACCTGCCAGCGAATCTGAAACTGAATATTTCACAAAGATTACAAAGCACCGTGTAGCAAATTCAATTAATATTTTATGACTAAGAAAACAAGAACATGTTGACACAGTTAGTCTGCTGCCTGCTATTTTTATTTAGATGTTGATTCTGTTGTCTGCACATGTTCTCTTGTTAATGTGGTGTTCTGTCTTTGGGGCTTTTTGTCTTAAGATATGATTTGCGACCATGTATTACCTGCAATGTGTTTTTGATCATTAGATAATATCAATCGACCAGCACATCCTGCAACAGAGTAAATGGAACAAAGAGTCAGCTTGGCCAAATTATGCAGTCCAGTGGGATACAGTCTTAAAAACATCTTAAATGGCCTGATGATGATTTTTTTCAGATTGTGATTGGACCTACATTCATTCTACTGAAAAAATCTCTATTGAAGAAGTCCATTCACCCGCAGTGTGTTTGAGAGGATGCAGAAATCTCAGAAAACACCTCTAAACCTGGACAAATAGAACCAAAATGATCTGCAAGGTCATGCTAAAGGTGAGCGATACCAATTTATTAATTCATCTCTAATTTGTGAACTGATAGACTTGATCTGTTTTGCTGTGTTGGGTAGGTTCTTAGATTCTGCTTTTATTATCCATTTGAATACATAAAATGCAACTGGTCTTATTCAGTGTGTTGACTTAGCAACATCTATTTTATTCAGTTAGCCCAGAAAACAAACTCCCTCATTAAACAATTGACTCATTCTATCATTGCACATTGACCTCTGTATTATCACAGGACGAAGGAAAAATAAAAACAGTGCTTCTAAAAATACATGTACAGTATCTCTGCCATATTTTTTCTAGGTAGGTATATATATATATATATATATATATATATATATATATATATATATATATACACATATGTGTGTGTGTGTGTATATGTATATATATATGTGTATTTATGTTAGGAATACACTATGGTAGTAGTATAAAGGGAAATCATACATCATACATCAAATCATATGGTATATCCAAAAGTGTGTGACTGCAAAATATGTGTGTGTTTATGTGTGTGCATAATGAGGGCAGCTTGCTGATCGCAGCATGAATAAAGCAGGGCCTGTGTATAAATAATACAGCCCAGTGAGATTTTCATTTTCTCCCTGATTGACTCTGAATTGGAAAAGCATCCTCTGGACACTGATGGCGAGGAGTGACATCACAGCGAGCGGCAGAGAGCACAGTGAGAAGATGTATCTAATGGATCCATCTAACCATCCATTCTCTAAATTGCTTATACCTTTCAGGGTGGTGGTTAGGGAGGGTGGGGGTGTCGGAGTCTCTCCCAGCATGCTCTGGGGCAAAAGGGAGAATATTCAGGTAGGTCAGCAGCCTGTCACGGGGGGTAAACATACATACATACATTTACAGCCACATTTACACTTATCGGCACTGTAGGGCACAGGCCATTTCATCCATATGGCTCCTGGTAATTAAGACCTGACCTGGAAACCCAGAGTGGATCTGAAAATCGACTTTTTTTTTTTAGATGGAGAGATGGAGTGTAAATGGTTTTGTGAGCGTCAGGTTTGGGGAGGTTGTTTCATGTTGTCCAAAACGCTGGCCCCTGGAGATCCCTTGGTACTAACCTTGGTAAAAGCACAGAGGGGAGGGACATGGTTTACTGGCAACAGCTGCCGTCGCCTTCACATTGATGAGGGAAGCTTAACACAAATTGGAATCATAAAAAAAAATGGGGAAGCGGAGCAGCAGGAGAGGAGTTTAGTGAAGGGTGTTGGCTAGCTTGTTTAGTTTGTCTTCATTTAATAAATGGCGTCGATTTTGTTGTTTACCAGTGCAGGTATCAATATATAATATGTTTTCATGACCATGTTTCTGGTCTAACCTTGGGCCGTAGTCTATTATGCCAGAACATGCTTTGGTCAATATATTGATAATTTGATTATCAGTTTTAAAGGAGGTAGAGTGCATGTGTTTTAATCTTTAAAAATGAGACTAATTCAACTGTGGACAGCACATGTGGTGCAGATATTGATTTTTTATGGAGCTAATTTCTCAGCTGGTTATCAATGGATGCCTACTTTCATAAGATTAAATCTAATGTAATCATACTGTGTTATGGTGAAGTGGTGATTAAAATGGAAATAGAGGGAAATATAGCTCTGCTTTATGTCGCTGATATTCCCATTAATGCAATTTAGTGTGAAAATTACAAATAAAAGGCGGTTTTTGAAACGTGTCACGCAGCGATACATATCCAAAGGATACGAGATGTCCTACATTCAGAGAATCACTCCTCTAAATTTCACTTTATAGTAACACTTTGGCATAATTATCATTAAAACCAATTACTTTTATCTGCGGATCAAAAGGATGTGAACATCTTAAATCTCCCATGAGATGTCGCAGAGTGTAAAAACAAATATCTCTCTGCCTCCCTTTCACCGATTCACTGTGAATCTAATTAGTCAGTTGTAATTGACACAGACGCTCTGTGCTTTTGCATGGTGGCATATGAGGTAAATCTGAGGGTGACCCCTGGCTTCGCAGGAAAATGGAGTGTATCCCATTCATTTTACTTTCCCATGTGTCAAAGCTGTGGGCTGTTTGGTGGCAGAGCTCGCTGTGTGTTATTAAAAGCTGTGCAGTCTCTCTTTGTCGAAGCATACTAGACCGTGGAGAGAGTCAGAGGAGTGAAACCAGCAGGAACTGAGCCTCTGGTCTTTACGGACAACAAGTTACACTTATTGACTGTGCTTTCTTTGTGGGAAAACTTTACATTTTGAACTGATCCAATTCAGCTTTATCACTGTACACCACCA
>JAOXYL010000001.1:4023186-4035791 GCA_028564955.1 Terapon puta | reverse complement strand
TTTGTTACAGGTTTTGATGCATTTTTATAATTTGTAAAAAATTTATGTCCGAATTATGGGGGGATTTGGAACGATTCGGGCATTTATATGTAAAACGTGTCTACTTAGGAAATTTTCACCTTACGAAACGACTTCCAGAACAAATTAATTTCCTAAGCAGAGGTACTGTGATAGAAAAACCATTAAATGAGAAGGTGCGTTCAAGTTTTTGACTGGTAGTGTACATGAGGTACGCTGCCTGTGCGAGGAAATCGTCCTGACAGCGAGAGGACTGTCTCTCCGCTTTCTCTGCTTTATAACTCATCTGTCGCTCCTAAGCTCGTCACGCTCAAACAGACCCGCCCCAGAACTTTCCATCCTCGACGATTACTATCATGTGAATTTTTTCCATCAAGTAAATGACGTCAAGGTCATTTCGTTTTCTTGACTTTTCCTACAAAAGTCAGAAAATGTCAGAAATCTCAGTGGACAGACTTAATCACAGTAATGAGTACCAAATATATTCAATCCAGTAATGACCAGTGCAGTTTAGTAATCACATCCTCCTTATGTGCACTAATAATAATAATCATGCTGTCAGATGAGTCTTTAAATTCGCCTTTTTTCCTCCAGGAAGTGAAAACTGTAGCAGCAGTCTACACACAACTGTCATTTGATGCCTATTTATAGTTGCCTTTTTTGTTTCCTGTGACTTTCTCTGAATACACATATTTACCTCGTACCAGATTGGCGGCGTCAGTTCACATTATGCTTTCCTTCTCACAGAGAAACTAAACCGAAGTCGTTGTTGTTGTTTGTGCCGAGGAAAATGCCCGCTGACATTTCTGGCGTCGGTTTTCATCCGTCTTCCGTTTCCTTTTCTCAGCGCTCAAAAAGGGAGAGGGGCTCGGGATGTATTATGGGGCGCACGAGTAAAACCAACACCCCATGATTCACTTTTACTTTGCATAATAAATTTCTAAAACATGTCCTCGTCTCTTAAGCTCCCGCCGTCGTCTCATTCCGTAATGTCAAGCAGAACACTTCAGTAATGTGAAATTTAATGGCCGGTGACAAGCTCATAAAAAAGAACAGAGCACGACAGGATTTTTCAAGGTTTTTTTTTTTTTCCCAGCCCTGTTTTTTTTTTTTTTTCTTTTTTCTTCGACGATGCAAAGTCGTCATCCTCACTTTCTGCCTCGGCCTCGCTGCTCACCTTGACTCGGTGTGAACTCGGCGGAGATGTGTCCTGTGTCGCGGGGGGAAAAATATCGATTGCCTGTCATAGCGTTTAGCCCGGAGGACATGGCGTACATGAAATTAGCTGGAGAAAATTTCAGATTTTCCTGCTGTAATCCAGCTGGAGTTGAAGAAGCTGTTTGCTTTTGACCCGCCGGTCAATTAGTGCCACTTCATGCAAACCACGCGTGTGCTAAGAAAAGTTGTAAGAAAGTTTATAAGTTTACGATTTCATCACACTAAAACTGCTCCTGGATATGAAAGTGTGGAATTAGGGACGTAGATGTGTTGTGTTGTTCTTATCTGTTAATCTATTATTTATAATTAATAAAGTTAAACTGGGCAGACTTTAAAAGAGCTCCACTTTTCAACTGCTATTACTGCTTTTAACTTTTAAAACAAACACACAAAAAATGGAGCAATGGAAGCAAGAAAAGTGACGCCACAAGAGAAATCAACTCAGCCGCTGAGGGTGTTTGTGCGTTTACGGTCACGTATTATAATTATTAACACCCAGCACTAAAGACCCGGCACTTTAAAACGCGAGCGCTCCTCATTACGCCTCAAGTGGGTTTGCTTCCTGCCGTCCTGACCGACCGCTTCATGCCGTCTCCGCGCGTGGCTGCAGCACAGCGCCGAGGTGATGCAATGCGTTTACCATCCAACGAAATATACGGCTCACGGCGGCGAAGATGCTTAGGCTGCGCTTCGCATTAATAAAGCCATGTTCCATTAATGTGCTTTGTCAGTAAACATCCGTCCCATGGCCGCGGCGCGTTATTATTATCATTATCATTATTATTATTCTGCATGTCGCCGCTCGTATTCGGCCGGGGGAATGGGAAAACAATGCATGGAGGAGGAGGAGGAGGCGGCGAGCTTACAGAAACGCAGCAGAGGCTCCTTACATGAAACCTTTATGGGGACGCTAAATATAAAACACCGGCCTCCCAGAGCCAATTACAAATGGATGAAAGCGAGGACTAAGGAAAACTTATCCGACTCCTTCCCAAACTGTGCTTGATGGGCTTATTAAATTGGCTGCTGCCGGGGCCGGCCCGACAGCGCGACCTCCATTTTTGAAGAGTTAATGTATACGGGGAGGGTTGCCAAGGTTTCCGGGCTCGTCACACCTGAGCTCCACATTCATTACATGTATAATTGGAATTGGATTTGATCAAATTTTCATTAAACATATAATGTGTCTTGGGGGGGATGCAGCTTTTTCCCCAGCGCTAGCATTTGGGAGAATATATGTAGCAACCGATGCATGAAATTAATGGCAGCTTCTTTTTTTTTTCCCCGTCAGCGTTACAGCAGAGGCCCCAACAGCAGGTTGATGGGAAGAAAAAAGAAAGAAAGAAAGAAAAGGAAAAAAAAAAAGTCAAGTATTGATCAGCCGAGTGCGGATGAGGATAGAGGAGGAGTGTACATTAGAGGATCAGGGCGGCAGCGAGTGACGTGGCTGCTGTCTAAATAAAGGATTAGCCGAGCGAGAGCAAACACTTAAATCTGCTCGCGGCGATCGATGCAATTAAAACACCGCCGTGTGTTTAAGTCAGCTAAAGGAACAATGAAGGAGTAGCAGGTAAACGGACTAATGACATTGATTAGAGCTTGATTGATTTTTTAAATTGATATCGATATTATAAAGGTTAAAAAAAACAAAACAATAATTTATTGCTCGCTTGCTTTTCCTTCTCTACACAAACACTTAACAGTAAAAATCTATGATCCATCAGAAGGCCATAAAGATTATGTAGTGGAGCAGAGTATTTTACAGTCCAACAACTGGCTTCAATATCAGTTATTCTACAGGTTATATTTTATAAGTCACATTTTCCAAAACTCTACAGCAGAGACGGTGAATAAAATGTTATTACAGAAGTATTATGTTCATGTTTGCTCACTGATAAATAGCCAAATGTATTAATACATAATCCATTTATTATAAATAACGGCCAAGAAATAAGATGTTTTTTCAATTCTAAGAAAAATAGGTGACACTGATGTATAATATTTCAGCCAATGCTGTTATTATTATAAAAAATGATGATAATTGTTGTGCAGAGAGCTCTATTTGTATTTCTGACAGCAACTGGGCAACACAGACAGGCTAATATACGATGTATTGTAGTCGTGTCTTCAGTCCACCGAGGAAAATATAAAGAGCTGCAACCTGGCTCTTAAATCTATTACAGAGTTTCACTTTCTTCACCCCGTCGTACAACGTGCAAAGCTACAACCTCTGACAGATGAGGAATTCGTTCCGAAGCGGCTACACCGCGCTTTATCTCCAGACCTGCGCCGGACCGAACGTTGGAATTTATTTACCGGACGGCGCTTGGAGGGAGGAAGGACCTTAAAACCTCTCATTCCAGAAGTTTTATCTGCAACCGCGAGTCTTATCGGCGCGTGCCTAATGCAGAAAACAGTTCCTCTTAAGCCCGGAGATCGCAGGATAAGCACACAGTGGGAGTCGGGGCGACCATTTTCACAATTACCTTATGGCAGACAACTATTATCCACCAACACACGAAGTCAGAGATCATAATGACCTTCCACGGGGGAAATCACTTGAGGTCCGCCTGCACTGCACCATAAAGACTGAGGGTAAACACCGGTATCACCCATAGCTCAGCAAACCGGAGTCTAAAACACACTGTTATACAAAAAAAAGCACATTTTTGCCTTGAAAGTAAGTACATTATCTCTAAATACGCCTCTTGGGTGTATTCTCCCAATAAAAAGTAAAGCTTTTCCATTCCTTAACAGCCGTGTGAAACCTCTTCTGGCATAAAGGAAGGTTTCGATCACATCGGATGTGGATAGTTTGGTGTTTAAGACGGAGTTTGCATCTGTTTGACTGTAATTATTAGCATGTCTCCGCTCTGAGCTGCACTCACCTTCTCCGTCTTGCAGGCTGGGTTATTTTATCGGAGGTGAAGCTTTCGGGTAATAGGTTTGTTAGCGTGATAGCACTGATGGCAGTTTAGTAGCCAGATAAAGCCGGGAGACGCCCTCGGGAGCCAAAGCAGCAGCGGACCTGACAACTTTTGTTTCGGAAACGTGCACCACTTCAACGCAACGCCGGCCCGAAGGTTTTCTTTTACAACCTTTTTTTTAATGTTGTGTCTCTACGTGCTGCATTCCCAAATCAGTGCGTTCAATCAAATCACCACTATTCCAGCGCAGAAAAACTGCAGAGCGGGCGGGATGATAAGTCAAGTTATTATTCGCCACGGGGCCCTCACAGGTAGTTAATCTGTCCATGAGTGGGTCCGGAGATAGAAGCACGTCACCGCACTTCAGAAAATTGATTTGATTGCAGGCGATCTCTGGAAAGTGGAGTTGAGTGGCATCACGACGATCAAACGTCCTTTTAAATGGACACACCGACGCGCGTTTTGAGCAACGCAAAGCACTTATGTTGGTGACGGAAACACGGACGTGGCGGCGTTCGCGTGGCATTCGCGACGTGAAGTACGGGACCTCGCGCTTTCTGTCGCCTCTCCGTCCATCCCTCCGTTTCCCCGGGAGCCGCCTGTCTGCTTCCATAGAGGTGAAATCAAGTGGAACCACAATTACCGCAGCCACCTATTGTTTACACGGCGCTGTCTTCACAAAGGAAAGACTCCTCCGCCGGGCAGGAGGGACGGAGGGAGAGAGGATGAGGCCGAAAAAAAAGGTGATACGAAAGATGGCGCCTCGTTCCTGCTTCCTGCAGGGGGGGGAGGAGCTGCTCAGAATTTGTAGACTGCGTGGTGCCGGCGGTGATGTAACGCACGTCTGTGGGCGGATGAAGCTAAGAGCCGCCTGATGTCCGTGGAGACACACATACAGTACGAGCATTACGGCGGCCCGGAGCGAGGAGGCGGGAGCAAACGCATTACTTCCATCAGCGACTGTCATCAAACACACTTCTTCCTCGCAGCGTTTTATCCCCTGCTCGACTCAGGTGACGTCCTCCCCGTCTGACCGCGGATGCGTTCGTCGTGTCGCTGCACGGTGAAAAGAATAAAAAGAACTAAAAAAACAAAAGCTATTTGTACGTCATTTCAATATTTAGGTGGTATTCGTTCATCAAAATGTGTCAAACATTATTACAAATCAATTCCAGGGTTATAAACGATCAAAAACACCCGGTTTGTTTGAATTCAGGCACACCAGGAAAGGAGTGCGTGTCAAAGAACATCATGCAACTACAGCACATCCCTCCAGGCTACTGTAATTTACTCTTCTTTACTCTTTATGCAGCAGATATCTGCGAGAAAACTCAATATTTCACCACATTTCGACACTCCCGGTCTGCCGAGTGCACAGAAGCATGTGCCAGACATACAATCAATTGGCTTCGTAACATCACTGCATATGTTATGTTGTGATTTAAACACACGCCAAAGCTTATTTCAGCCCAGATTATCTAATCAGAGCAGGGACTGAACTTCCTGGGTTAATTTAGGCCGCACTAATCACCAGACAGCACATGAAGCCTACAAGAGGAGAGACAAAGGTTCCCACTGTGGCTGTGTGTGTCCTGCTTAACGCTGTGGCGACAATATCATTAGTGCAAAAAAAACCTTTACACGTTCAGACACAAAGACGGACAACAATGCAGATTTCAGCGCAGCGCGGCAATTACAGCAAAGCTGACGCGCAATCGCGTTAGCGTCGTGAAATACGAGCCGTCCTCGGGTTGTTTTTCGCATTCACGCAGAGGGCCCCGAAACCCTCGAGAAGGAGCTGGAGGAGAATCGGGGAGCGAGGCGAGAGGAGGCTGTGAGGAGGATTTATCTCTCCCAGCAGATGCACAGAGCGCTCCTGGGGCTTCCAGTCAGGAGCCAGGACAGTTTACAAGCTGCAAAATAGATTGATTGTCTATGGATCCCTGTCCCTGCACGGCTGCCAACTCGGAGCTAATTAAAGAACACTTCTCCGGAGAAACACCGAGCAGCAACCAAGCACATCCTATTCAGGCTCGAGAAAACATGTTCCTCTAAAAAAAAAACCCCCTTCCGAGAAAAAAAAAACCCACTGTAAACCAGCTTTGCCCGAACAAACAGGTGTTATTGTGTTATATGTCGAGAAATAGCTTGATCCACATGGATGCGCAGAAGATTTGCATCGTCTCGGCGAACTCGCTGGAGGCGTTTTTCGTACTCTGCCGCCGACATTCAGCCGCGAGAAGGTCAGCGACGCACAGGCAACAATATATTTTAATCAGAATATTTACTGCCGGCGAGCCATTAAGAAGCTGAATGGCTGCAATCACGCGTTCTTATCTGATCGCACGCTGATTCTCCCAACCTTTAAAAAGACATATGCAAAGAGTCTCCACCAATCAGTTTTGCATTCACTTCTCCGCGCGCTATAATTTCAGAGAACAAAAGGTACGGTGTCACGGCCGGAGAGAGCCAAAAATATCGACTGACGTGCACGATTTATGTGAAGTGGTGAGTTACTTTACTCAAGTATTACCACACTGTTCTGCTGGTGATAAGCGGCTCCGTTCCTTCTTTGTGCCACGATGAAGGAGTTCACAGCTGCAGTGTTATCATTTTTAAATGTTTCATCCATATAGCTAAGAATTGTGGGTATTTTTTATAGTCTGGTGAAGTGTGCACCACAAGCTGACCCTCAAGTCTGCAAAAACTCTTTATGGACTCTATGGGCAACAGGTGCAGTGAAGTCAAGACATGTTGGATCAATGAATTCGCACTTGAATTAATTTACCTTTAATCTGAACACTCACATTTACAATATTGACGCCTCAATCATCCTTAATATGGCTGAACTGGCTTGCAGAAAAACAAGGGAGCACCTCTAAACGAACTTTCTTAATCAAGAGAAAAGTAGAAACCTTACTAATAGATAGAACATCACGCATATGAAATGAATCCTCTTTCTTTTCATTTAGCAGATTAAATAAGATAAACAAAAACACGTGCTCGCTTTTTTTCCCCACAACCTGTTTGCACGCACGCAGACGTACCTGTGCAGGAGTATTCGTCCACTCGGATGAAGCCTGGCAGACAGTCGCAGCGATGGCTGCCGGGCAGGTTGACGCACACCGTGTTGGACTGGCAGTAGTGCATCTGGGTCGCACACTCGTCAATATCTGGGGAGAAACAGAGCAGAGGGAGCAGGTTGGTCTCGGCAGCGGTCGGGTCGCATTGACTGCAGGTGGATGAACGAAAACTTTGCATTAATCTTATTACATCATCAGTTTGAGTGTTGCCCATCCAAGAAAATAGTCCCGGAAATTCATTCATCGCTCAGAAAAACAAAGCAACTCTGCCAAAAAAGTTTGTTTTTTCCACATTGAAATGTAGAGATTACAGCATGTTGTTTGCTCAGGGCGATATGAAAAAAAAAAAAAGAACCAAGTGAAGAAGGACAGGAAATAAAGAAAAGAGCGAGAAAGAAAGTTAAAGGAAAGAAAAGGGCCAGAAGTAGAGCGAAAAAACGGATGAGATGAGGACATCCAAACTGAAGGGGACAAAGGACAGCAGGGAGAGCAGCATCTTCCCTGACATCCATAATGTGCAGCTAATATGATATATTACGGCCTCTCCTCGCACACAGAATCTCTCCCTCTTCCTAATGTAGCTTGAAAGACACTGTATGAGCAGTAAAATACAGAGCTCAGGCGGGCATTAGCCGAGCTGGATGGCTGCTGATGAAAAGGGATCGGAAACACACCGGGGAGGTGTTATGCAGAAAGGCCCAAATGTGTGTGTGTGTGTGTGTGTGTGTGTGTGTGTGTGTACAGTGCAGAGTATTTATGTGAATGTGAGCAGCAGAGAAGCAGTTTCCTGAGGCAAACAGGCCTTTCCACCACTTAAGGGAGCCTGTACGCTACACTTAAGGGAAGGATAGAGAGAGAGAGGGAGAGAGAGAGTGAGGAGAGTATTTCCATATCCTCTCCTTGGATAAATACATTCCAGCTTTGAGGTTTTCAGCTCACACGTCCCCCTCACAAAAGAATGAATTTGTATGAAGTATGTAATTGACTTACATGCAACGCCCAGAGGTTTTTTTTTTTTTTTTTTTTCCTCCACAAATTTCATCCTTGGAGAGTGTACAGTAGGAGTGTTGAATTGCACAATCAAAGAGAGACGGATAGTGTATTCAGGCGTACAAAGCCTTGCCGGCCTTCAGCGTAAAAAAAGAAAAAAAAAGAAAAGAAAAAGCATTGATCTGTTACATCAAAAACATGGAACTTATTCGAGCGCTTTGAGGCCGCGAAACAGTACCTGAATCCAATTTTCATCCCGTCCTGAGGCGAGACTCCACCCTGAAAGCTGCTCATTTGATTACCCTTTATTAGCAAAAGTGTTGTTCGAGCCCGCCGACGGCCCAGGCCTGTGATGTTCGCCGACACGGGGGCTTAATAATTCAAAGTCGAGGGCCCGCGGCTTTGGTCAGCCTTCATTTGAAGTGGGAAAAGCATCTACCGTCAAGTCTGATGAGGCTTTCTGATCTCTGTCGTTCCAAGGTCCTGTATCCCTTGTGTTTGTAGCTGCTCCTGTGTGTGTGTGTGTGTGTGTGTGTGTGTGTGTGTGTGTGTGTGTGTTTGCGTTCGCCCTCTGCAGCCTCCTCTGGGAGAGTCGTAGCAGGTGAGGTCTGCTGACAGAACTGGAACTGTCATTTCACACAGGGGGGAATTCATTTTTCTGCATTTGCCAGTGTCTCTCTCTCTCTCTCTCTCTCTCTCTCTCTCTCTGTCTCCCTCCTTCTCTCTCTCCCCCCCTCCACCCCGGACCCCCTCCTCCTCCTCCTCCTCCCACCTCCCTCCCTCCCTCCCCCCTCTGAGCTCACTTTCTTCATCTCTCTGCTGCTTTATTCATGCTGTGATGTAGGTCAGGGCTGGGGAGGGGAACAGCTAAAAATAAGGCAGGATAGGACTCTCTCTCTCTCTCTCTCTCTGTGTGTGTGTGTGTGTGTGTGTGTGTGTGCATATATAAGTGTGCGCTCATCTATTTGCATGCATCCGTGTGTTTGTTAGTGAGAGAGAAAGGGAGAGAGAGTGGGTGACTGTGTGTCTGGATATTGAGCGTTTGGATGCTGTGAGGCAGAAAGAGAGGAGACGCTTCATATTCTGTTGTGTGTGTGTGTGTGTGTGTACGTGTGTTTGCATGTGTGTTCACGTGCACACTAGCATCTGCATCGCTCCTTACTGTACAGAGGTTAATGGGAACTTTATGTGTGTGTGTGTGTGTGTGTGTGTGTGTGTAAATGTGGTCCAGGATCTCAGCCAGTGCAGCTGATCAGTCTCTCTGAGCTGCTCATTTTTCGGTCTGTTTGAAGCCTCGTGGATGAAGCTTCTGCCTCAGAATGAAAGAGAGATAGAAACAAGTTCAGAGATAAATACTTCTCTGGACCAGATTTTTTTTTTGCTTCTTCTTCCTCTATTTTTGTGAAAATATGAAACTTTGGGGCGTGAAGGCCGGCGTTTGCACTCCCATGGGTGTTTCTCACGTGGTTACACAATTGTGAATCAGTTATCTTTCCGAGTTTCCTGTGAAATTCGGTCAAAAGATCGAATGTTGTTTGGAAACTGAACTATTTATTCAACATTAGTAGTGACACAGATCTCAAACATTCATCATAAAATCATCATAGTGAAAGTCAAATACTCTTTTTAACTCTTTAATGAGGTGGTGGGGTCCAAAAAAATGATACTCTCTCTGAGCATCGAGTCATTTATTTCTCATTTAAACAGTAAAGGACACTACTGTATAGTACAACAATACTCAGTACCTTCATAAATTCTGCAGATGCATCACGACAACTGCAAATGTTTTGACTGCATTTAATTGACATTCTCCAGTTTTCTGACTGTGACGAGCTTCCTTGATAGACCGGACACACTCGGTATGGCAGGCATGAGAGCACAGATTACGCATTCATGTGCACGTGTTATGGGAAAAGTGACTCCGACTGAAGAATGAAATTTTTTTTTTTTAAGGGAGCCGCTTACACCCAAATGTCATCACCCCTGCTGATATAAAATCTAATCACTGTCTCCGCAGATGTGTCCTTCACACACACAAACACATATAAACAGAAATCAGCATTCCCCTCTCCTCTGACCTCGCTCCCGTTCGCTCTATCTCCATTGTGATGTACACAGACGCTAATCTCACACAGCAATTACACACCGTGATAATTGAGGCTTGCATAGAGGGTTTGCTTTCAGCACGTACACACACGCACAGGGGCTGTGTCGAAAGAGAGATGGGGACTTTCATTTATTTTCTCTAATGCACTTGGTGTGAACTGCTAATCAGCTTTTTTTTTTCTTCATTTGACTTCAATGAAACACAATATACAAGTGTGAAAAAAACACCTTTCAGGCCCTTTTTACACAAATTATAACGTCTTTATGCACGTCTCAGTCGCCGCATAGAAAAGTCTTTGCAATGAAATCATGATTTATTGGATTAAAGGAAACTTAACGGAGGAGAAGTTTTGACTGTAAACAGTGTTGTCTAACTGTACTGGGCCAGGACACTTTCATTCATTTCAATAATCATAAGAGTTTGGAGGGTTACCACGATCGTGATGATTTTTGTCTCTACGCATTTGGTGCAAAGAAAGAGGAGAAACAGCTGCTGGTGGTCTGCAAAACATCAGTTAGAAAATTTCATCTCGTTGAGTTAATGATCAGTTTGTCTGTTTCCATGCACAGTGTACATCATCACCAATCTCAATTTCAGGATTCCAGCTGGTCAGCTCGCTGTCTTGCTTTAGTGGATATTGGTTTAGTAACTTCAGTTTCTTTGGAAGCACGTTCTGGAGGATTTTTTTCTGTTTTTCTTTCTTGCGCGCCTCAAAGTGATTGACAGGCGGCGGCGTGCGCTGTAATGCGGTTCTGATTCGAAAAAAACTCTCACTCAATGCAGAGAAATGAGGATAAAAGAAAAAAAAGTTTCTTCGCGTTTCTATGATGGACTTTTATCCCTTCGAGGATGGTGTTTTTCATACTACTTAAAAATGAACGGCAGGAAAATGGCCTCCTCTGAAGAGGAAATTAATCTCAGCCAGCAATTATGTGCTATGATAATTGAGCCTTACACGCGGCGTCGCTTTAGACAACTTGTGAGGAGGAACGTGCGCCTGGATATCTCCCACTATGCTCCGTCCTTCCTGTGGCAGTCGGTATCTAGAGTACTGGCACAAACTTGAAAAGAGCTGCGGTATTATCCTTTAATATGGACTGAGCCGCGGAGAGGGCCAAACGATTTCCACAGCGGGGGTTTCATCTCCACAATGAGGGCACACGGCGGCCTCAGACGACTGAACCCGGAGACTAAACTCTCTTATCTTTCCGCGGTGCAAACAAATCAGACTCACAAAGCAACAATCAACATGCGGCGCAGGACTGCACCTCTCTCTGATGCTGCGAGCCAAAGGAGGAAAAAAAAAAAAAAAAAAAAAAAGAACTACTGATGCATTTAATTAGAGGACCTTCATAGAGCAGCGACTCTCATTGTTAGCCGCGTCCTTCTGGAAGACGGATGCAGAGCAGGAAGTTCTCTGGTGGAGCAGATTAGAGCCCGCTCAGGAACGCGGCGTTCGCATTGTCTGCGGCTCGTGGGCCGGGAGAGCGGGACGACGGCGTGGCTCTCAATCAAGGGGAAGGAAACGGCGGTTTAATCTATCTGTCACTCTGCGGCTCCAACAAGGAGCTGCCATTCACCGAGCTGCACACCGACAGACTTTCAGACAGACACTTTGAAGGCTGAAACTGTGACAGAGTCCTTCTGTCACACGGAGCGGAGCAGTTTACCTTGGTGACAGGTGCTCTGTGTGTGTGTATGTGTGTGTGTGTGTGCTGGATGTTCACACAGGTATATTTACTGCAAAGCTTAGAAAAGTACACCTGGGTGCCCACTAACTGAAATAAATCCATATATCAGGCAGAAGAAGGCGGCAGTTTAACGGATTACCGCGCGGCTGAGGTCTTATTGTCGCGAGCGAAAATCCTGAAAGCAAACTGCGCTGGCGTCGTCCAGGCGGAGAGACGAACGTCGCAGGTCTATGATGCTTTAGGATGAAATCTCATCAACCAAACATTTCGTCCACACGGCGAAACAAGGCGACGTATAGCACAAAGTTTTCTTACTTTTCTTACTGCTGCGGCAAAATGAATCATGTAAAAACAGAACAACCATTTGCACATGCTCAGTAAATTACATGCTTGCAGACAGTAATAGGAAGGAAGTAGTTCAAAGTGTAAATACCACACTACTGTTGGTGATCATGTGCCTCCATATAAGTGCAGCAAAAGCTTTTCTGACTCTGTAAACTCAAAATGTTTAAGCACATTATTCCATCTTAGAGCAGCGACAGTGAGCTGACTCTGTGATGATGTTTGCCGT
>JAOXYL010000001.1:4003617-4015036 GCA_028564955.1 Terapon puta | reverse complement strand
ATAATAGCATAGGTAAATATCAAAAGGTGGAAATCAAAATGACTGAGCTTTTCTAGTCAATGAGGATCAAGCAGATTCTTATCAAACCACCTTGATTCAAAGGCTGTCCAACAGTCTCTCCATAGCTTATAACACTGGAAAAACATCCTTTCTCTTGATGCAGAGAGGGATTTTGATTATACTGACTGGCATTTCTTTGGGGAGTTATATGCCACATGGGTTTTTGTTATTTTTTGTGATTCAAGTTCTTCATTTAAACCAAACTGCTGCCATGCTGACAGGGATCATCTTTTCCAAACAGTCTGGTAGCTCTGGCTGGGTCTGCTCTCTCTCCCCTCTTTGCTATTTTCTCCCGCTGTTGAAGCCATGATCCAGGCTGCTCGACAATCGGGACCCATTACCATGCACAACACCAAGTATTACATTATATGCTGATGATATATAGTTTTTTGTCCAGGATGTCCATTGGTCTCTTACACATTTCCTGTAGTCTTAGTCAGATCTTTGAATATGAAATTAACTGGGATAAGTTTTCTTTATTCTATTCTTTCTTTAAAAATCCACTCAACGCTATCTAGGTTAGTTCAGCTGTGGAAAAATCCAACTCTTCAAAGGCAAAAAAGCTAAAGCTGGCCTCTATAACTTCCAGATTGATCTACCAGAGCCACTTCAAGCATCTCTGCCAAACCATCAGATTAAAGACAAAAGTAAAGAATGAAGTGTGAAAAACGTCTTGATTTTGTTTGTTTATGGGTTTTATTTTGGTTAATGCAAACTTCTGCAAGCGTCTCACTTTGATGAAACCTAGGACTAAAAATTCTTAGTCAGTGCGTTCCAAAACTCTATAACATCTCAGATCATGATGCTGAGAAGCAACCTTTTAAATGTAAGAAACAGACATATGATGCATTATTCATTTCACAACATCCATGTTTGTCTCCTGCTTCTGAAATCAATGCTTTTCTGCAGCAACATGCCAGATGTCAGAGCACGAAAAAACACGGAGGAATGTTTTCAGAAATGTTCCATGCCTTCCCAGACTTACCTCTGACAACAAAGTACATGCATCTAACTACTGTGATTGATTAGCAAATCTGACACTGGTAACCATTTAATATATTTAAAGGAACCTAATCCAGTGTCTGCTTGACTGCAACTGATGGCCTATAGAATCAGTATTGTGTTTTATCAAGCGATTGTGCTACTACCAGTATAACAAGAACGACTTTTTCTACTTTTTGCATTAAATGTTTCATTAATTTCTCTCTCTAAATCGCTGATATCTCTTCTAGTTCATCTTGAGGTGACTTGCAGTCTCATGCAACTGTGTCCTTCTCCCATTCAAGGCCCTATCTACCTGCGCTGAGCTCACCCTCCCTCCCTCCCTCCCTCCCCCACCTGCACTGATGCTATCAGCTCCTGATTCAGTGTAGCCGCCTCAACTCTAATAATTGATACAGAATCCCGATGCCCCGAGCAGCTGACATTCAACGCTGTCTGAAGGACAGCTAGGGAAATGAGGAGCGTATAATGGAATACGCCGCCAGCACAAACAGGAGGAAGAGCCACTTGTAATGTGATCTGCTCCAGCGCTTAAATATCAAGTGCAATTAAATGCCAGCGACGGCGGGACGGAGACGAGGTGCATGTGTGTCTGGAAACAAATTTGCTCTCCATCGACGGTGACATCCTTTATATAGTCAGCTATCATTTACTGCGTGTGAGTGAAAACAGCAAGTCTGCTGTTTCTGCCCTGGTGTGGGGGAAAACAGTCTCACTAGATTCTGCGAAATGAGGACAAACTCTGAGGAGAAGATGACATTTTGCGGACACAAACAATGTGCCGATTGTTACTTCACCGTGAGAGGTGACATTAACATGTATCGGACACCTTTCAAACTGTCCAACCTTGGGTTATCTTTAGCGATGCCTGATCTGAAGGTTTGCTTACTTGCGTGGTAGATCCTTGTCACGTCAGCTGGCTGGGCCTAATCATGAATGACAAACTCACTGTTCACCTGTGCAGTAGTTCATTATTTCCATGTTCTCTGGCTCTTTTGTCTCTAGTTACCCCAGGCCTGCCTCAGCAGTGTCCAACCATCGAAGAAGGTTGCATTGCTCAACAGGAAAAAACGAACAAAATTATCCACTGAATACTGACTTGATTTGTTAATTCAACACTTGACAGACACCTTTTGCAACTTTACAGTCCAAAAACTAAACAGTTTTGAGACAACTGTTCCCCATTTTCTTCAGTATTGTGGAGGCAGATTCACAGTTTTCTGCATCTTTGCTTCACCATAAAATTCAACTTCTACTCAGGTTTTTACTGGCTGACCACTGCAGTTGACAGTACTTTCATTTACTTATTTGTTAATTGGAAGATAAATTCAAACAATGCTGAACCCTCAGCAAAAACCTAAAAAAAAAGAAAAGCTCTTTACCTTCAGGGAAACAGATAAAATTAAATTGCTTATGTCATAAAATTAATTTTATTTTTCAGGAAATGTGAATTTTTGTATTCAGTGTTGTCCCTGTTTGAGTTCGGCGGCTCTTGTTTCTGTGACTTTAAAATCTGTTCGGTTGGCTGCTCCAGTCCTTCCCTGTCCTCTGTCCTCAGCCCCAGCAGTGAACTCTTATCGCCCCCAATGGGAGGGGTTGTCTCTGGGCAGGGCAGGGCGATACAGGGAGGGTGTGCTCATCCGAGTGCCAGGTCAGCCATTTAGCTCATCTTTTTTTCATGTTCCACAAGTTGTACATTACAGGACTTTACCTGGGAGCGAGCGAGCGAGCGGTGGGGAGGGGCACAAAGTAGTGGCACGTGTGTGTGTGTGCACGAGGGTGTGTGTTTGCACATGCGAGACCTTTCTACAAGGACACAGAGCTCAGGGGGGGCAGACAGAGATTAATGACAGGAGGTGACAACTCTCTTTCAATATTAAGGGAAGAAAGCTCTGTCATTGTATGGACAGCAGGGAGGAAAGAGGGAGGGAGCTTCAAAAAAAAGGTAGAATCGACCGTACCCTGTAGTTTTTACTCATTATTACTTTGTGTAACACAACAAAATAAAATTAATCCATCGACTTTAATCATGTTGAAATGAACCAAACATATTTATTTTTATTTCAACATTATGATGGTGTGACCCTAATATCACTGGAGATATTAGCTACACACACAGCATTTAGGCTTAACTTGCTACAATTGCACTCATGCAGGTTTTGAGACCCTCAAAAATGTATACTGTGATGATGTCTCATTTCTTAATGATGCATATGTGTGTTAACACTAGAACTACCAAGGCGGTCATTTTGATTGTTTTGAAATTTTGCATTGTAATAACTTTGTTGAAATGAAACCCATGTAACTGTAGGACTTTTCCTAAATATCAGCATATTTTATTCTAGCATTGTTATTTCTTTATGTATAAAACACAAAAGCTCTGAGTATTTCTACCTAAAACAGCCAAATTGACACATACCTTATCTCATGACCTTATTTGGCCTTATAGACAGTGTCAAATTTCAGTGTTTGATATTTTTCCCTCTCTTTCACTGTTGCCTGGAAATCTTTTTTTTCTAGTTGATTTGAAAACAATAAAGAGTAGAGTAGAGTAGTAGAGTAGACACTGGCTCTGACAGTGGTTCAGAGATGATTCCCCCTTGTAAAAGGAGCCAGCTGGACACCTCCAATTCTGCATCTGCTGTCATTCCCTCTGCTAATCATTTATGCTGCTGATTGTTGTTGTTGATTACCATTACCTATCCTAACATTAAATCAAATTTATTCTTAGATTTATATTGATTTTTGAAACTACATACAGATAGCATAAGAAGGGTCAAAATGACCGCTATGGTATTTCTAGTAGTTATAAATTGTGGTAGTTGGAGTGTTAAAAGGGTAAATGTGTTTTGCAGTTTGATGTGGTACAGAAGGTGGTCCAGTGTTGGAAGAAATGCAGAAAAAGTGAACTTTTTGGGGTGGCTTTATGGTGGAGAAAATGCAACACGGTGTCATTTTACTGCAGCTGGTGCCCTTTTTATGTTTTTGCCCCTGAAACAGCTCGAGTCCGCCACTGTCTTCAGCCACGTTCCCGAAGGTGAGAACGAACTCTGTCTGTTAAATATGATGTTTGTCAACAGGCGGCACAGCTTGAGAAGAGGGACTCACATCGCTCCCCTGTTAAAAAATTCATATAAACCATCCCTTTGGGGCAAATAACCTGCAGGTAAAACACAAGCTGTTAAATTAAAAACTCCTGCATGACACGGGTAGCTCTTCCCCAAGTTGTGCTTGATCAGAGAAAGAGTGGGACAGCGTTCTGACATCCATCACCACAAACCTGCCAAACGCTCCTAATCACAGCCACTGTTGCATGTCAGAATAAAGAGTTGCACTTTAAATGACTAAAGTCTCTGGTATCCCCGCAAGCAACTAATTTCTTCACATACTTTCTACCATCCTTCAGTTCCAGCAACTGCTACCAGGACACATTTGCCAAAGAAAAATATATATTCAATTCAAACATTTAGTACACTGCATACTGAAGAAAGTACTATAATGGTGATGGAAAATTACACTGAAGGTGCTTTCATATTGGAATTTCAGTCCCAATAGAGAACTGACTTCCCTAAAAAACATTTTATTTCTTCAAAAATTGGGCATAAACCAAGAGAAAACTATGAATCAACTTAAATTAGACGGCCTCAAATGGGAGATAACCTGTATCACCACTGGAATTCCACATCTTTTGAGGTATTTTTGCAATTTTTCATTTGTACAAAATGTCTTACAGTAATATAAACACTAAAGCGAGCCATATGTTTTATTCCTCGGATGGTCGTGGAGGAGAGGCACTCATGCTTCAGTTATTTGCCCCTATGGGCCCATACGGGTGCCCTTCAGTTGCAATCACGTGGGTCCATCTGGCTGCACATTGTTCTCCGTCCACCCCCCCGCCCCATCATTCTGGGTGCCAATGTGGTTTCCGGGCAACAGAGGTAAACAGCTGCATTTAGTGACAAGGGGCTGTGGGGGACTGTGGATCGGAACAATAGAACTCTTGAGGCCCGCCGGCGGGGTCAGAGGGTTGGGGGACAATCAAACTCTAATTCAGCAAGCCCAGCACCACTGAAATTTTAAACCCAGAGACCCGAGAAGTTGTAATGTTGAAGTGATGATTTTGCTAAGAAACTTTTAAATCTGAGTCCGATCAGCCCTTTTACACCTCACTATATATTGCATGTAAATAGCATAGTGAAAAGACTCCGGGATCTCTAAACAGGTCAAGCTGGAAACCACAAATAAAGTATGCCCGCAGCCAATTATTTAGTTCTGCTATCGTTTGAACAACTCCTTATTTTTTCAGTAGATTGGAAGTTGAAGTTTTTGATGTTGTCTTGAAATTGCGTGTTTTGTCAGAAAAATTGCAAACCCTTACATCTGACAGGCTGAGAGCCTGTGAATGTTTGGCATTTTTGCTCCATAAAAGACTGAACTGATTAGTCCGTTATCAAATTGTGGGGAATTTTTGGTTTGATTCTGCCATGAGAAACAAATTACGGCTCTGAGGTCTGATTATCAGCTGCAGATTTCCTCCGAAAACCGGTGTTAGTTTTAGTGAAAGCATATCCGAGATCTTTCAAATTCACCCCCCATCCCCTCGACAATGAATATAATAAACCAAATTTCAAGATGCAACCACTTGCTTCTTGATGTGTTGGACCAGCACGTCGCACAGGTCAAGTCCTTTGGTCCTCGCTTGCCCGGAAAGACAAAAACGACTCTCACGCAGGTGCTGTAAATTTACATCAGAGCTCCTGACTTTGCCCTTGCTCCTGCCTTTGTCCACTAAATAATTCCTCGCTGGCTTATTTCAATCCTCCGGAGATCAGAGCCGGCTCTTATCCATGCGGGCCAAGACAATGGCTTGCTGCTCGACAGGCCGGAGTGACATCACCTCCCTCGCTTCAAGGTCACCGGCGGCTGGGACGCGGCATCAGGCGGGGATGAGCGGAGAACTTCAACCTGCTGGATGATTTCACTTCAGCAGCCTGTTTCCACTTCATCTACTGTGTGTGTGTGTGTGTGTGTGTGTGTGTGTGTGTGCACATGTGTGTTCTCCATCAGCGTGATGTCATGATGAATGGGCGGCCAACAAAGCGGAGGAGAGGTGGCGAGAGAGAGAGAAGGGGAGAAGAAAAGCGATCTCTCCTCTGCCTTTTTATCGCTCTATTTCATCATGGAAATCACCTCATTTACTCCGAGCACTTCTCCATTCATCTCTTATTGTCACTGGCAAAACCCATTTTCTATCTGCACCAGCGCTGTGTGTGTGTGTGTGTGTGTGAGCCACGGGAACAGGGAAAAAGCAGCAAGCAAAGCGCATGCAGCTGTATTTGCACATGGCCAGCATGAAAACAGCCTGCAACATCAGCAAACAAACTTACTACTGTATTTAGACGACTCTTTAAATTCTGCCATTTTTCCAATTGACAAATGGTCCACATTCAATCATATGTCATTATTTTAACCACTAACAACATGGTGCTGTTGTTTATTAAGTGGTGATTGTTGTTTATTCTGCTGTGATGATGTGAAGGTGGTGAGGAAGACTCCGCTGACACTGTCATTCTTATATTAACCCTTTAACACCTGAGCCCCAAAACAAGGCGCCTGGATGCATCTTATTGTAAGGGCTGAACAAGCTTCAGAAATTGTGCTAGTAAACTGTACTTTTGCTCGTTTTTTTTTCACTTAAACTTTCATTATCTGGCCTGTTTTTCAACATTACTATAGGTTTTGAGTAAGAAATATATGTTTAAATTCAAAGAAAACAAAAGTCCTGAGGGGTGTTTCACGAAGCTGGATTAAGGGAAAGCCTGTCTTATTGCGATAAGTCTGGATCATTTAAATAAAAAAAGAATATGGTTGATTTAGAAAAATAAATTCAAATAAAATAAAAAGAGAGATCTGAGAATAAAAAAATCATAATAAATAAATAAATTGAAAACGTTCCTAGAGCATCCCACTGTGTGAATACAGTAATCCCTCGCTATATTGCAGATTTTATATGCAAACATATCTAAATATATACCAGAGATTTTTATGCAAACATATCCAATATATATCGCAGATTTTTTTGCTGGTTTGTAGATTTCTGAGGAAGAATCTTACCTGAAATCTAAGAGAAAATAAATTAACATCTAAGCCTCAAAACGTCCCCCTGGACTTTTTTTTGCTTATTTTGACTTTGCAGGCTTCCCAGTGAAATGACACCATATCGACTGTAAAGTGCGACGTCTCAGCTTTCAGAAACCGTTGGAATTTTTCCAATAGATCAAAACATTAATTAATTATGATAATCCAAAGTGACACGTTCGTCGTTAAAGGGTTAAAAAATGGTTTATTATAGAAAAGAACAGCATCAAAACAAGCGTCCGGATTGCTTGTGAGAGGGATCGAAGCCAATATGATTCTCCACACTGACCACCAGCTTATATAGGTCACTTGGTATGTAAAGATAAGATATAATATATAGTTCACGTCATAAAAGTGACGCAGGAACTCACATCAAAGAAGATCCCAAAGGCAAAACCCCCAAGCTAAACATCCCAAACCCACGAAGGCCATGTAAGGCCTCGAACATCAGATACTACATGATGATGACTCCACTGACACTGCCTCACCTGTATATAAAAAAAAGGTTTATTACAAAGAAGCTCAACATCCAAACGAGCACCATGCTTGCAGGATGTAACTATAAAATGGTCATAGGTCCACGGGGCCCCCCATGTAAACATAACAAACCCAGGAAGTCAGCACCATATGGAGCTTGAGATACTACTAAGGAGTCGCTCTATCAGATCCCCCAGAAATCCGGTCTCTTTTCCTGTATGATCATCTTGTTGCTGACATTATTGTGACCTATCCTCAGCGACCCAATGTGTGATCCCTCCTAACGGCAGAGACTAAAGCATCTTATTATTCTAAAGGAAAAAAATGCTGAAACGTGGATGTTGAAGCTTCGTTTCGGCCTTCGGCGGCTTGAAGACGGGTCATGGGGTTGAGACGACGTAAAGCTCGGCGCGTTTCTGTGATTTACTGCTGTTATGTCTTACATAACGTGTTAAAACGTGTAATACAGAAGGCACTGGTGTTTTTTTAAGATGCATTATTAACAAGCATTTTTTTTTTCCTCTTCTTTTTTCTTTTGAAGTGCAGAAGAGGGTCTAAGCTACATCTGGTGAGAATCTAATCAGTGCCTCGCTGTTTCCATTCCACGTCAACCTAGGGGTCCTTGGTTGGGAGGGCTGCGTCGAGCTGGTTAATGACATGAATATGATTAATAATTCAGAGCGAACCCTATGTGGGTCTAAACAGAAACGTGCCAGTGTGCCGGTGCCTTCAGTGAATAGCGGGAGAGCGGCGCCACGGCTCCTGGAGTAATCCGACATGACAGCGTTCACCTCGGATGATAGAGAGTGGAAGAAAACTATCAAAATGCTTATAAATATCTTATAGAGCCACTGAGGAGCCGCAGAGCAGGAGGGGGTGGGGTGGGGGCGTGGGACGGGCGAGGAGGCTGTCAGATGTGCTCCAGCTCCTGCTGCAGAGGCAAATATCACGCTACTCACATGGAAGACGAGGCGGACGGTGTGTTGTTATCTGTGCGTTTGGTGTTTGTGTGTGCGTGTGTGTGTGTGTGCAGCACAGCTTACAGTAGGTGATGACATTCAGGCACGCAGCTGTGGGAGGGAGGGAAGGTGGATGTACCTTGGCAGCGGCACAGTCACACAAATGGGGTTGTGGGATTTCGAGCTATGTGTTGGCTTGTTTGCATGTGCTTGAATGGCCACGCACTCACACACACACACACACATACACACACTCACACACACACACGCACACACAAAGCCGGTGCAGAATGAAATAGGAGCTGTAGACTTAAAGCAAATGAAACTAAAAAACTAAAAATAAGCGAACCGGTTTGAGCTAAATCCCTCTTCCTCCTGGCATGGGAAAACAGCCGCGCTTTTTCAGGGAGTTGTAGCATGCTCTCCCACAAAGAAAGGCCCCGGGTCAGATATTATGAGAACACGTAGGACTCCTCAGATATGTACACTTCGTCCTCGAGTGCTGCACAACTCAAAACCTGGAAGCGAGAAAACAGTTTCAGCCTCTGGTGATTGGAGGTAGAGAGAGAGGAGGCAATGAGGGTGAAGCATCGGAGGATAAGAGTAAAACTCTTTCGAGAGCCACTTGGCTTCTGTTTCTCTTTTTTTTTTTTTTTTCTTATTCCCTCTCTCCGTGTGCACAGCGAAAGGAAACGAGCTCTGCAAACGCTTCGCTTCCATCGCGGCACCGTTAGCTGTGTCGACCTGGGTTAGATTATGTCAAATGAAACTTCATTAATCGATATCGTAGGCTGGGTTACTCTGCCAGTAACTGTGTTTTTTTTTATCAGTCACATGCCGACTGTTAGTGGCAATCAATGTGACATAAAAGTGAGCAAAGTGCAAGACTGCCCGTTGACCCAACATCCTGTTAGTCCGACGGCCCAGCGGTGCAAAAAATGGCAGCCGAAGTAAAAAACAAACCCCTGTTGGTTGCCAGTGTGTGTGATAATTAGCCGTGTGCTTTTGTCTATTAGAGAAATAAGGCAGTCAGTATAAGAAGTGGGCTGTTGTAGCATTAAGAATTTGTGACAGAAAAGGGACACATCCACTCTCATTTGCAGTGACATTGGTTCACCAACGCATGAGGAAAATGTCTGTCTCAAAACAGTTAAAAATAAATAAATAAATAAATAAATGTCGGTTTCTTGTTCTGCCTTCTTTACTAGCAAGTCTCTAACTTTGTCCTTTTTCCATTTGCTGAAATCACACACAGGGTGCCACAAAACGCTAAGTTAAAACAGGTTGCAAAGCTCAATAGAGCCTCAGAGCCACATAATAATTCTTTAACTGTACACAGAGTTTAATGTTAATTGAAAAAAAAAATTAATTAATGAAGTTTTAATTCTCCTGCACAAGGTGGCTTTTTGGGGGGGGAAAGTTTCAAATGAACATCAAAAACCAAGTTTGCTCACACAAAAAGTCGCAGTGTGCCTTTAACAGCCGTAAAGGACAAAATGAAAGCAAAGGGCAAGAATAAAGAACATCCTGTGCAATCAGACGGCGGTGTCTCCTCCAGCACTAATCCTGCCGTCTCGCAGGTCTTTCTCTGAACCAGGTTAGGCCTCCGCGTTTTGTGAGTGTCTTGCGTACCTTAATAGAATGGTCTGTCGGACTTTGATGTTACATCTCAGAGGATTAAACACCTCCCAGTGGAGAAGGAGCGCGCCTTTCTCTTTAAATCTCTCCCTCCCGCCTGGCCCGGACCAACCAGACGAATTATTGATCACACGAGGTTCCCGCAGCCTCATTCAGACCTGCTTCATTGTTTCCAGATGAAACACCCCGACAACAGCCGCCCGCTGACTGAATTTAATGCACGATGCTCCCTTTCAAGCCCACGACTCTCACTCCATTTCTCTCATCCGTGTACGTGATCTCATCAATCTCTCCCAATCTCTCCCCAATCTTTTCCAATCTCTCGCCCTTAAAAGCCTTTCTTCGTCTCACACCGGTCACCGCGCTATCCTGTAAATCAGGTTTCCTCTCCCGCCGCTCCCCCCTCTGCATGAGAATTTCGAAAACTACGTCGAAACCGGGGAGAGAGCCCGAGAAGAGGCAGCGGGCGGCTGATGCATTTTTGCACCAAGAATCACAGCCCATCTCCTCTGGGCCATAAATCAGTCGAAGTGAAAAGCCTCGACGTCGTACGCGAAGTGTTAGAATCGGATCAGATGAATTACTCCGTCCTGTCTGTGGGAGAAAAAAACAGCACATGCAGCTTTTTCTTTCGTATCAAAAATACCCTGGTTGGTTATGCGAGCACCCTTCAATGAAAACGTGGGCTGGATTAGGAACTATTTGACACCATTCAGTGGTTCAGATTAGCCAAAAGACAAACAACTTCAGGCTAAACAAACAGGGCGGAGACGTGGCAAAACGACCCAAAGCACAACGATATGAAAGTAAAGTATTTTAGCATTACCGAGACAGATTATCCAACCTGCATCGTCTTCATATCTCTGGTCACTCTCTTCTGCTCATACAGACGAGACAAAGCTAGATAACAAACAAAAAAATCTGTAAAACGTATTTACATAACTGTGGTTACTGTAGGAAAGGCCAACCACATATCAAATTAGGGCATTTCCGAGGAAACTTTCTTATCTACAAAGTAACACTGGATTTTTTTCATGTTAAATATCAACATTTTTTAAATTCTTACTTTTCAAGGATTCAAGGGTTTTTATTTGCCATCTGTGCATAGACCAACAGTCTAGGCACATTGGAAATTTTTGCGCAGG
>JAOXYL010000001.1:3928732-3942026 GCA_028564955.1 Terapon puta | reverse complement strand
AACACATCTACAAAGACTTGGACTAGACTTAGACTAGACTTTATTGATCTCTTTGGGATGAGTCCATCAGGGAAATTCAAATTTCCAGCAGCAAAATAGAAAAATAGGCAAACAAATAAAGAACAGACAGCAAACAGGAAAGTATAAATTAGGATAAAAAAAAGCAAATAAGCAATAACCTCTAGGTAGGATAAAGTAGACATGGGATGAATAAACAAATAAATATGGCTTCATGTGGACATTAAATCAAAATATTACATTAAATTATTGCACTGTGGATGAGGTTATTGCACACAAAAAGGGAAAGAAGAGCAAAACAGCGACGTGTTGTGCATTTTTCGGAATTTCTGGGATCTGTAGCATTAAACCGCACCTACAGTCATGACGGCCAGAAAACGCTGCAGGATTATAACTTTAACGTGGGATTAGCGCTCCGCTTTGCCTAATCCCTTAGCGCCGACTGCACAGAACAAAGAGCAATCAATAATAGCAGTAATCAGAGCAGTAATCAATAAAAGCCTGTTGGATGTTGCCGTGGTTTGCGGGGAAAAGACGATACAGCGAAGGCGGGTGAAGCGGGCCCATCACTTCATCCATAACCGGTAAAATAGGGCAGCGCTGCTCCACTTTTACGCCGCTCCTCTTAACCTTTATCAGTGTGTTGTGTGTGTGTGAACATGAGGGAGAGAGAGAGAGAGAGAGACCCACATCTCGATACAGAAGAAAGAGCCGTGCAGGTGTGGAGCGACTTGGCCATCACTCATGTGAATGTCAAGGCAAAGAAAAAGAAAAGAAAAAAAAAAAAACCTTGAGATGGGGCGGCTACAGGGCTGCGGAGGCACCGCGTGGCGCAAACTGTATAAACCCACGTCTTAATACGCAACACATATTTTGTTGACAGTCCACTTCAATAAGCTGCCAGGCCAACCTCGTTTCCGCCGATTTACCGACCGAATTGAATAAACGACATTTAATCTCGGGCGGTCAGGATTTCAGCTACACCGGCTGGCCGTTTCCCAAGTTATGTCTTTAAGCCAGCGATAAGAGCGAAAATGCATTAAGAGAGACTAAACGGACGCCAAATAAAGCCACGAATGCTCTCAAAAGCTGTGTCCGTCTAACTTAAGGATTACATGTCAGTAAATTCCAAAACTAACAGCTTTCATCTTCCAAAGTGAAACACAATATTTAGGTCTCTGGCAGCCTCCGTGGCTCCCCTTCAAAAGAACAATCTCAATCACAGCCTTCATTATTTGCTCTGCCAATATCTGTCGGCCACACTAAACTCCAGACCACTTCCAATTTTCCACTACTCGAGCTTGAGACGTTTTTTTTTTCTTTCCCTTTTCTTTTTCTCTGTCGTGTTTGTGTCCTTCCTTTGCCAGAGAGATGAAGTCAGAAATTTGGAGTCAAAGTCCCTTTTGAGTTGCTCGCCTCACCGTGGGACTGAATTCTCAAAGCTCCCCCCCGGTTATCCTCTGCCAAAAAGGCGGGCGAGAGATTACTGGTTACTGTGGTGGGAGCTGAAACGAGCGCCTGTAACCGGGACCGAGGTTCAGCGACACCTTATCAAATCTGAAGTGAATCCACTTGTAAAATCTTTCAGAGCCTTCCCCAGATTGATTCAGATCAAACTCTTTAACTCCATTTCAAAGAAGCGCTCCGTTTAGCAGCTGAAACATCTAATAAGTGAATCTCAAAGAGCTTAAACTATTCAAATCTGAGAACTAAACCTCTAAAGTACAAAACTCAAATTTGCTACGCGACTAAATGACGACTCGAGCGTTTTGTACTCGGCTTTGTATTACGCCGCTGTGTGCGAAAAAGAAAAAGGGGGGTGAAAAGGTAAAAGATGGGATAACGTATTGAAAAGGCTCCGTGATCACATTAAGAATTCGAGAGAGATAAACGTCTTGATGGGCGCGTTAGATTCGGGGCTTAACCAGCCCTTTGTATCTTTTCCTCTTTGAACTGGATCCAAAGGGGTGCAGCTTTTTGAGACGTATACATACAAACATCATTTCTAAGACACGCTGCTGCTGGAATTTACTCCTGTGGGGGAGTTTTTTTATTTATTTTTTTTATTCTTTACTATTTTAAAGAACTTCTGCTGCATCAGATCGCTCCATGTGTGATCCGGCTGTGCACTTTCACTGAACTTCACCTGACTTTACTTCTGTTTCAGCTCGACCCCGAAGTGGATGTCGACATCGCGGCGTCTGAGTAAAAGTGTAGTGTGCGGCCCAAAAACGCACCGTGCTCTACACCGGGTACAAACGCAGACAGAAATACGGGGAAGAGACATTGTGAACAAAATGTGCAAGAATTACAATAAGACAACCTTTCTTTTGTGAATACAAATTGTGCCCTACTAATTCTAATGTGGTCGTAATAATTGGGCTGATTCTCAGTTACAGCTCATTTACTGAGATTGAATATAAATTCCGGCTCATTTAAATGTGAATTTCTACTCAGCTGTGCAGAGAGAGTTACTGATAAGCACTTTTCTTATGCTAACATACTGTATATTCTGTTTCTGGGTTACCGTGAGAGATGGCTTACATCAGTGGAAATTGTACCAGCGAGTGATACTTTATAGATTTCACAGAAAACGCTTTGTTCGTTTACAAGCTAAAAGCGTGACTCTCTTCGGGCATCATTCAGGGAGTTCGGGGCGTCACAAAAAGGCTCGTGAGAGATGGTAAACAGGTCCGGCATCACGGGGACGGGGACGGGGATAATTACATTCTTTGGTGAGGCCTCTGAGAGCATCGGCAAAAGCGTCACGCAGTATCCCTTTACGAGCATTACAGCCATTTACAACATGTGCAACTGAAGTGTTGGGCAGAATTGCATCAGTGCTTCCCAGTGTATCCCATGTGCACACACACACACACACACATACTAAAACAGCCATAAATGCAAGAGTACCAAACACCTGAAAACTGAGGAGGTGCATGTTGTCTATGCAGCTTTCAACCATTAGATATGAACTAGTACACAGGTACCTTTCGTCTTGTTGCTCTCCCTTGTCTGTCTATATATATATTTTTTTGTATTTTTGTGAATCATTTTGCAGTCATAGTTTGTTTGTTTTTTTAATAACCCACTGAAATCTACTGAAATTCAGGAGCTTACCTGCAATTTTATACGCAAATGTGTACATTTTTTGTATTTTTTTAATGAAAGACAATACCAACAAACAAGAATGTTAAATATTTCAACTGAATGATATTTTTCAGATGGTTCAAGACCAGGGGAAACAGACTTTGGTAAGTATTGCACAGTGTTTTGTAGCAGCTAAACCTGCATAAATTAGATTTTTTAAAAGTGTTGTTCTCAAAGCAGCAGAAAAAACTTGATATTCACCTCAAACTGAGCTGCTAAGCAAAGACTGTCTCATGCTCCACTGCTATCTGCGTGTATTTAATTTAGGTAATATGCATACATTTAGCCCTTTCTGTGCAAATGAGTCTCGTAGCAAAAAAATGAAACAATAAAACACTCACGCTAATATCTATACGCAGTTAAGAGTGGAAATTCAACGTCTACAGAGAACTGGTGGTCACTGAAGTTGCGGCAGTGATTGTGGCCAGGCCATCTGTCGTCATTTTAATACAAAAATCTCCAACCGGCATAAAAACTGGCATGAAAAATGGAGGTTTAGTAAGGTGGGCTACGCAGGACTACGCGCTTTGATGTTTATACAAAGTGCGGCGATTGCAGGGACTTGGCATCTCACGGGAACCGCCGTGTTCAAACGGGACTTCGGAAAAAAAACAAACAAACACGGCAGCCATCGTCAGCTGTTTGCATGTGTGTGTGTATTAAGTTTGCACTGGAAAACATAACGAGCGAATGAAACCGCGGTTGAAGTCCTGGCGGAGGAGATGGAAATCGTCGTCATTTGTTCTGCAGCTTCATGGCCAGCGTGCTCTTTAATGGGCTATATTTAACCGCTTCAGATCATAAAGCGAATAAACATTAAGATTTTGTCAGTAAACCCCTCACACTGCAGGATCATTTGGGCAGATAAATGGAAACCCCTCCAACCCCCCCCAGTTGTCGAGAGCGACGAACCGGCCCCAAAAATGACACAATTACTCTCCAGTGCTGAACCAACATGAGGCGCGTCGCTCTGAGAACGAGCTTCAAAAACCTCATTTACAGTGGAGCGCCGGCTCTCGATGCTTAAGTGCCAGAAAACGATGAACTCCTGACGCGTTTGAAGCTTAAGGATAGTTTCAGAACTTGTTATTAAATCATTTGCAAGTATTTGGATAATCGATTAATAATTGATGCTGTTTCTCAAGCAGAAATTACCATAACGACCTAGTTCCAGTGCCTCTCTTCTGAGGGTTTACTGCTTTTTTTTGGGGGGGGGGGCTATGATGTGATAGATGACTGAAGATGGGTGGTTATTGTTTGACGTTGTCTGTCAACACAACAAACAGCGGGACGTCGTGACCTTTAAGAATTTACGATCCCACATTACCGGTAATTTTTAAAGCCACGATTCACTGATTAATTAAACAAAGAGGTAACGGCTAGATTATTCCATAATAAAACTAATCATGAGTGACAGCCCGACACCTCATCAGCGTGGGGATGTTACCGTAAACCGCGCTGAGGAAATGGAATAATGTTATGCTGGTGCTGCCTCTTACTCTCGTCTTTTCTTGACTTTAATGGAGGCGCTGCTGCGTATTCAGGCAGCTGTCACGGCAGCTCGGCGAGCGTCTACTTCTAAAAGGGCATCTGTTAGTCTCTCTCATGCTTCTTAAGTGCTCCGAATGAATCGAACTGTACCGGCTCCTGCTCAAACTGGAGCCGCGCCACCCACAGTGGTTGAGAGACACCGGCATTATGCGGCGAGATGGCAGGCCTGCAATTTGAGTCAATACTCCCATTCATTGTTAAATTCAAGCAAAACCGAAAGACCCAGAAATCCCCGATGGATGAAATATGGGGGACATGTGCTTTTAAAACAAAAAAAAAATCCTGAAAATATGTGATGCAAAAGAACCCAAAAGCAGAAAAAAAGTTTAACCAACCTAACTAGAGCATCCACGCCGAAAGACGGCGAGGAAACTATTGCGTGAAACTGGAGCAAATCCTTATAAGATGGCAGATATATCAGGTTTAATGGATAAAATGACCCAAATTCCTTTACCCCCAGCTTGGTGCAGGGGACGGGACTGCTTTTACCTACAGTATGTAGATGAAGATAGCGTCTAATCTGGCTTTGTCACCCAATTCCCAAAGGAACTGCACGCCTGCTTCCTCTCTGTCTCAGATATCTGTAATTACTTCACCTCAACAATGACCTTATCTGCCGGTAGAAGCTCCTGTCCTTTTCTGATAAGACGCCACTACTGTAGCTGCAGATATATTCTGAGGGGGAAGAAAAAAAAAAAAAACAGAAGATGGAGAGATGTGTAAGTTAAGGTGTGTAAGTGCATTGTCTATGTATGTGAGCATCCCCTGGGTCTCCTTGTGCAGGGAGATCTTCATGCTCCCCCCCTCCTCCGAATGCCAGCAGGCGCCCGCGTGAGGTGGAGGGACCCCGCTGGGCTCGACACAATGGGGGGGGGGGGTTACGGTAATGGCACACTCCATCGCACCTTTCACAAGACAACAGTGCACAGAGGACACGAGGGGGCTGTCGGGGAGGACTGACAGCCTCCGATCTGCCCGTTAAAACAAAGTCCGGCAGGATGACGGAGGCTCAGACGGGACTAATGAAGGCTGACAGCTCGCGTCTCAAAGAGCATGACCCAGATACTCGCACACATTCATCACACAGCGACGCGGGCAGGCAACGATCACCGACGACCATTCATGACGTTAATGACTTGCGAATGCGGAGCAGGGATATGAGGGAAGAAAATGAAATTGGAGAAAAAAAACAGGTGTTTTCTGGTTCTCTAAGGGTCTAAGAAACAGACTGTATCATCGCTACGTTATCTAAACTTTGAATGTGGTTGGCGATCTTTGTCATAATTCAGCCAAAACGTAGTCAAACCCTTATCTTGCTGTGCATCACTGCTCCTATTCATTAATATTCTTACACTGCTATTTTTTAAAGATGTTTAATTTTTAAGGATCTCTTATAGACTGTATAATGTGCATAAAACGACACTGCAGAAATAGACTGCTTGGTCACCATAAAGCCAACACACCCTGACACCGACTGCTCAAAAACATTGACATTTAAGTGCAGAAGCATCTTCTGTGTGTACTTCCAACTGAGACGAGCTTTCAATTGATTGTGCACAATAATTCATTTAAAAAAAGAGAGAGAGAAAAAATATTGACATAATTAAGTATTGAGTGGAGAGGGGAAAAAAAAATCTGATTTGCACCAGATTCGTCCACATCCTGTTTATCTGTCCACACGTTAAATCGATTTCAGGTGATGAGTGCAATCTGATGGACAACGCTGGGTCTTAACAGTTGCATCGGTGGAGTGGCAGCCTCGCAACGCGGATTAAAAAACCGGATGGCGGAGATTTGTATGTGCAGCCCAACTCGCACGAGAAGCATATTACAGGAAATCAATTTAAAGAAAAAAAAGAAGAAAAAAACTTTACCACCACCACCACCACCACTCATTGACATTTAAAATGTTCCTTCATTAGGCCGGCTGGGGCAGGAGGAGTAATTACCGAAGGGCCTGTATGAGCTGCTGCATTGCAACAGCAGCCGCCCATTGATCTAAATGTGGGTTATTCTGCCGGAGTTGCCCCATTGATTAGAGACCCAGGGGCCGCGAATAATTTCCTCTGCGCTTTCACTCTGCTCCGTCACGCGCCGCTGTCACAACACACCGGCGCCGGTCAAACAGCAGAGCTCTCCGACAGTATCTCCAACTCAACGCTCGCCAAGGACGAGGGCAAAGGTGTCAAGGTTACGGGCGGCATTGTGCGGCATTATTAACGCGATCCCAAACTCATTACCATTCTCCGGGCGGCCCCTCCTCTTAGCCGGGGCGTCGATGATCGGGTAATGAAGTAATGAACGCTCGCTGCTCTGCTGAGCAGCGCTGGCACTGCCCTTCACAGGAAATTAAAACGTTACACCTGAACTGCTCATTTGGAGTAACATTGCTAGTTCTTCACGCATGGCTTACTCATGACTTAAACCAACGCATATCGCTGCATCTTATGACGTAGTAAAACATTGACATATATTATGGAATTAAAAAAAAAAAAACTGGACGTGGAAAAAGATGTGGAGGAAAAAAAAAGACTAATAACAATTGACAGAAGGCAACAGTATTATCAGATGACGTTTGGCTTCATTGCCACTCTGTCATTATTCTAATGCTCCATTCCAGTGTAACGGCCTTGTTCTTGTCCTAATGATAGCTTTGGCCAGGCTGATGAGCTGCTTAGCAGGTAAGGAAAAAGGGAAAAAAAAAAGAAAAGAAACATACCTTCCAGCTCACTGGCTTCTTTAATGAGCAAAGCAGAATGTCATTTTCTGGCTGCTGGACACAAAAGCAGTATGACTCGTATCATTATGAGATCTTTAGGGTGGAGAGCGCCCGACGTCTCCACTCCTTCATTAGCGACGCGTGTAATGAAACAGCCAGCGTTTCATAAAGCTCGGCACTCGATCGCGGAACCAAATGAATGTGAGACGGGTCACCTGTCATCGCGATGTTGATCCTCCGCTACACAGAGGAAGGTGGAACGAGATCTAACGTGTCTCAGATGACTTGTAACGACGCACACGTTCAACATGGCAGGAAGTGAGGAGGACTGTGCACACGCATCCAAACCAAAGAGGGCAGGACCATACGACAAACAAATAAACAGTTCGCTGCTGGGACCCAGCGTCCACTTATTTATTGCACCGAGCTTCAATAGGAGCAGTAAATAAGTGGACTTTGCAGCCCGGCAACATGCGAGCTGTTTCGCTGTAAAATGAGCACAAAAATAATGCACAGCGTGGAAAAACAGAAAAAAAAAATCCAATCTGCTGACCAGATTGGATGGAGCAGACAGCGAGAAGCAGGAAGTCGGAAATTAAACATCACGGTCAACAGTATGTATTCCCAACTAAAATATTACCCTTCATGTAGTCGTAGTGAAATGTTTATTTTATTTTATTTTTTTAAGCAAGTATCTTTCTTTGCTCACACGTAGGGCTGCAACTAATGACTGTTTTATTATCTATCTACCTAATATCTTTATTATTCTAATGTCAGAAGATTGAAGTTTGAAATGTTCAAAGTTCTTATTTTATGTTTCAACATTCAAAAATATATAATCGATTTACTGAGATATAAAAGTGGGAAAAGTTGGAAATCCTCACATTGGAGAAGCTCAATCCAGACAGTGTTTTTTCGGTTAATAATTGACATCAACAATCAATAAATCGTCATTTTTTTATTTTCTGTCAACCGATAATATTATAATGCTTAAATGCAAGAGGTAAGAAGTCCATCTGATTCATGCATTCTCATACAATCTGGAATAACCATCTTCACTCAGTAGTATTCACATTTCACAACATTTCATTAGACTCAGTGTTGCAACTGCCATCCACGGTGACAGTCAGCTGTTCTGAGTACTGAATAAGGACACAACCACCATGAGACAGAAATACAATGAATGAGGCAACTTGGGGGCGAGGGGGCTGCAAAATTTTAGAGGGAAGAACAATCTTTACGCCGTAACTGAAACTCAAACACCTGAAGTAACAATGAGCAGTGAGCGGGTGGAGATTAAAAAAATAGATGAATTAAAAAAAAATCATCATAATAAAAAAAACACTGGTCGATTTATTCCGAATTAAACTAACAACAGCCCCTCTTTCAACCACAAAAGCAACTCGTTTGGACTCTAACTACGTCTTAAACATTGATGCCCCTGGATGATTTATGGGCCAAATGAGATGAATAATGTAGACCAGGCTACATTGTTAGTGGAGCATCTGGTTAATTCAGGCCACGTAAACGCTTCTTCATTACCCCGTCCTCATGCTGTTCGAGCATCTGCTCCTCTAACTGTGGCTGAACCGAGTGTCCGCCGGTCTCTGTCAGCGTCAGGTAGATTTAAACAAAAGATCTGACTCTGTCGACCGGCGCGTATCATTTCACACAAACTTCAACTTCAGATGAACGATACAACCTGGCGCCGCTTTCTGCTGCTATTTGGTTCAATTAGACGTCACATTTCAAACCGCTAAAGGTTATATCAGTTTGGATTGGGATCAGATTTGGTGTCTTGTTGCTGTTTAGGCCAAAGGCTGCAAGTTTTCGCTTGCTTTTCTTATGTAGCTATAGTTTGGTGCTACTGTGGGAGAAAATCATCAATCAATCAGCGAATGAAAACAGAAAGAAACTATGCGTAATTCTTACAGGCATTACTTTCTTTAGTGGAAAGCAAAAGGTTTGTCCTGCAGATAATGTGGGGGGAATGGCCATGGGGGGTCAATCAAATCAAAAGGGAAGAAATCTAATAATCTTAGCTAATTTCATTTGCCATCTGGCTTTTTTTTTTTTTTGGTTTGACCTACTGGTGGTTCCACATGTAAGGTGAGTAGGATTTCTCCTCTAGGATCCATAAATAACCGCATTATGCAGAAAGATTGAGAGTGTGCGTATGATTTCTGTCACATTGGAGGATTTATGTCAAGTCACAAAGTTCAACGGCAATGCAGGTGGAAATGTGTCCTTTTTAAAGTGAAGCCAAAGTGCACAGAGATGGCAGGGTGGACGGGTGCTCATGTAACAGATCACACTTTTACATTGGCAGGTTATATAAGGAAGTGTGTGAGCAAAATGCTGATGGAAGCAAGCTAAGATGCTGACAAAGATCAATCAGATCGTTCAGATTTGTTCACCATGTTTACTCAGTGTAGTTTACTGTAATAGATACGTTTGTATGGCGAGTGAAGGGACCAGTGTTCGAACCTTCATGCCAGTTCATTCATCGTTATCAGGACGTTTTACCGAGAGCCACAAATGTCAATCTTGGTGAAAAGTCAGAGGAACCCCAAAGTCAGTATGATACATCTATAGGAAATTATGAACGTCTGTGCCAAAGTTTGTGGCATCCATCCGAAAGTTGTCCGAGATGCTTAACTGTGGACGAAAGGGGCGAACCGACCTGCCCGCTCACCGGAAGGCAGACTAATGTGCGGCTGGCATGGCAAAAAAACCCAAAACTTTAAAACAGCCCTGCGTGTCACTGTGAACGCTCTCTGCATCACTTCAGCATCACTCACATCCTTGTCTCCGGGGTTATTGTACAGCTTTGGGCATCATCACATGTGCTCCATAATGACTCTAGGGAAAACTTCAGGAGACGAAATACTCAGCAGGGTTTAAAAATTTCAAAGACTCTTTTTTATTTTTTTCCTGTAGATATTATATTTCACTCCCATGTTGTGTTAGAAGGCTGCTTCACTCCAGGCCACAAGCTAAATGAAGACTTTCTGTAACCATCAATGCAGGGGACTGCAGAGATCTCACCGAAGGTTATGGAGCTATATATCAACATCTCCCGGTCTTCAAATCGCTCAACTTGAATAATTAGCGAATATATATTGGCTCTAAACTCCAAAAAAATGCAAATGAGGTACAATTGTTCGGCTTATAGGTAAGTGAAGCTTGTCATTGACGAGCGTACAAAGCCTGTTGCTGTGACACCCACCTTCTCTCAAATAAAAACCTCCAGCAGAAAGAAAACAATTGAAAACACACAAAACAGTCTACCCTTAACATAACCGCTTGAATTAAAAAAAAAGGAGCTGTCACCTCAGATGAGACAGACAGGTGCAAAAAACAAAGGCTTCAATCTGTCAGACGTATTAAAATACTAACTGGAAAAATGTAAACCATCCAATAATAATGATCTATTACAGTTCGGATTCTGTTTTTATAGTTTTAAACAACGTCTCAGTTTAGCCAGACCTCTTGACCACCGACTGTAACTGTAAGTTAATACTGACCTAATGTACTCACTGAAGTTGTAATCACACAGGCACATGGGTTATTAGAGTTTATGAGTATAATATTATAATGACAGATACAAAAAAAACATGGCAAAACTATGAAAATAATAAGTTTTAATGAACTGACGCTCTCCAACTGGAGTTCTGCATGTTTCATTTTTCTCAGCGTTTTGTTAATGATGCCTTTATTAACTCTTCTCGAGCTGCTGAGAAGAAACAGAGTCTATTTACATTACAAATTAGGTTTCATAAAGTACAATATTGACAAAGCAGGTTGCAGAACATCTACGCAGTGATCAAAATAACACAGAAATGGGAAATAAACTAAAGCATGCATAACATTCAGCTACAAAGTTGAGTAAAGGAAATAAATCATTAAAATAAAATCGCTTTTAGTTCTCACGTATCCACAAGAAATAACAGAGGATGTAAAACTCTCCCTAACTTCATGATCACTGCGTTCTCAGATCTTTCTCTTAGTATCCATCTTTGTCTACCGCCTTGTCCAAAACATCTCTCAATCAAAAAATACCAAACTCTACTTTTGTCAAAATCTTTTCGTAGGCTGGATATGAAACAACAAACTGAGTGACTCAAGACACAAAGACAGACAGACAGAGGGGGAGAGAGTCTGGCTATTTTAATAACACCCAGTGTATCCTTGTATTTTTTTATGTTTTTCAAAGAGTGAATGTTTCATCCCTGCTGGATGTTTCTGTCTCAGCATCCCTACCACAGTGCGTGTGCTAACTCAGAGAAGACATAGTGGTGGAAAAAACGACAAGTAATGACCAAACAACGGTTGTCAAAGAAAGGAATGATAATTAACAGGAGAGGAACGATGATAAAAAAAGAGTTAAAAAGAAGGAATTACACTGAGCGATGCGACGACTTTGGAGGCGAGCTCATGCAACGTATAACTGTACTGATTTTCAAAATAAGAGCACTTTTAGCCTGGAAGATTTTGGCCAATCTCCTAAACTTGCTGACTAGAGTTTTATTTCATGATGATTTAAGTCAGTTAGCTGTAATTTCCAACAACCTCACATACAAGGTAGTAAAATGACATATTTTGACCATATTACAGATTCACATGCCATCCAGAAGAAGAGCCATTTCCATTTTAGGGCTTTCCTCTGTAGAGGCTAGTGTCAGGAAAAAACTTCATTCATTATGTAGAGAATTTCATGAGCAAATTACAAAGTTTGCCGAGTACACAAAAAGTTACCAAGATGGTGAGAGAGATTTTTTTACCATGTGACCTTTCCTCTTGCACAAAACGAACAAAACGCATATTTTCTGTTTATCAGTCTGTTGAGTATTGTGTATTGTGAGCTTAAGAGTTTTAGCCTCGATGAAAGACAAATTCCTGCAAAGTCCACTGAGAGACAAAGACCGCTGGCAGGTGGAGAACAGAAAAAAAAGCTGAGTAGATTTCACTGTAAGCGGAGAGAGCTTTTGTTTGGAGCCCGTTCCTGCGCTGCACCCCAAAGGTAGGAGCTGCTTAAAGGGTGGCTTTCACACATCTGAGGGTCACACATGCAGCAGAGATCTAGCTAGACTGGGCACCTAATGAGAAGCAGCACAGGCGATGTGAAAGAGCTGGAAGCAGGAAGTGAACAGCACTGAGAGCCGCAAAGGCCCTCTGGGAAACGGCAGCCAGTCTGCACATGAAATGACCTTCTGTGAGCAGGGGACGAGCACACGGTTATAAGTGACAGGCAGAGCCAATGTCATTACTGCGATTAGCCATTCAGGACTAAAACAAAGAGCTGACACACCGAGTGTGTGACGAGGGAGTATGTACTGGGTGTCTGCCACTAATTCAATTAGGGAAATTTGGAGATCGCAATTACATACAACAGTTATGTAAGCGTCTGACCTTGTCGAAGCTCCACAGCGGCACTACTGCAGGTAATATCAGACAAATGTGTGTGTGGGAGAGAAATGACCCACAGTAACTGGGTTTGTTTCAATAAAATGGATTTGAAAATGATCGGTGGAGGAGGTGGAGGACTGAGAAAGTCACTGACTGTTTGAGAGAGTGCACTGTAGCCACACATGAGAATGAGAAAACATTTTGTATTTTAGTACACATCATATTATTTCTAGATACCTGGAATTCTCAAAAAAATATAAAAAAGAAACGAAAAATGCTGCTGAAGCAAAACAGAAAATTCATTTTTCATCTGGTCAGGTGAGTCACAACATTTTTTTTTCCCAAAGCACAGCAGGCTGACAGAGCAGCAGGTTTCACTGTGAGTCAGGATTTATTTGTAGGAGAGTGGAGGAAACAAAGCTGAGATGTTCTGGCCCCAGACTTAGG
>JAOXYL010000001.1:3678839-3697624 GCA_028564955.1 Terapon puta | reverse complement strand
GTGCAGGGTGGAGCAGGGTGGTGGAGGTGGGGTTGTATTTTTAGAGATAAAGCCTCCTAGTCCTATGGTTGATTGCCCCGCTATAGACACTCACTCAGTGACTCTGAAAGGCTCCCTCAGACACCAGTGAATAAACTCTTACTCTTACGCTTCCATACATCAACCCTCCACCTCCCCTCCACCCGCCTCCTCTCCTCGGCAGATCCACCCTCCCACCCACCCCCCTTTTCCACTCTCACTTTGAATTTTCTGGGGATTTGAGCACAACCCCTCAATCCATCCTTCCTCCCAAAAAAGTCTCCACACTTCTACAAAAAAAGGAAGAAAAAAAAAGTCTTTTTCTTTCTCTCAACCTTTTCAACGTTCATGCCTCGAGCAGTCAACATTTCCATATTGGCCGCTGTGGACGCGATGCTGCCGTTTTAATATTCATGACGTATGAAAACACGAGATCTGTGAATGCTTTTTAAAGTATTTTTAAAGGAAGGACACCCTCGATGATCCCACATGAGATTAGACATATTTTCTGTCTCCTGTACTCATATGGATCATGTATTTGTAACACAGAACTGAAAATAATCACATCTGATGGGTAAAGCACTTTCTTTAAAAATTCATCAGATCGAGTGGCGCCGGCCGTCCTCTCCTCCGTCAGTCGCCTTCCTTCCCGTCGACACATGGAAGAGGCGGACGCTGAAGCGGCAACGTTATCCCGGCGAGCTAACCATTAGCCTGCGTCTCTAAAGGGCCTAGTTAGCACTGTTGTAGCTCCTGTCAGCAGTTTCCTGGCTGCAGGAAGAATCCATTTGACACATAGTGACACGACAGGATGACCTGACTAATTCATCCTGACTGATCAGCGGAGGAAAGTTACCGAGTACTTTTACTTAGTTACTCAGTACTGTAGGAGCACAGTGTTGATGCTTCAATTTCCTCCTTCTTTTCCATTTCACCTCAATCCTGTCTAGTCTTGGGCTGTTTAGGCTGCATGCAAATACTTAAATAAAATGTATCTCAGAAGCTATATGACCTGATATTTTTCTTTTTTCATTTTGATGCACTTTATTTGAAAAACTGATTTCTTTTTTTCATACTACATGATCATGTGATCGGGGTTAATGTGGTGACTTTAGACTCTCCATCCAGCACAATATAAGCTCATAAAAAGGAAATCAACAGGAAATCAACAGCAATCTCTAAAGTTTACTTCCTGCATTGCTTTTGACATCAAAAAGAGACATAATCCCTACAGTTATAAACATATATGGTTTTTAGGGATTTACTTAAACATCTGAGGGAATGATACCGTTGATTTTCTCTGAATTTAATGGGAGGAAGTTCCCAAAGTTGGAGATATGAGGGTGTTTTGTATCTGGGATGCACTTCTCATGTTGAGTAATGCTTGACTAGTTTTTGATTCTGATATTTGTTTGCTTTTTACTTTCGGAAATTTACTACAAAAGCGATAATAAAGGCACTTTAAGAGGAGAGAAAAGTTAGTATTCTGATGATGGACGTGCTCTGCAGAGTGTAGTCGCCTCTCTGCGCCGTGAGGATGAACTGAGTCAATACGCACTCAAAGACCTGGGCGGCGAGGCTTTCCACACTGCGGTTTGATTGACACTGTCTGTCATAGGCAATGAACTCCACACTCTCCTTTTTCTTCCCCTTTCACCCCCCACTCCCTCCCCTACATGGCATGTGAGTGGAAATTTAAACCAAAGTTTTACAGTTATTCATTATTTTTATTTGTTTGGCTGTTAATTAGCCTTCCCCTTTCCCAACAGTGACACTATGCAAACAGGCATTTCCATTCTTAAACCCCTGACTTCCCAGTCACTGTCGTACATTTACATTTTCTAACCTTTAAATGTAAAGCCAGGTCTGCCGGAGGAGCTGAATGCTGCCTCCTTATGGTGCAGGCTCGGTTTTAAGCCATTCAAATTCAGCCTCAGCGTGGAGGTGCAGGGCTTTGCATATTCCTCACGGTCCCTCGGGGACCTCGGCACAGGCAGGCCCACCTTTGTCTGCACCTCGGCCCTGCGGACCTTCGGGGACTTCTCTGCTCTGATCAAGCTCTCGTTTAAACAAGTGAAACAAAAACAGCATTTAAACCAACCAGGTTCCCTTCGTCCGAGATTTATCCGCAAGCTGTCGCCCTTCTGCCGCTGCCGGTCCGATGATAAATGCTAAATCCTCAAGTCTTTACATTTTTTTTTTACCTAATCTGCACTTTCACCACATAAAAAAAAATCACCTAATCTTTTTTTATTTTTTGCAAATTTTAAAATCAGACTGCGTGGCGTAACTGAATTTTCTAAATAGAGGCTTAAGATTTTGTTCGGTTTTATTGAGAGAGAAAGCAGGCCAACTGATTAGTTGTCTTTTTTTTCTCTCCCCCTTCTCTCTCTCTTTTTCTCTTTCCAACTGTTATTTTCTTTTTAACGACACATTCGGACACTTCAAAATCTCCTCCAACAATAGATCTAATATAGGCTACCCTCCAGCCCTCTCCCTCACCTCTGTTTCAATCGTCCCGGGCACTTGTAAGGAACTATGGCTAAATTAGTCTGCTTAGAAACGGAGAAGTGCCTTAATTAAAACTTCATCCTCTCCTCCAAATCCCCCCCCTCTCCTCCGCTTTATCCTCCTCCTTCCTCCCTCCACGGCCGCGTCTCATCCAGCGGACAGAAGGGGGACATCGTTGACTTGCACTCCAAGGCCTTCGCTTGTTCGCCGGCCTCAATAGACGCTCCCAGTTAGATACAATGACCTTGCAAATTAAAGGAGTGACTGTCCAAATTAAATCAAGCAAAGCAGCCCCATGCAGGCAGCCGGGCTCTCAGTCTGAGCTTAGCCTGCTTTCTCCTTACACCCGCCCCCCCAAACTCCCCTCTCCACCACCACCACCCCTCTTTCCAGCCCTTCACTCTTTCTCATAAGCGAGAGGTGAGCGGAGGGAGTGAATGGAGGTTTTCTTCACAGTCCTCCTTGAGATGCTACTTCTTGCTAATTAACTGGTGCTCTTTGTCATCCCCTCTGTGAGTATGAAGGACCTCGGGGGGACCTGAATGGAGCTTTCTCAACTGGCAACCCTCGCCAACTGTCTCTTGCTCTCATGCACTCGTCATTCTGCTCTCTTTGTCACATGTTGCAATAGCGAATGAATTGATAGCGCTTTTATTAATTAGTTTTCTTGCGCGCCGTCGATGCCATTATCACTGCTAACTTGTGATTTTTTTTTTTCCCCGATTGTGTTGACATGTTTTTGTGCTCGCCGGTCATTAAAAATGTCATTTTCATATGAAAGAGGAGCAAAAACATGATCTTCAAAGTATGTGTGAGTGTGTTTTTAAGTGTGTGTGAGTTTTTAGTCTCTTTGCATGTGAATGCAGTCATGATCCCTGGACTCTGTAGACGGCCTATCATGGTCTGTCATCTCTAATCCCCGAAATATTGTCCCAGTTCCCGATGAATGGTGTAAAATTGGAACATATGTGTCATTATTCTGTAGATTTTTCATTATGCCGTGATCCCCTGTTTGTCCTCCCACCCTGGCCTCCTTTCACACACCGTTTCTCACATGCCGCAAATCACTCACATAACCGTAATTGTAAATAATGTAATTCTTTTCAGCGAACACCCAGAACCTCGAGTTTCTCAGATTGCGTGAGTGAGATAGCTGCAGCTTTCCGTCAAGGAGATGCAAGAGTAAAACTATGTGTTTGCCCCCTTTTTAACAACAAATGGAAGCAATGATTTCCCATCCATCTGCTGGGACCTCGGAGACTTTCTGAGATCTGGCCAGGCCGCGCTGGTTGGACACACGTCGTAAAGCTAACAGGGTTGGACTCCCAGACTGTGACACTGAGATTTGCCACTCCTTTGATCAATTATTCTCCGCTTGTCCCACTGTATCTGCCTCAGAGAAAAGACTGTAAAGATCCATCAAACCGTAGATGCTGAGGCGAGGCGATGGGAAAGCGCTGAAGAAGTACCATGGCCATGGATAATAGCTGGAATCACACTGCCCCATGGAAACGAGAGAGTAAAACAACTGGAACCAAAAAATCACGTCTACGTGTGTGGCGGGACGAACAATAGGTCGCTTTGAGTTTTCACATCTTCCATGTCCCCTAAGCTGAAGTTAAGATTTGAGAGCACGTTGAGCTCCTTGCAATCCTTAACCCAGCTCATACTTTACCCAGTGAAAGGACGGCGTCTCCTCTCAAAGCTTTACCTCAAGTGATTTTCCTGAAGGCGAGTGAAAGTTTCAAATTCCTGCTCTGCGGCTCGTTGTCTTTGGAGTGGACTCTCTCTCAGGCCATTGTGCTCTCCTTGACCTTAAGTGTCTTATCATTTGGCCCTGCAGAGCAGAGGTCACTCTGCAATAGGTGACCCTCCCCCCCCTGCCAGCTCCATTCGGCTTTTGTACAAGTACAAGAGATCTCGAGGAAGACTCTCCAGCTAAAGATAATATACAAAATACTCTGACATAAACCCCAGTGCAGCTTTGAACTATCAGGAATTGAAGATGAATTGGGGGGGGGGAGGAGTCGAGGCTAAATTTACAGTTTTCTATGACGTTTCTGAATTCTTAAGATTTCAAAGATATCCGACTTCTTCCATTTTTGTTTCTGATGAACTGGCTTAACCTCACATCCTGGTCATGAGTTCATCATAAGAGACCAGTTGCAATCCTGGTCCTTTTTTTTTTTTTTTTCCACTCAGCTGATAGTTGGTGGAACAAAAAAACACGAAAGTATTCATGCGTTTCACTCTCTGATCTGGATCAACTGTGTTACTTCTCGCTCATTAAGCTGAAACGGCGCTGAGCTCAACATGGTTGCGAAAACCTGCGGAGAGGGGAGGCACGAAGAAGAAAGGGCGAAATGGACTGCAGGAGACAGTGAAAAGGATAGACGAGTGATGGTTTGGAGAACTGACAGGCAGAAGGGGAGTCAAAGACCTGGCGGAGCAGAGGTCACCTCACCTAGGGCCTATTAGATCCCCCATAATGCAATGATGGGATCAATTACAGGCCACAGTGGGACTGAGAGCCAGCACAGGCCAGTGGCTCCAAATGGGCCGTATGTGACTTTGAGATGCCGGACTTTGACTGCTCCAAGAATCAGTCCTGGGGGGTCCTTCTGCGTGGAAAGTCTGATGACCAAAGACCCTGACCGTCCCGATGGCCATCATGCCCCAAAGAGTTTCAACGGGGTAAATGGACCGGCTGATGGTCCGCATCCGGGTTGGAGAGAAGAAGCGTGGAGAAAGTGGCTTCTGCTGCTGGTGGCCTCAGATGTTTGAAACCACGTGGCTGCTATCACAGCTTCATCAGCAGATTTCTGCATTACAACCAATATTCAACTCGCTCTGTGTGACTAGATTATGCTTATTAAGGATATCTAGTCCAATCAAAAGTAGTTGGGTGGTTGCAAATGCTCTGTGTTGAAATGAAAAAATCATCCCAGCTACAGCTAACCAGAGCTAATATGACATTTTTAAATTCCTTTTGTCCTCTAAAACTAGATGATCAACTTACAATTAAATAACAGAGGGAGGCAACAAATCAAAACATTTGAGAAGCTGGAATCAGAATTATTTTAAATTTTTCATTCATTTTCTGTCGATCCTGATTGGTAATAATGGTACTAAATATTTGTAACCACATTCGATGAACAGTGTAGCTTCTCATTTTATTCAAAAAGTAGTCAGACAAGTCAACATAATCTTGAAAAAAAGCCATAATTCTTTGCTTCATGTAGTTTGTAGTCGGTGTGAAGAACCATCAGCAGATACTTCATCTTCTCAAATGATCCTCTGCTGTTCTTTGTTGTTCTGGGTGCTCTTCGCTTTTAGTCCGTTCTTTCATTAAGTAGCTGGATTTAGATCAGGTGATTGAATTGGACATTTCACTAACAGTCTTCTTTTGGTGTTTTGGGATCATTGTCCTGTTTATTTAAATGTGTTGCAGTCCTGCCCTGTTAATTTGATGAATAAGTTGGATAATGAGCGCTTTGAAATGAGTGCTAACGTCATTTTCACTTCATTTCTAATCAAGTGGGCTGGAGGAACAAGAGAAAACAGTTAAAACGATCGTTGGTGTGTTTGCTATGCTAAAGCAACACATTACAAAAATGTTTAAAGGAATTCAGCTTGTGGATGAAAAGAGGGATTTGCCCAAATATTCAAATCCATCTACTGTAATCTGTTTCGTGCATTTCAATCGTTTCTATGTTGACCAAATTCAACAGCCACCAAGAAAACAGCTTTAAAATACGACATCAGAAAAGACTTTTCAGGGGCTCTCCTTGAAACTTGACAAATCCACAAAATCTGAAGTTCAGCAGCGTTTTCTTTGGTCATGTTCATTCATGACAACAAAAACACTGAACTCTCGCTCCCGTTTTTTTTTCTTCTTTTCCCCCTTCAACGTGAAAGAAGATAAGTGGAAAAAGCTAAATGTTCTGTCGTTTTGTTGTTGATCTTCGATTAATCATGAGAGGCCAAGTGCAAGAACCGTGTCCAGCCTTGTTTATGCAGGGCTCAGCTAGGGCCCTTTCAAATACGCACACACACGCACACACACACACACACACACAGTGGCACATGCAAACACACACACTTGTGCAGCAGGAGCTGCAGCAGCCCTGAAAAGATCACTGGTTTCCTCCTGTTATGCAAATGCATCAAAACGCTTGAGTGAGAATTATATATGAATCCAATGAGGCTTTTTCTCTCTTTTAGAAATGCTTAGGCACAAGTACTGAGAGCCCTCAATGGCAAGCGTCCGCTTCACTCCCTGGCCATGCGTATTATTCAGCTTGACGAGACGCAAACTGACATAAGCACCCAGGCTCACTTTCACCCGCTGGCAATCCGATTATATGGCCAACACGGCATCAATGCTGCAGGGCCAACAGGCAGTGAAGTCCGTCAAGCATCCCCTCCTCCACCCAAGCCCCTTCTTTCCCCATTCATACCTTCTTCTCCTTCTTCTTCTCCTTCTTCTTCTTCTTCAACTGCCCCGCACAGCTACCCCTCCCACGCACACTCACACACACACACACACACACGCTTTTTCAAACCTCTAGCCCCAGTAAACAACAAACCTCCAGACCAGAGTCCTCAAAAGTTTCGGCCCAAACAAAAACTTTCTTGTAAGGATGAATTCTTTTTTTTAATAGTGATCCTTCACTGTGCATGACTAAAACAAGCAGTATGTATGCGCATAACTGGAAAAAACATCCTGCAAACAAGCATTTTATTGCTTTTTTTTTTCTTCTTTCATCAATCTCAAGCTTGTCCTCGCCGGCTGTGGAGCTCCGCGGAGCACAAAGGCCGCATTAAGCAGCTGCATGCGGCGGCCTTCTGAACCCCGTCTACTGCCTGCTCATTCCATAATAATCAGATATTAGTGGCTATATCTAAATCAAACAAGTGGTGCACGTCGGCCTGACCGGGGAGAGTCACCGCTGATGTCACCACGGGGCTCCTAAGCTAAACCGGTGTTGACAACCACACAGCCCGGCCTTCTTTTCCGCGCTGCGCCGTGACGCTTGGGTCCTCAGACGGGGCACCCGTTGGAGCGGTGGGTGTTTACATGACGCTACCCGAAATGAGTGCCAGGTGCTCGGGGGGGGTTGGAGTGGAGGCTCCTCTCGCAAATCGCCTCCGCATCCGTGAAACTAATGTAGAGATGAGATTAAACTTGCGGAGAGATACATTTGCAATTGATTAACGCTGAGCCACTGTGACAAATTGTATATACTTTTGAGGGAGTGTGTGCAAGTCTTTGTCTGTGTGTGTGTGTGTGTGTGTGTGTGTGTGTGTGGACTTAATACAATATCAGCCAGATTATTGTTAAAACTAGAGAGGCTGGTTAAACAACAACTTATTTGCGCAGCTGATTTTAAGTATGTTTGAGCCACAGATGCTTTTGTCACAAACCAGGATTAAAATATTTAGATTTGAACACATTTTAATAATTTCAGGTAGAGTTTAATGAGCCAGAGGAGCTTGTTCCACCTGCCTGCCCGTCCCCTCTAAAACAAGGATTTAGAGGACTACTGTGCTTCCTCTGCACCCCCTCTGTTTTGTCTGGTATTAATGAGCAATTAACTTTGCATACAAGGTCACGGACAATGGTATTGGTTGTCAGATTATGCTAATGCCGTTGGCTGTGGCTGCACTGAAAGAGGACAGGGAATCCCTGTGAATAGAGAGGGTTGTGGCCTTTCTCCAAGATGAGAAAATGATATGCAAACTGTACCAACAAGCGCTTTAAGAGGATTAGGACACCACTCGACATCCATACTGACAACTGCTAATAAATGAACAGCATAAAAGGGGAGGCAAGTGTCCCAGGCCCGACCAGAAGGAGCAGCTCTGAAAGTTTCTGGGCTTGAAAGTGGAACTTGTGCGTTGCCGTTTGGACAGTTAATGGAAATGGAAATTCATGTTCTTTACGAGGTGATTTGATGCGCTGTAAACGTTGGGGGGTGGAGATGAGATCAAAACTGATGACAAAAGCCCGAGTGAAAGAATTCAGTGTGGGGTGAAGCAGATGAAAAAAAGAGCCTGGGGTGAAACTAAGAAGTTGAACTCCCTTGGCCAAGAGAGGGGGAACAGGTGCAGCCAGAGTTCATACAGAGCGCTTTGTGCGCTGATATGGCTCCAGTCCATTTGGGGAAGAGGGAGGGGCCCATGTTTAATACAAAGTTAATATCGATTTAATGCTTGTCACTGCTCTTCTGAATCTTGTGGCATCGCTAATTCTCTCAGCGCTGAGCCGGGGCCTTTGCGCCGCCTGCGCCAGATGCTGCAGGGACCTTCAGTGCCACCGGCGAGCTGAGGTGAAGCTGCGGCCAAAACACCCCGAGGGGGAGCCGCCGCCGAGGTGAAGCCCGGTCACAAACTGGATCCACTGAAATAGATGTTTGGTTAACTTCACATGGCAGGAGCGAGGCTTCACTTCGGCTTCGCTGGAAACCTTTACGAACTGTGACACTGAAGGCAGCACAATGAGAGAGAGGCTATCTTTAAAGTGGAGGTTCTCCACTCAGAAATCTACTTTAAGTATAATTATGGACAAATTACTGAGCATGTTGGTAAGATTAAGTATGAAAATAAACTATTTATGATTTACATATATATATAATTTATTAGACAGAATTTCTACTTGTTGGTCTTTTTGAGTGTTGTGTTATATTGGATGAAGTTTTTACATACAAATCATGATGCATCTTATACTGAAATAGAAAACATCACAAAAGTAAAGTACTTCAAAACAGAAAGTAAAAGTAAAATATTTTGCATCATTGCTCTTTCTCCATACAAAAGTACCCGTAAAGCTTTTGTAATATTTAAAATGCCACTCATATCCAAGTTTACTTGCTATATATATTCTACTGAGTAGATCTACATCTGTCTATTAATATTGATAAATTATAGGTATAGCATATTTTTGCAGATGATGTATTAAACGATTGTTTCTGACTGGGTTTGTAAATCCTGCTGCAACAGAAAGTGTCCAGATTTTCAGAGTTAAACCGAAATAAAGCCTCTTATTTACCGGCCCTCCCCTCCCTGATGGAGCGGGGCCGCTGAAAGGCCCCGTGGAGATGGATGGATGGATAGATGGATAGATGGGTGGATGGGTGGATGGATGGGTGGACTGGTGACCGGTGTCATCCCCGAGCCCGCGACCGAGTCAGCACAATCCGTCCCACCCCCCCTCGCGGTGTGAAAGGACGGGGGTGTTCCCCGCTCCTCGGTGCGTCCACGTCACGATAAATAATGAGGGAATAATAAACAGTTAACCACCTGTCGGACCCGCCGCACAATGGGCCGGCCCATACAGAGCCCCTCATGCATGGGTAACATATTTACTCAGCCCCTTTCACTTAACGAAGCAGAAAGAGACCCAAGACAATAGTTAAGTTCATCTGTTTGGTAAAACGGCACGGCCCTGTGGAGGGATTAAAAAAAAAAGTCCAACAGTCCCATCAGATTTTATATAATAGGAAATCATAACTGGAGGTCACGCGGACAGAAATGAATGTGGGAACATTAAAAGTTGAAGTGTGAGTCGTCTCCTGTTAATCCCCGCGGGCATATTTTCTATCATACGTGATTAACAGGAGTAATCCTCCATGCACAGATACGTGAGGACGCCACCAGCGATAAACATCAAATTCCCTGCGGAGACATTAAACCACAAGTGAGGAGCAGGGAGGAAAATCACATATGGAAACATGATTATTAATATCAACACGCGAGCTGATAGGAAGAGAAAAAAGATTGAGAAGCCACTAAAAAGTCTCAGAAATAATAATAATGATTATTTCTAATGAGCATTTTAGTTTTGGAGCAGGTGATGATGAGAAATGTTCCTGAAAACTTCTCATCATTGGATCATTTTACTAAAGTGATGGGATTTAACCAACATGGTGTGTGTGTGTGTGTGTCTGGGTAAAGGGTGGGGGCTCGGGGGGAGGAGGGGGGTGTCGGTGGTAATATTTCAGAGATGTGCTTTTAATGGCTTTAATTCAGCCGCAGCCAGCTGTTTTTACTCGGCCTGGTAAAGGAGCCCGGGACGTGGCAAGCTTGCAAAGCTCGTCGAAATTAGTCTCGGTCAGGCCGAGCGGCCCATGCTTCCTGCTAACCATCTGCTTACCGCGCACAAAGGGGGGATTTCGGGCAGCCCCGGAGTAAAGGAATACGGGCTCATAAAAAAGCTTTGAAGGTCTCGTTACTTCTCGGAGGTGAAGCTGTGGCGACGGCGCGTCGTGTCAACGCGCGTCCTGCGCGTCCTGCGCGCGCACCTCTGATGAGGAGACGACCTCTCCAAAAGGGATCATTTCACGGAGGCGTTCCCTTTTTAATTATCGGATCGTGGCCGGTTTTATATTAGATTGATGTCGAGTCACTTATCATCGTCATCATCATCTGAGCCGACGCACAAAAGTGGCGTTAACGCGCCGTAAATTAGTCCTCAAATTAAGCAGCACTTTACGCACACTTTTTTTTAACTAACAGACTTTTTAAAAAAGGTTTTTATTGGTGGTTTCACTTAACAAGTCAAACTTCCCAGAAAACATAAAAAAAAACATGATGGTAAAACATTACAGCGATAATTCAGGCCTTTATTATTTTATTCTTAATGTCCTGAAAAGACTTTTTAATTGTTTAATTTTTTGTTCTTAATACGGAAAGATTAAAGTATTTTTTGCTTTAAAAATATGAGAATTAAAAACAAGATTAAACAACTGAAATAAAAGATAAATCTGTTCATTAAAATACAAATAAACGCAAAGATTTTTTTCTTTTTCTTCTAAGTTTTGTTTTATTGCTTTTCCTTAATTTGGTCTCAAACAGGCAACACTGTTTTTTTTTTTCTTCTTCTTCTCTCCTCTTTGGCTCCGCGACGCACTTTCGCCTGATTGCTCTGCTTTAACGGGTTTTTCAGGGCAAAGCTGACAGAACACGACGATCAGGCTCCAAGTCCGCTTTAATAAGAGTTTTATATGGGGGTCTCAGTGTCCGCTCATATGAATGCGTTTTAAATCAAATCACAGATGCACTTTTATTCAGCTGGTTAAAATAGCAGAACAAAACCGTCTTTAGACATAAAGCTTTTTTTTATTCCACTGGGCTTTTTTCTTCTTCTCTGAAGCCGAGCAGAGGGAAGGAGAGAAAGGCCGAGGGGCGCCTCCTCCGCAGCTGAGGGTGACAGTTAGTTCATGGTTAACAGGATCAGGAGCGCACGGCTCAGGCCGCACACTTCTCCTGCGCACTGAGCTGCGGCTCTGCGCGCAAAAAGAAAAAAAAGTGATATTTAACACATCTGTTAAAGCGTTTTGATAGCAGAAATCCGTTTAAGACATTATTCCATGACGAGGGCCAGATTGAGTGTTGAGAATCCAATGAAATCCTAAAAACTGATTTACATGTGAGATGCAGCGCAGCGTCTGCGACTAATGTGGAAAATGCAGATTTAACAATAAATGTGGATACATCGGTTCTTCTGTTGATGGTGTTTGATAGCTCCAAATCCCAGTTTTATCTCAGTGGTTTTTATTTTTTTAATAGAGTATGGAACGGAATAAAAGAATAATTTAGCATTTTAACGAGTATATTTTTATATCCCGCATGAGAGAAAAGACGCTGAATGAAGAAGAGGAAGAATAAAGTATCTTTTTTTTTAAGTGCTCATTAAAAGTCTCCATATAATGACTGAATCTGTAAAGATTGCTCTTTAATTAGGCGGCCTGCCTCTGCCAAACAAAACAAATTGAAAAGAAAGTGGTCAACATGCAAAATTGATGACTGAGGCTCTTTTGTGTTGGGGACATTGTGTGTTGCTTGCTTATGAAGTCTAATGCAATCATAAATTGCGTCCTGCGGCCAATCAGCGGGCCGGGGGACGCGGCATGAAAGCGACCCATGTGGAGAACTTTGTTGAGCCCCATTGTGGAGGCTGTCAGCCCTGAGCGGAGGGCCGGGGGTGGGTGTGGGGGGGGCAGGCTGCTATAAAACTCCTCTCCCCAGAGTGAGGGAAGCAGAGGAGTAAGCAGCCTTTCGCACGACTGATTCTCTCCCAGCCGCCACAAGGAGTATCTCAGATTTCACACGCTTGATTTTTTTTGAAGTGTGTGTTGGTGTTTTTAACCCGGGACCATGATGATCCCAAGCGTCCTCGCGCCTCCTGCCTTCTACCCGGGGCTGTACCGGCCCGCCGCCCTCCCGCTCCACCAGACGCTGCCGTCCGTCTTCCCGACGCACTCCAGCTTCCTCGTGGAGGACCTGCTGCGGATAAGCCGCCCCGCCGCCTTCATAAACCGGACTGTCCCGTCGGCGAGCGCCTCCCCGCCCGCGGCCACCACCACCGTGTCCTTCAGCGGCGCGCACGGGGAGCGCGCGGCGGCGGCGACCACCGCGGTGACGCGCGACTCGTGCTCGCCAAAAACGTCGGTGCCGAGCAGCAAAGACCCAACTTTTCTCAAGTTCGGAGTGAGCGCCATCCTCGCCCCTTCACCAAAGAGCGGTGAGTACGCGGACTCCTTCCTCCCCTCCCTCCTCTCTGAACAGACGTTTCTTTCCTTTCCTTTCCTCATTCGGGGTTTGTAACATGTGCCATGTTTCCTCCACAGCCTCCTCGCCCCCCACAGTCCACAACCTGCACTCCAAGACCTTCCCCATCCCCTGTTTTGACGGAACCTTTCACCCCATCTTCAGGACGCCTTATTTACCAGGTAGGCGCGACTTTTACGCATCAGCCCTGCGCGGCTTCACCTCCCTGCCTTCGGGAATCTGTCTGAACTAATTGCATTTAAATGTAAAACACTTTCACCCCCTGTCATAGATTTTAACCAGAAAAGAAGAAATCACTGTCTTATTAATGGGGTAACTGGGTCTGGCCCCTGCCCGTACTCACCCACACACCCACCCCCTAATTAACCAATTATCCCAAATCGTCACGCTCTAAATTTGAGGCGGGGTGGCGAGTTATAGTCCCCCCTGCTTCCCATTGGGGGGCGTTTTGGCATTTCCCCGGCCCCGCGTTTTCCCACAGCGCCCGGGGGGCCACCGGGTCGCTGCGGCGGCCAACAAAGCCCCCAGCACCGTGACCAATTTGGTCAGCTCCCACCGGGCGAACCACCCACACACCCCGGAGAGTGACTTTTACCAGGAGGGGGGCGCAAAGGCGTGAACTAGTCATGCACTAATTTCCCTATTAGGCGCTATTGAGGGTTTTCAATATTCTCACAAGACCACATAGCGCGTCCTTGTTCCTGATTCTGCTGCGGCCACAGGGCAGCTACAGTCAGGAGGAAGTCCACGCAGACAGGGCCTGTCTCGGGCTTGAGGGATTTCCAAGTAAAGTGATTTTTTTTTTTAAAATGGCCCAAGTGCGTCCAAAAGTGTCCCCTCGCGCCGCACGGGCCCATCGGATAGGTTACCGCTGACCTCCCATCCTCGGCCCCTCTGTGCCCTAAACGCTCCTCCATTCTCCGAGCGGGCCAATCAACGAGTTGAGATAAAGAATAATCTCTTAGAAAAGTCTATAAAGTCGCTAGTCCGTGCTTTCATTCAGGGAAATCATAATGGCGATGGAGTCTTTTCATGGGCTCAGCTGAAAGCCTCAACAAAACAACTCCAGCGTCCTGAATAGCTTTTCGTGTTCATTTAATGAAAATGATTTGAAGGCACGAAGAAAAAAAAAATTCCCCTCCACTCTTCACCCCCCCACACCTCCTCCTCCCCCCCCTCCTCCTCCGGGCATCAGTATTCTGGTATGCAGTTGTGTTTAGTTTGAAAGTGTAAATCTCCTTTTGTTGCGATAATATATGGCCTTCGCCGCCTGTCCAGAGTCTTTTCTGCGTTAGTTCATTACTACACAATTACCGTTCACGGTTTATTAACTCCTCTATCCGCCCTCACAGGGTTCCTTAAAGGATATGCTACCTCTTTACCATACCAATGCGCTTGGGGACCGGCCAATGTGCTAATTAGTCACCTCGTGCCATTTCACTCAAAAACGGAGACGTATTGCGCAGCTCCAAAGAGGGAAAACTCCCAAATAATAACCGATTGAAAAGTTTGGCCTTGAAGGAGAAATCATTAAATGCACACAGACCCTCTCTGATGCCTGAGTGGTTTTAAGTTTAGATGAATAAAACTGATACTCTCCATCTCCTTTTTGGTCTCTGCAGACAGATTTTCTCTCTCAGATGTGGTTACGAAAACAAAGCTAACAGGTTTCTCTTCTCTCTTCCTGCAGCATCATCATCCGTCGTTCCCATCCCCGGGACCTTCTCCTGGCCTCTGGCCGCCAGAGGGAAGCCCCGCAGAGGGATGCTGAGGAGAGCGGTTTTCTCCGACGTACAGCGCAAAGCTTTGGAGAAAATGTTCCAGAAACAGAAATACATCAGCAAACCGGACAGGAAGAAGCTGGCCTCCAAACTGGGCCTCAAAGACTCACAGGTAAAAACCTCCTGACCGCTTCAAAAATTCAACATGTCGTGCGTAATTTGCGCGTAAAGACACTTTTACGCATTCAGCTGCACCTGTCGCACAATATTTTTTTTTCTCTTCTTTTCTCACCAACCGTTTTCTCCTCATCTCCAGGTGAAAATCTGGTTTCAGAACCGGCGGATGAAGTGGAGGAACTCGAAGGAGAGAGAGCTGCTGTCCTCCGGCGGCTGCCGCGAACAGACGCTGCCCACCAAAGCCAACCCGCACCCGGACCTGAGCGACGTGGGCAAGAAGTCCTCAGCCGAGGACGAGGAGGAGGACGAGGAAGAGGAGTTCAGGAGAGAGAGAATGATGGCGGCGGGGTCCAGCATCTCCTCTCCATCCGTTTCCAGTAAGCACTCGGACTTCTCAGAGTCAGACGAAGAAGAAATAACAGTATCTTAATTTATTTTAAAGAAGCGAATATAGAGATATAACCCCTCGTTCTGTTTTCATATGAGACTGTGACCACATTTGTAAGAAGCTGCCGCCCTGAAACAAGAAATCATAAAATGTCATTGTTTGGAAAAAAAAAAAAAGAAAAAAGTTTCACTCAAGTTTGTTGCTTCATCAGCGCATGCGCACTGTACAGGATCTGCTTCTGAGACACAATTTGCTGTTTTGCACAGCTTTGTTCAATTGTACAGTATTTTGTACAATTTTGTATGGAAATTTTATGCCAAGAATATTGAGTTCCCTTTACCCTGACCTTGAATAGAGTTGTTTATTGAAAAATGTAGCTATTTCGTTAATAATTTATATGAATTTGTTTAATAAGTATGTTGTATTATGTGCTGTATATATGTTTATTTCACTTTTTGTACAAATACCAAATAAAAATGTAAACAATTCCAAGTCAAGTGTGTGTGTAGTGGTGTTACTTGAAAAAAAAAAAAAACTTTGACAAAAATTCAATCATAAATAATCATTAATTTTATTGAATCACAATAACTTAAGACTAGTACAGTGATAGATTCAATTCTCCGAGCCCTGGACAGACCGGCGATGACAAACAGCACCAGTCTGCTCTGATGTAAAGAGACTGTACACAAAATACTCCTTTTCAAGTACTGTAACAAATCGGCTAGAAAAAGGTCATCAAAATGCATCAGGATAATCAACTATTTACAGAGTTATTTTACATATTAAAAAAAAAAAAAGAAATGTACAGAGCAAAGAAGGCTAAACATTCATTGAGTTTGTGAGTAATAAACTGACAGACGGGTCAAAAATGCTTCGACAACACCCGCACCTCTCAGCGGGCTTCACCAAACAAGACAAACAGGGAGTCGGCCTCTTTGTGCTTACAAGGAGCGTAGCAGGAGAGCCTCTGTAAAATACACTGACACACATCGTGGACAAAGAACGCGGGCAACAAATCCGAAAAGTCTTCACAAATCTGGCTCCATGCTGTACGTCTCGGCAGTGGGGTTTTGGGGTTGGGGGGAGGTCGGTGAACACATTCAGCTTTTGGCTTCCATTTGGAGATCACAATGAATGTTGCATAGGATTGGTGACAAAAAAAACACTGAAAGCGATGGAAGCCTCGCTGGACAACGCGACCCCCGGTTTTAAACCTGCCTTTTTCCCCACAAGGTGGGGAGAAAAAAAAAAAAAGGACCATAATCTTTTTTCTTTTTTTTGTTTTAAGCCACAGAAATTATGCCAAACTGTTTTTTAACATCATTCAACCACAAGTACCTTTTATAACCTTTGACCTCAGATTAATTATATCACTATGAACAGAGCAGCATATACACTAGTTTTCGCTTAATTAGTTTGTTCATTACAAATCACATAATCAAAACAAAGACTGTGAGCATGGCGAAAGCACAGTTAAAGGATGAGGGTGAGGTATAAAATCGACACAGCTTCTCTCCCCACGAATCAACCTGCACGAGGTTTTACGACTTCGAGCACCAAAACGCGTCGATGTATTTGTCTTCCTCGCTAGCGGTCCGTGTGGGCGACTTAAAAATTTCGAAAAAACCCTTCTCCCTCGCGTCTCGATCCCACGGCATTGGTGTTTGATATGATGAGAGGCCGACGCCGCTCGAGGAGGGTCGACTCTGAGCCCTGTTTTAAAGTTTACAGCCACTTAGACAAAGAGAGAGTCGGCTAATGCACGTAGTCTGTTTTAGAAAAAAGAGTAAGGCATTGTTTGTTAGAGTTCAGTCCAGCACCAAAAAGGGATTTTGTGCTACAGCAGCCTGTTCGGGCCAATGTGCGTGGAGATCTCATAGGATTATTAAGTGGACAAAGCAAGAACGTAGAAGTGGAGGTGGTGAAGTTACAACACAGATAGAAGAGGAAATTATCTCCAACATTGTAAAAGTTCGAAGGATAAATCTAGCCATGGTGAATGTTAATTTCCCAGTTTGAGCTCTCTCTTCCTTGAAGGTTTTGAGTGATTTTTGTAATGTACTCAATGAAAGCTTTTTATTTTCATCAGGTTTAACTGCAGCTGTCTGACTTCACACTTCTGTTACTGTGCTTCATTTAAAAGGAGCAAATCTCTGGAAGGACGAAGGCATCACTGTGCACCTCGATGAAAAGTCCCATCTGATGTGTCGCCTCCAAGAGAAACTAAAAAGCGTCTGAAAGGATTGTGGTGAGAATTTTTGGTTAAACTAACCAAGTTTTTCTCCTTGAATTAAGATTTTTTTTCAGACATTAATTCAACATTATTCTCACGGTAACGCCTTTAGCCACAGTGTTTACGATTTCCTTCTTACAATACTTATAATATGTATATATAATATAATTGACTTAGATACATATAAACACACCAGGTCTCATCTCTCCCTGTTTCTGTCCAACAGGAGCTTTGAATAGACATTTAACTCAAAAACTGGAAAAAACAATTTTCATTGGCGCTCTCTTATTTACTTTTTGTGGACACGTTTATCTCCTTCATTTACCTTTGATGTGGTTTGAAAAGTTGAATGAAATCGTGTCTGGAGTGATGCAAAGATAAATGATTTCTCTGTGGAGCTTTAAGAAGCGTGAGCAGGCGTCTCGAAGGACTTAACATTCACTTTGGCTCGATTTAACTCCAGCAATCACACAGGCACCTTGAGCTGTGGAGGAGGAGGAGGAGGAAGAAGAGCAACAAGCGGGTAACTGTTCATCCATCCAGCAAGTCGGCCAGCCAGCAGCCTCATCTGTGTTCACTGAAGGGCCTGTGTCGCCCTCTGCAGGCGGAGCAGGCGCACTGCAGCCGGGCCGGACCAGGAGTTCGCTGGAGCTGACAGTGAGGGCTCCGATAAGGATGGAGGACTCCTGGTCGGGGTTTAAGTTTTCTGATGTCTGATGGTGGTGATGATGACGCCTCATCAACAGTGACAGGCTGTGTGCTTTTTATTCTGTCTGTCTGAAGTAGATGTCAGGCTCCTGATCGAGGAACCACGGGCCACAGCGGTGAAAACAAAACAAAAAAAACATAAAAAAACAGCGCAGTGCAGTAGAAACTTTTGTTGCCCGTTTTCTGAAATGCAATTTGAAGTTTTTCTTTCTTTTTTAATATTTGGGTTACCTGCACCCAAATTAAGGTGGCTGGATTTTGTGGCGTGAAGTTTTACTTTGAAACTCGAGGTTCTCACAGTGAGAACAGTTCTGAAAAAAAAAAAAAAAGAAGTTTCCTCCTGAAAAACGGATCCCAGTGCTGCACTTCGACGGCATCACAAGGTCGACTCCAGCGACGAGTCCAGGATGTCGTCCTGGTGGCTGTTGCTGTTGGAGTCGCTGTCGTAGCTCTGCGG
>JAOXYL010000001.1:3069585-3080120 GCA_028564955.1 Terapon puta | reverse complement strand
TCTGAGAAAAGTGTATAAAGTGTGTAGTGAGGGCTTTTACAGCCTTAAAACATCTATAATAATTGTAAAAAATAAAGATGACTACTTCACAGATTTCGCTTATTGCGGGTTATTTTTAGAACGAAACTCCCATGATTAACGAGGGACCACTGTACTCTTTGTCTGCGCTCATGCTGTTTGTAATTACATTTATCAATAATCTTCATGCCAGCGAAGGATATGATAAGAAGAATCACTGAACTTCAAGGAAAGTTCAAGGAGATTCTCATAATGTCTATGTTTAGCACAATGATTTCTTATGTTGTAATGGTTTCCCACTTGTTCGATCCTGGCATACAGCCGTGAATCTGTGGAGACTTTTCTTTCAACCTGGATTTTTTATTCCAGTTTAAAGTTTAAAGTTAAAGTGACTTTGATATAGAGGCTTTTTTTAAAATCATCAGACCATGAAACCTGCAGCGTGTTTACCTCCTCTGCGGTCGGTACCCTGCTATGTCAAGGAGGGTTTTCCGTGGAATGGACCGGAACAGCCTCTGGACCTGCTGTTTCCATGACAACAGCCTCTTCTTCTGCGTCTCAGTGAAAGACTGTCGGGGAGGGGGGAGGGGAGAACAGGGAGTACAAATCAGGGGTGAAATGAAGCATTACTATCGGGGAGGATTTTCAGGTGTGTTATGTCGCAAACAAACAGAAAAACTTTTTTAGTAGTCGGGATTACATCCAAAACTGTCGCTTACATGAAAGTAAATCTAATCATTTACACTAATAATAGAATAGAGAGACTTTCTGAGAGCATTCCTCTTTGTGCCAGTTTAATTTTCAATTAATGTATTTGGACTCACCAAATATTATACACTGATTTACACACATAAATGACAATCATCAGTAAAAATAGATCTGCAGCAATGATGATTAAATCAGCCGTAAATGTGTGTGACATTAATAATAATTAATTGAATTTTCTCTCAGAGCTCTTCTATGATTTTTAAATTCTAATTCATGAAATAATTCATTATTATAGATCGTTCAGTCAACCAGCCATTCTCTTTGCATCAAAAAATGAGGAAGAGGGAGGAATAGATTTATTATTCAAAAATTCATAATCGAACAATAATATTGGTAAGAGGCCACGTTGGAAGAGATCTTTCTTACTAAATCACATCCATTCACTCAATTGCACATCCAACAGTGCGTGTTGGTGGTATACTGGATGTTTTTCTGTCTTTTGATATTTTAATAGTGTGAAATAAATATGTATATATCAGAGGCAGTGGGTACCTCATGGATAAGGCACTTGTCGATGAGTTGTACGTAGGAGCTGATGTTGTCCTCGTCTGACCTCGACACCAGGAGCTGAGTACAAACTGAGAAAACAGATGGAAAAATAAGACTTTAAAACAAAACAAAAACCTCTCCATCCGTAAAAACAGCCCGTGTGCTGGCGCACGCAGCTCACCTTTGCCCATGACACGAGTGAACTGGCCGGGCAGATCCCCCTCGGCGATGACGCTGGTTCCCGACTCAGCCTCTCCTCCGCCGCCCCCGCTCAGGTGGGAGCCTGGCGCGGCGCTCTTGCCCTCGGGACTCAGCAGGGGGCGCTGCAGGGAGGCCTCCTCGCCGCCGCTGAAAGCCTTGATGGGAGTCATGATCATCTGGTGGAGCTCCTGCAGCGGTGCGCGCAGATTGCTGCCCTCCAACACATCCTGGTGGCGACCAAAAGACGCGAGTGGAGGAGAGAGAGCGAAGTGACACTTTCAGTGAACAAAAATTGTGAACCACTGTACAAAATACACCTCTTACATGTTGAATATTTAGAGACAGACACTCTGAGAGAAGGGGAGGGGTTCATACATGCGGTTTTCCTTCATTACTTGTGGTCATGTGCATCATATCGGCCTCCCTCCCACCTCCTGTCACAGAGCAGCACTGAACGCGAGTCTGTATAAACCCAAAATACCAAGCAACAGGTGTCTTGTTTCCCCCGGCCCTACCAATGCAGCGGGAACAAATTTTAAAACGAAGCGTTGGTGAAAAGGTTAAGTCTGAATTTAGCTGGCTCAAGAAGTCCCTCCTGTGGCGTGCCCTTGAGCGCCATTGTCTTGCTGTGAGAGCTGAATGGAGGGGTGAAAGGGTGGTTGGGGGGTGGATGGGTTTAAATTCAGAGCCCAAAACTCTCCTTCCTGGATTAGGTGTTCCCTTAGCTGCCATCTCAGATACATAACACCGACTGAGAATGGCCACCCTTCTCACTCCCTCTCGCTAACCGCTAACACACTACGGTGTCCACTGTGGTTGTAAACTCAATTTCCAAAAAGAAAAAAAAAAAATCACTGAGAATTCAAATAATTTCAGACGGATTAGAAGTTTTATGAGAATTTGTCAGAGGAAAGAGATGTAGTGTCGTCATTCTGACCTTTTCCAGGCTGCGAAGTAGGTTCTGCCTCTCTTTGAGCTTCTGAATGCTGATCACGATCTTGTGTCTTGCTCCTTTAGTGACTTTCTGTTGGAGGAAACAGTTTTATGTCAGACGTCCCTTCGCTCATTGACAAATACATGTTTTTTGAGATACAGAGTATACAAACACCGCCGGTCCTCTTTCAGTGAGAGCGAGGACGATGATTTCTTGAAAAATACAAGTGCGGCCAGTGAAGCTAAGAGAGAAATTTCTTATCTGCGCATCTTTGGATGGGAAAGCAGAGATAAAACTGACTCCAGCAAATTAGTTTTAGTTGATGCTGATAAAACTCCTCATGTGTCCCATGGGGAACTGATGGGACAATCCAGATATTTCCAGATCAAGCTGACGACAGTGTACTGACTCCATTATCACACGAGACGTCCCTTTGTCCTTTTGTTGAAGCTGAGCACGTCTCGTAGCTGTGCATTACGTTAGTGTCGGAAAGAGAAAGAGTTAGCAGCACCTGGAGGAAGTATACGGCTTCCCGGTGAGCCGTGTTAATTTTAGCTGCATCCTCCGTTTCAGGATAGACTCCTCAGCGTCTGGCAGCACATGCACAGCGATCACTACCAAAGTCTTGCACCATTTTTTGGCTTGACCTAGCTAAAACTAGTAAAATAATCAGACTCATTTTCAAGACTAGACATTTTCAAACTGGTCAGTATCATATGAAGGTATTTGTTTTTCATTAAAAACGAGCACTGATACATTTCTGCTCTTACTCATTCTCTCTCCTAGCAATGTAATTTTCTGAAATGATGCATTAGAATAAGGTGCACAGATGATACCGTAGACTGAATCAGTTTAGTCACGTTTTACAATTTACATAAGTGGATTGAATAAATAATATCTTTAAATAACTTTTTCCATCAATATTAAATAGAAACTAATTGTTGTTATGTGTTTGTGTGTGTGTGTGTGTGTGTGTGTGTGTGTGTGTGTGTGCACATCTACCTGTGCCTCTAGCTGCTCTTCAGTCAGTGACAGCATCTCATCGTAGGTCATTGTGGAAAAGAGAGCGGCATACTTATGGAGACGAAGACTCTTCAACCACGCAGGAACATCTGTAACACACGCACATGCACACGCGCACACGCACACACGCACACACATACACACACACACACACACAGTAGGATCACACATATTAGTTCCTTGATATATATGCTTAAATATACTAGGGGGACCAAATATTCAGTCACATTCAGACACAGAGTGTGTTAACTCCATTAACATGTGTTTAATCTGTTAATCTGCTGTTTTTTATTCATCTTCTTACATCCTGAGGCAGTATCTCTTTAACATATGGACACTTGACATCTCCTCCTGTCTCCTCTCGGGCCTCGGCCTTCCAGCAAGCAATACAGCAATACGATCGATGTTCAATTCATCTGAATTTCGGATATTGTGGTAGAGTGTAAAACTGAACCTGTGACAAACGAAACAACATATCTGGCCGAGGAAGCGCACACACAACGATATTAAATCTTGAGATACTGATACTCGACACCCAGCGCAAGTCTTTTCTGGCAGCGACGGACAACTGAAACACTTTCTGCATTTTCCCTCTAAAGTGAAACTGACAAACGATAGCTTGTCCTCTTGTTTCAGCCGATGAGGAATGTTACTCTCCTGTTCAGCTGGAAGACAACATAAGAAAAATGTTTGTAAAAAAAAAAAAAAATCCAAGAAAGCTTTAACAGACAGAGATAGCTTCAGAGTAAGGTCAGCAGGGTCGGCCGTTCTGGCCTCTGCTTCCCCTGACAAACTGCTCTAACTGGATCAACAACTTGCCAAAGGCTCCAGCTGAACGCCTGTAAGGCACAAACAGCAGACAGTCATCTAGATTTCTACAATAAACCGGCCCCGTTGCTCTCCGTGTTCACACTTCAGCCTAATAGTGAAGCCTGAAACATCAAACACTGCGCAACAATAAAACCCTTCAGGTCACTTCACAGATCAATTCAGCAAGATAAACACACTCAATTTTAAAATATTCAAATCAAATAATGTGAGTCTTTCTCTCATGTAACCTGATCCACTACGCTTTGCACTACAGTTGGGTGATATGTTAAACTATTGTACAATCGGCCACTGTCTGCTTCACAACAGACAGTGTGTGTGTCTCCAAATGCCATTTTCAAATTGAACAATCATGGAAGATGCACTTCCAAAAAAGAATAGAATCTCCCATTTAGGATCATTTTGGTTTGAATTGGGAGGTGCCAACCAGTCAAAGATGGTGTCTCAACTCCAAGCTGCAGATATCGAGCACAAAGTAAGATAATCCCTGACGTCTCCCTTTGATTCTTTAATAAGTGATTTAAAAAAATAAAATCTCCGACTGCTGTATTAACTCAAAGTCTTGCCCACAGTGGTTCAGACACTGTGCACTGGTCTGTCATACTCACCCCTCATGCCACTGCCCTCCTCGTGGAAGGAGCTGCGATGCAGACCTGAGCCTCCTCCTAAACCGGCCTCCTCCAGGTGCTCGCTGCCCCCACTGCCCGAGGAGGCGATGCTGCTCTGGGGCGAGAGAGGCGCGTGATCCGGAGCGGGACCTCTGGCGGTCCGCAGGTCCTCCTGGGACAGCCAGACGTGGCCCAGGGGCTGGTTGCTCGGGCCGCTCATGGGGGGCGTGAGCGACACGGAGCGCTTCAGGGGACTGTGCTGCTGGCTGCCACCTCCGCTCGTCACGACTGCAACACAACGACAGGACCAGTCAGGTGTGCAGAGCTGCTGCCGGACACTCGCTTCGTCTAGCGGTTTCTCAACACAAAATTAAACATTAATGTGAAGATCCTAACCTGAAACAATACCACAACCAAACCACCTGTCTTAATCCAAACGGCTTCATATCAACAACAACAGTAAAATGTCAAATCATTTCCCTAATAATGTTCAACTTGGAGTCTGACCTCAGGAGGGAGAAAGATTTATCTGCTGTATCATAATTAATAGTTCATGCTGTTTTTAACCTACATCCAGGTACCTTTTTGCATGACAGGAAATGCACAGAGGTGGTTCTGGAGTCTCTGCAGGTAATCTTATAAGATCAACATGATGCAAAGGAGTCTGTTATAACATCACATGCACTCATGTTTGTGTCTCAACGTTCATTTGCTTTGCTGAATCGTTCATCTTTCCGACTACGCCCGACAAAAAAACACATTTTGTTCTCTGCATCTTGTAACGGCTCAACTTCTTATCCAAGACTGACGTTAGGGCTCAACAGCTTTACTGTAAAACTAGCTCAAATGTGAAGTTATGACAGTACTTTTTGTTTGTGAGCTAACTGGACACAGCTGGAGGGAGGAGGCTCCATCTGCCGGGCGGAGAACACACTCCTGAAGTCGTTTGTCCGACATCCAGACTTTAACAAAGTGCACCCCTCAAACGGACGGCTTTTTGATATTCAGAGATCAACCACAGCTGCTGTAACTTCAGCAAGCAAGCAGAAAACAAGCCAAATGTGAGCATTAACTCTTCTACACTTATACTTTTTCTTTGAGAAAAAAATGTATTCTGTTTATTTTCACTTGTTTTGGTTTGGAGACGAGGTGAAAGAAAAAAAAAGTGCGTATCATCACTAATATTTCTGACTACAGGACTTAAATAAATCCAACACCATCTGCCTTTCCTCATCTTCTTCTCTCATCTGATTATCACTATTGATAACAAAACTGTGCTCCTCGGGATGAATTCATGATGGAGATCAAACCAAAGTTGAAATCCAAATATTTTAAGCCCAGTAAAAAGCAGCTCAAACTCTGCAGATTTTTCCTGATGAAGGAGGCGAACTGAACGAAAAGGTGGAGAGCCGAAGAGCTTTTTGTGTCGCCACTCTGACGGGGGTAAGCTGCCACCGACGCTCCGGCCTCTCTCCTCCTATATGCGGTCCTCTTACTGTTGGCGCTATGTATAGGACTTCACGGGCCCCGTTTAAAATAGGTGCCCAGCTAACATTACAAGTTCCAGTCCCTAAATATTAGCCATTTTCCCTAAATACAGTCTCCCACAAAGGCTGCCTTACAAGGGAAAGGACGGATGGTATGTGCTGCTGTGGTTTGGACGCAGGCTGAGAGTATGGTTGGGGGGGTGGGGAGGGGTCAACAGGATGTGGTATCAGTAGCACACAGGTTGATGTGGTTGGACAATTATACTCCTGTAATCACCATCATGAGCAGATGAAGAGTTGGGAGGGTGAGAGGCGAAGACCGAAGTAAATGTCGGATATTACTGATCAAGATGAGATCTTGAAAGTTGAAAGCGTTGATTGAACTTCTTCATTCATCTTCCTCCGAAAATATCCCCACACTGACTCCAGTTTCCTCGTCGTGTACTCCAGTTTAAATCAGTTGTGAAATCCCGAGGTCTTTTGTGCGGGGCCTGAAGCTGCCAGCGGTCAAAAATACAAGAGGATCTTTCTTGGAGCAGGGAGCAGGGCTTTAAATGCGTCTTTATTTATAAACCCTCAGCTGTTTCTTTCATCTCCCAGGAAAAAAAAAAGAAAAGAAAAAAAAAACATGGAGCCCTTGCATTCTTGTCTGGAAATATCCTGCTCTGACCATAGTTATGTTCAATTTCAACAGCCCTGCCCTCTGTGTGTGTTGTCTTCCACCTCACACAGCCTCTGTAGTTGTTGCCTAGGCTGGTCTGACCAGAGTCTATTTAGTGTGATCAGGACGTATTTTGCTGCTTTGAGTGTATTTTTTCTCTCAGAAAGCATCTTTAACAGGGTAATAATGAAACCAGGCTAGAGACTGAACTTAAATATACATTATCTTTGCTGTGCTGCAAAGTTCAAATTTCTTCTTCTTTTGACTGAAGCTGTCTTGTTTGCCACATGAGTTAAAGTGTGAAATTGTGCCTTGATGCAGGCGACTGAGTGGCCACCCCAGACATGGAGGCAACCGTCAGGCCACAGTAGGTGCACACAGACGGTGTAGTGGGTTTGACAAGTTTGACTTTTTTTAATTCGAGCACATGAGCTCGAATCATCTGCGATAGAAAGTAGGCCGTCTTGTATCAGAAATAAATAAAAAGGGAAAAGTAAAATAATTGGGTGGAAAGGTTTGAATCCAGGCTTTTCAGAGGATAACGTCTGCAAAAATCAACAAATACATTAAAAAAGTAAAAGAAATGAACAAACAAACAAAAAAATGTTTGCAGATCTAGTTTGAGGGGCTCTGGGTTGTTTCTATCTTCTTTGTTACACCTTAAACAGGAGTTGTGAATGAAAATAGTGACAGAAACCTTCTCTACTCCTCCTCCTGTTAAACTGAAGGACTGAAGACAATGATATCCAACTTGACAAAGCATCATCTAAAAGTGGGTGAGTTATCTTCTTTTCTCATCAACTCCAGTTTCAAGTTCATAACGTAATGAAGGTGCGGTATAAAAATGTTTAGCTTGATTCACGAGGCAATTTTACCCGATTATAGCCCACATAACATGTCTACAGTGAAAATCTAGTGTCTATCCCCAAGACGCCTGATGAACATGCGACGTCTGTACAAGTGTGTGTTTAACAAATAACAAAAGCAGTTGTAGGTGGGAAGAAGCAATAAAAAGCAAGTACCTGAATTCAGCTACTGAATTTAAGAACCAACTTTATGTAACTTTAGTTCACTTAAGTGATTCCATTTTATACTGTACTGTATTTTTAAATATAGTTAATTTGCAGACCCAGATTAAAAATGCAAAATAGACATTACTTTACACACATCCCGCCTGATTATGTCAAATTATGACTTCACCTCACACTAATTTAACCCAGGCTATTAAATCACATTATTGTATTTCTTACATTGTCAGGTTATCTGCGGAGGCAGCCATTAGAACACCTCATGAAAAGTGACTTCACTTACTGGTGTTACTGCCTCCAACTGTTCCAACCGTGTTGATGGTCGCGGGCACCGAGGATGATGGGTAGAGGAGGAGGTGCCCGTTCTCGCAGCCCTGCTGCTGCTGATGCCAGCCTCCGCCCAGACCCGAATCCCTGGAGCTCTGCCACCCGTTGAGCCGGTCGTCCGAGCCGTAGCGTTGGTGGTGATGCAAGGAGTAGAGGTTGCCCGACGACGAGGTGTTAGTGGAGGAGGAGGATCCCGACGAGCTGAGGGTGGATGGAGGCGTGGACTGGTGGTGCTGGTGGTGGTGCTGATGGTGCGGCCCGGCTGGAGGGGGCCTCTCCAGGGAGTCTCCCCGGGCGGCCGCCCTCTCCTCCAGGTGGTTGAGCCAGAGCGCCAGTGCCGCCCGGTCTTCCAGGGAGGTGGCGGGGTGGATGAGGGCGTAGGAAAGGAGCTGACGGGACTCCTCCAGGTGGTGGCCATGCTCGATGGTGTGGGCCAGGATGCGAGGCAGCAGGCGCATGTACTCGCCCTTGGCTTCGACGTTGCCGGGTTTGAGCAGCGGGAGGTGGGTGAGGACAAGTGAGATGACGCGCTCCTTAGACTCCCCTTGCCACTGGCTGATCACGCCTGCAGGAAGAGGACAAAAAAAGAAAAAAAGAGCATTACAAACCAATAAATCACCATTTTTTTAAACACTGTTTCACCACATGAATTAAAAATGTGATTGACAAATATTAATTGTCTTATTTTCAAAGGGTGGTGGAAATAATTGATTCCATTCATTGATGATCAATAGTTTCAGCTCAATTTTTAACAGACTGCCATTTCTGGAGTGTGGTGTTGGTTTAAAGCAGATGTTTTGGAACGCTTGTTGGTATTTATTAGGAAAAATAAACCATTTATACAAATCTGAAATCGAGATTCATCACATCTAGAATCACTGAAAAATCAAATCGTGACCTTCTGGACCTAAATCAGATTGTAAGGTGGCTGACAATGGATGAACAACCAGGAAAGATAATCAAAAAGAAAAAAGCGTAGTGTAGCCGTGTAGGAAAGCGACTTAAAAAGAAAGTGAACAAGAATTTTCAAAATAAGAGCGCTTTCGCCAATCTCACCAACAGGCACTTTAAGTTGTCAGACGATCGCAGAGGACAGATTTTAGCAAACTGGAGAAAGCTGCTGCTCCAATCGTGGTGGCAAATGAGAGTGTAATTGATAGACGGGCAGGTGGATTAGCTAACACATGTACGGCTAAAAATAGAAGACACCATGATGATGCCAGGTCCAACGCACAATGTCATCTTCCTATTTTGCTCTAAACACTCAGTTCTGTAGGCCTGCATGGCTCTATACATAACCTGGAGGTCATGGAGCTCTATTGTTGTCCGAGTCGGTAGGCCGTCCGGAGCCCATTCCTATCATCTTGGACTCGGGCTATAGATACCAGCTGCGTTAGGACAGCTTCAGGCGGCCACACAAATAGAGACGGGACGCCACTTCCTGCTTGGGCGGTGTGTCAGCGCGACCACGGTCATTCTTAACCCGAAGGATCTCGTCTCTAAATCCGACGTATGAGGCGAAACTAGAAAATACATCTGCCGTCCAAAGATATCCCAATGTCACGGTCTACTTTGCGATGATGTACAGCTCTCTCCGCACTGTCGAGTGGACAGCTGCAGCTCTGACCGGGCAGGTGGACGAGCGCAGACCCTGAAAAAGCTTTTCCAAACAAGCTCATTTCATCCCATCGAAGATGACCAAGACTGATGGATTAAATAATTCAGGCTACCTTTCTATTCCCAGGATGATTAGCAGGATGTACACTCCAAGGTTTCATACTGGAATACCACAAAAACATACAGGTTTAGGTGTCATTATTGGAAGTTTTCAGATCTTAAACAAACTTTTTTCTCTCTCTCTCACAGACCTGCTGAAGCCACAAACCCAGAAAATGTGAACCTGACCTCTCAGACGTCATAAAAAAAAAAAAAAGAAGAATTCTTTGCCCACTCATTTTACTTTCACAAGAGACACAAAGCGATTTTTGTGTTTCACATCTCAAAGATCGAACTATCTCGAAGCTCAGCATCAGAATACAGAGTGACATACAGCACAAGGAGAGGGGAGGCGGGGAGGTTTGAAAGGGTGTTACGGGGAGGTTGTTCTGATGATGAGCTTCGTTGAGATAAAGAGATGAGCCAATCGTTGCTGAGTTTAACACG
>JAOXYL010000001.1:3035762-3056136 GCA_028564955.1 Terapon puta | reverse complement strand
ACCATCATCTGTTACGTTTCCTCTTGTTACTAATAGAGGATGTAAATTAAGACGGTGTTTTCAGCGTAACATTATACACGTAGTCAGACCTTCGCTGAATTATGCTATTTTAATTTTGCAGATAAACGCACTCGTCTTCTAAACATCATAAATCACTGATACACTCACACACTCACACTTATATATACATTTATGGGTGGTGGGAATCGTTGGCCACCTCGTGATTCAGAGGGTCGAGATGCGATTAGTAATCAAGTCTCGATGCATCTCAGATTCAGATTTCTATACATGCTTTTATTCCTTTTGCCTGTAGGCGAGGTTTTAAAAGGTAAAGGTATAATATATGTTACAGCAACAGCAGAGATGGCAGTCTGTTGAAAATTGCGCCAATTAATGGATTATTTACAGCATCGATGCGAAATCAGTCAACCAAGCTTCGCGAGCTGCACCGTGTACCGTCTTAGAAACACGGAGAATCTAAACTGTGGTAGCCAGGTTAGCTCAGCCTTTCTGTTTACGGATAACATAAGTAAAAAGTCAGAGTTTGAAGACCTTATGATTGAAAAGTTTTGGACCATCTCACTTGACATTACCAATCCAACAAACAACACCTCCCTGCTGAAGATGGAGCAGCTAACCTCTGTTATTGTGTTTTTTTCCCCCCATATGTTTAAGTTAATTGAGTCAAATACTGACATATTTATTTTGTTTTCTATTTAAACACTGAGCATTTGCAAATATTTGAGTATCTTGGTGAGAGCTGTGGCCCATGAGCGACTGTTTGATGTTTGTCAGCTTTCAAAGTAAATAAGATTTTGCATTTAGAAAGCATCTGTATGACAAACTGCTCTTTTTTTGTACCATTAAAACATCTTGAGCCTGTTTGAAACACTTCCTTTAACGCTGCTGCTCGGCTGAGTTACTCAGTCACGACCGATGATAGTGTGTCTTTTAGTTGGAGGCCGGGGTGTAAACATACACAGAAACACACATGGCGCAGTAATCCAACGTGCCGCGGAAAGCAAAGCCCGGATCAGAGTCATAAAGAAGCACAGACGGGTTCGGCGAGAAACTAAACCTTGAGGATTTATGAGCCGTTTGATTGCATAATCCCCGCTATCAGTGACACCTCGTCCGCCTTCTCTCGGAGATAACATCAAGAGCCTGACGTGTCTGAGGTTTCGAGCAGCTTCCATCCAGTGTGGAGTCCTTTTCGGCAGCTTGTCCCAAACCCCCCGTTTTCTTGTTTTCACACACACACGCACGCACACACACCTGGAAGTGAGGACCAAAATGAAAAAAGAAAGAAAAAAAAGGCTTTGCTGTAGAGGCTGAGGGGGGAGAAGACGAGCTTTATTTCGTTTTCCCCTCTGGTCGTTTTGGCAGGTTGTCTGTCCCCATTCCTGAGGTTCAGTACGAGTTCACAGAACACGCCGTCAACTTCCAGAAATAAACTGTTTGCTCATGCGTGGGTGCGATGAAATAGTTTGGACAGAGACAAGAGTTTTTTCTCTCTCTCTCTCTCTGTCTCTCTTTTCCTCAGAACGGCCAGCAAGTATGAAAAAAAAAAAAAAAAAATCAGATCACTTCCAGTTTAAACTTTTTATCTCTATGTTAGGGGCAGTGAGTATTTATAGACGCTCCCTCAGCAGAGCAGGTCGCCTACTTCTGACTTAAGCTGAAGGGTGATACTGAGGTTTATCTTTTTAAAATCTTAAAGCTTTCGTGCGTTTTTTGTTCAAATATTCAGTTTCATCAGATATCAGCGCTGATCTGACGCCACACAGAAAGAGAAACGGAGGTCTCAAATAAAAAAAACACTTGACAAATTCGACTTTCTTTTCATGGGTGTTGGCCGCGACAGCTGTACGAGTGAATATTTAAAACACATAAAAAACAAAACTCCCAGGGAGGGTCGGACCAGGCTGAGAAAGTGGTGAATGACTTTCAGCTGTAAATGGCACCAGTATGCTCTGAGTCTTCATCTTTTCCCTTCTTCGCCCCACCCGTCCCTCCTCCCCCTCTTCCATACCGCGGTGTACTCAGGAGACCTTAGCTCCACTGAAGGTGGAATCAGTTTTCCTTTTCCACTGTGTCTTTTTCCCCCCACGCTGGAAAAGCCCCCGTCCAGCTCTCGCCGAGCGCCTGACTCGAGTGTGCTCCGACGTGCCCGCATTCCTAGACAGTACCCCCCACCCACCCACCCACCCTCCACCCCCCAATACCGGAACCGTTTACCGCCTCAGCCGGGAATGCTGATTTCCAGCCCGGGTTCTCATCAAACCTAGTTTAGGCAGAGAGCGCTGCAGGAATTCACTGAGTAACACTGGCCATTATACAACGCAGACTTTCCCTCCGTGTTCATCTGACGCTCAGACAAATGCAGAAGTGCGCTTTCTCCCTCCACGATATCAGACGTTGGTGCCAGCGGCTCCAAAGAAAAGTAATTATTTCACTGGAAGTCAAATTCTGACCTAGATTGAAAGTGCCGCTCAAATTCAAAGTCTTCACCGAGGTTAACGCCCACCCTCTATAATCCTGAGGAACTGATGTCATTTTTAAACTTTGACAAACACTTTAATGATCTCGACAAAAAGACAGAGCCTCCAGGTTGACATCAGAAGAGATTAAAACTTTAACCGTTATGAAAAGTTTTTATGAGCATCGGTACAGACATGTAGCAGGTAATAAGGTAATTTTAAAAAGGACATGGCAGATTTGAAAAGATACAATATACAAATGTAAATTTCCCCATTGAAGGACGAATAAAGGCTTCTCTTCTTCTTCATTGCCAAATTAAACACCAGCTAAAAGAATTAGATGGCAGGATGTCCGTTTTGTTGCTCTTTAGCTTGTAGATTTTTAAAGACAAAATTACATCACTTGTTGCTCTAAAAATCATGTCAAATAACAAGGAAAGTTACTATTCATTGCTCCTTTTTCACCTAAAAGAAAAAAAACTGAGGCTCTATGAATATGCAAACATGGCTCATTTCCAATATTTAATATTTATCAAACATATTTCCTCCCTCAGCAGATGAATGAAAGAGGAGTCTCGTAGCGTCCAAATGCACAAACATCATTTTGCAGTGAAGCTTAAACATCCCAGTGAAGCATCGCAGTGGAGGGCGACTTTGACATTCAACCAGTTTTACATCCCAAATATCTGTGTGTGATCGATCTTATGGACACTTTCACTTTGTCAGCCAACCATACACTTCAACAGCTGCTTCATAAGACATCATTACCCTTATTACATGCGATGCTGCAAGCACTTAAGGCGGAGGCTAAAATTGCAGGAATCCTGGGATTACAGCGCAGAAGTGGATGAAATGACAATTAAACAGAGTGACGGTCGCCGCTCCGGGGGGCTCTCTATCTTCGCCTTCAGCTCTTCAACACAGCTGCTCGTACATGTCGAATCCCGGCCTGCCTCCTTCCAGCTCCGACAGCCGTGCAGGCCAGGTCAGCAGTACACCACACCGCCCGAAAATGAAGTTAGTCATTCAGAACACCAGAGCCACTGTCCCGTCTTAACCCCACCCCTTACACTAACCCTACACCCTCTGAGTGCATGTGTGTGTGTGTGTGTGTGTGTGTGTGTCGTTCTACAGACAGTACTCTGCTCGCTGTTCGTGTCCTCTCAAACTTTCTCCAATATTGTCCCTCTTGGGATTGTCTCAAAAGACGTTTTGTTCTCCTTAAAAAAGGGGGGAGGAAAAACAGGAAGTTACATTCCTCAATAACCACAACTGAAGTGCTGCAGGCTACAGATGACTCCTGTCAAAAGCAGAAATGAAACAGGATTTAAACCTTCACTCTGTGGTTTCTCCATAAAAAATGGACGACTGCGGATGGCAATCTCTCTTTGAGTTGCAGGGTTGGATCAGTATTCAGTAAAAAACGCGTCTACGCATGTGCATTGAGCAATTCAGATGCTCTTAAAAAGTCAAGGAATCACTGCAGTCTAAAAATAACATGCCAAACTACAATAAAAATAAATCCTGTGTGATGCAACTCCGCCCGTCTTTCAATGAGATAGTGACCCCATTGACTGCAACCGCGTCTTGAGTCGCGGATAAAAGTCGCATCACTCGCCGGGTCCCAAAACAAGGCGGCCTCTCAGACGCTCGGAGAAGTAGGTCACTGAGGATTCCATTCATTTGTACACCGCTTTCCAAATAGTTGCGCTTTTCCACTCGGCTCGAGACTTCCAGCTGCACGTTAACCCTTTCACGGTCGCATTTCTGCACCAGCACCACATCATGCGGCATTCGTAACGAATCAGCCGGCGGGCTGACCACGAGGAGCTCGCGGTCGAGGAAAAGCTCCACAGACCTGTGAGCGATTTAGAGGTTTTGTTTCCAAAGATGCTACAAGTCTTTTAGAGATCTTTAGAGATCAAAATGGAGCTTTTCAGCATTTAATCTTCTTATAAGAAGTAAAATGAAAGCTTTTAAATGAAAATTTCAACCACAACTGAACTTATCTGCTGTTTTTTTTCAGGCTTTAAATGCCGTTTGTACAGCTGCGGTAACAAATACCTGCAAACACTCCATGATCAATACAAGATCAGATTTCGTCCAGTGAAACGGCAGACCGATATATCCGCCGGACAAACAAGCCACCACAACATACCAGAGGGATCACATAACCAGACAACCTTCTCAGTCTCCCTTTTTCAGCAGCGTGTCCTGACGTTCAGTCTACGGCGCTCAAACAGGACCGCTGATTCCTCCTTTCTTTGCTGAATCAGCAGGCGGGAAGCGACCACAAGCTGACACAGGTGGAGGGAAAACTCGAGGGCGTGGCCCAAACATTTAATCTGGAGGTGCAAGAAGGTAGAAGATGAAGCCTGTTGCGCAATATTTACATCAACACCGCTGGTTTGATTACTGGATATTAAATGAAAAGGAAAGTAACTTTATCATTATTAAAGCGATTCCTCTGAATAATCTGGCTCTACACCTGCCGCTGTTGTTTGCTTCGTGACATCCACAGCTGATGTGTTTCAAAGGAAAGAAAGGAAAGGAAGTAAATCCGAGTGCGCTGACGTGTACGTGCTTATTGTGATTACAATCAGATCAAAGCATTAGCCGGAAGATGACAAGAGAGGACTTGTAAGAGTCAGGACTGGTGTTTATGTAAATGCAGGCGGTGATTGTAAACCACAGGGTTACCTCACGCTGTAAATCCCTGACCTGCTGACACACAGAGAGACAGCAGGCCGTTGTCAGTCTGTTCTGATGAAACCTCAACAGTGAATTTCTCCGTGATCGTGATATCCTTCCTGCTGCTTCGTTTTAAAATGCTTAACGCATCAACAGAAAAATGATCCCGCCTTGTCGTTTTTGAGAAAACTCTCTAATAAGTTTGGATGGTTTGAACAAAATGAGCAAAAAGAGAAAGCTTTACCTACTGTATGTTTGCACGTTTACTGTCAAATGAAGAATTTGTAAATCAGGATCAATTAAACCTTCCTCCGCAGACTAAAACGACGTCAGCTGTTCCAGTACACAACATGAAGAAATAATTAACAGGTCGTACAGCTTACAGTGTGCTGAAGCAAAAGATGCCAAAATTAAAAAGAATTCAGCTTAAACAGCCCTTAAATTTCCGTTCTTCCTGGTCTTTCCCTCCAATCACAGCTAAAGTAAAAATGATTCTTTGGGTTATCATCCTCATTTTATCAAATCACACAGAAGAGTGAAACGTGACTCGAGTATCGCCACAAACATCATGCGAAGGGATCTAGCTGACTCACACATGATGTATTCAGGAAAAAAAAGGAAAAAAGAGGAAGACATCACCCCCCCCAAACATTTCAACAGTCCGCTTTGATCTCCGACTGTACAAACAGGCCTGACTCTGGGAGGGGTCGCCCGAGGAAACTACTTCATCCGGCACGTTTTCATGTCTCCCTCTTCACAACAAACAATAACAAAGCTGTACACACCGATGGAAACACTCTGTGTGTGTGTGTGTGTGTGTGTGTGTGTGACCGTTAGATGTGTGGCCGCATGCAGATGTTGTTGCCATGGATACACACAGACGCCTGCTCTCCATCGCAGCAGCAGCAGCACTTCTTTCTATTTTTCATGAGCCCAGCTGGTTGCCAGGGTTTTTGTTTCCATGGTCACGCTGCAGTCTGATGCAACAAAACCAAACCAGAACCCCCCCATGAGTGACCTGGAGAGAAACCAACCCACAGAGCTACCGAATGACTGGTTAACTGACTAGTTAACTGAATGCCTGACTGAAAAACTGGCTGACTGGTCAACTGACTGAATCGCTGACAGACACACCGTCTAGCTGGTTGACTGGCGCACTGACTGACTAGCAGACAGACAGACAGCCCCAGCCTCCTTCTACAGTCGCTTACTGAGTAATAACTGAACAGCCGGCTGATCGACTGCCACACTGACTGACTGGTTGACCGACTGACATACACAGGCCCAGCCTCCTTCAGACACTTGCCGAATGGCCACGTTTCATAACGCTAGTGATTCAGCTTTTTAATCCCTCTGGACAAAAGTGCGGGAATGTTTTTGGACAGGAAGCGTCCTCTGAGCCGGCGTGACAGCACAGCCACAGAAAACAGTCACTCGCAAACTAAAAAAAAAAAAAAAAAAAAACTTCTGAATCTCAGACAAAAGAGAAGAGAAGCTGCAACACTTGTGAGTGCTGTGTCTTTCTTTTTCTCTTCTTTTTTGCTGTATTTGTACATGTATTATTTTATAGTTTGCTGTCGTCGCAATATGATTAGATTGTCAAACGTGGCGGCGTCCTACCTGGACTGTTGGCCTCCCCCTCCAGGACCTGCAGCTCGGTGCACTCGGCGAGGGAGTGCTCCAGGCAGAGCTGCAGGAAGCGGGCCTGGGTCGGGCTCACCTTCTTCAGCAGGGACAGCAGAGCCACCGTCTGCTCGCACTCGTTCCACCCCTTGAACCAGCTGGCCAGCACGCCCACCTGATCGCGAAACATCATGGTCTGCGAGGCGGGGTGACGGCGGGCCTGACTGCAGTGGCGGCGCCGAGCTGGAAGAGAGAGCAACCTCCCCCCACCACCACCCTACCTACTCCTCCAAAACTTTACACTGGCGGTCTGGGTAACCCTGGCGACGGCGGTACCGGCTGATTGTTGCTGAGGGGGGTCAGCTGAAGCGCCGCGATGCCATTCTTAGCTTTGGACAGCAGTCTCGTGGTGCCAGCCGGATATATTCCTGCGCTGTCTTCTCTTAGGTGAGCTTGGGGGGGGTGGTTGAGTAGTGGAACAGGGTGGTTTATAAGCTCCTCTCCTCTCCTGCTTAGTCCCAGAGGGGATTGATATTTGATGAGTCAGCTTTCTGTGTCACGTCGGCCTCGCTGGCATTTTTTTTTCCTTCTTCAGGGAATCCCTCTCAAGCCTGCAGGAGGATGTTAGAAGCAGTTAGAGGAGGACACAGAAAACTAAACATTCACCAGACAGCACGGTGCAGCTCTTCATGCACGCCCTTTAGTCTTTTCTCTCCTTTTTCATGCATATGCAATGACTTTTACAGTGCACACTGGAAAATGCGACAGCCTCCCCTGTTGCTTCAGCTCCTGCAGACTTTTTTTTATGTTGTGCTGCAATGAAGGAGGAGGAAAAGAAACACAGCCTTAAAAAAAAAACAACTCATACATGCATTTATAGGTCGCCTCCTCGCTGTTGCATATGCGCATAGGCTTGTGGCATCCACCGCCGAGACAAAAATAAATAAAATTTTTCGCTCTTGGTACCCACCCATTCCTAAAAATACAGCTGTCGGTGCTTGAGGAGCTGCACTTTTTTTTTTCTTTTTTGTTGTTTTTTAGGCTTCTGCATGGACAGAAACCCTTCATTTACTCATTTATCTGTCTATTCGAGGAGCTTTGTGTCATAAAGATGTGTTTTAACCCCGGGGAGAGAGCTGGGGAAAGGACGGAGGGGTTAAACCGAGGAGCTGTCTAAAACTGTCACTTTGCTTCATCAGCAGGCGGAGGAGCACCGCCGGCGGATATGTGGAAACGAATATACTTATAAATAGATATAGAGATAAATGTGTGTATACGTGTGTGTGGAGTTTGTGAACAGAAATAAATGAGTAAAAAATGAGCCTATGTGCGTCTGTGTTGTGTTTTCATGCTCGGAGAAGCGACTTTCATAAGTTGGCGGAGTTACAGCCGCCGTTAGCCGCCCGAGCAGCGACCGTTGCCGGCTGCGAGTCTCCCCGCCGCCCGCTGAAAAACACACGGAGCCCGAAGCGGCGTAAAATGGTGTCATTTCGAGCCAAAATGAAGGCCGGTTCTGGGGTATGTTTGTGCGTGTGGATGAAATGTCGAGTGAGACAGTGAAGGTGGATTTTTTTTTTAAATAAAAATGCAAAAAAAGTTTCGGTGTTTGTTCGGTGGGTCTTACCTCCGGGAGCGCTTCGCATCGCCGGGCGAGTCTCGGAACAAAAGGCGGGCGACAGGTTGATGTTGGCGGGGAGCGGCGCCCCTTCACTCCGGGTCCGTGAGGTTTGCCATCTTGGCGAACTTTTCCAGAGTCTCTCCCCGGCAGACGGGCCGCTCGGCTCGGCTGCTCTCGGATAAAACGCCGCGGTGAAGCAGGACGGAGGCACCGCGGCACATCCTGCTCCGGAACTTTCAAAATAAAGGTCTTTTTACTACACCATCAGCTTTAATATATGTACACATTTTTATACCGTAGAAAGTGAAAGTATTGTGTTTAAGTGGCTAAAAACTTTTAGGTATTTTCTTAAAATACTTCATATCTACATTTCTGTCATAAATATTGTCATTAAATATATCAATAATCGATAAGGCATTCATTATTTAATACTATATAGTCTGTGAATTATCTATATTCTATACAATATAAAAAAAGAAAACATTTATAAAAATAAAATGAACAAAAAAATGTGTGTTAATATTATAGATGTAAAAAGGTTGTTATTTTATCTCTCCTTTCTTTCAACAACATCAAAGTTTGTGGGGGTTTTTTAAGCAATCCAGTAGAAGTACTGTATTTAAGTAGTTACGTATGTATTAAGATCGGATAATACGTCACGTTATATGTTAGTATGATTAAGATCAGATTAAGAGGATGAAAATAAGATTAGATGAGGGTTAAATAATTGTGCAGCGGTTGCAGTGCAAAAAAGTGATCAGATATCCTAAATATATCACATCTAAAATATTTAATTAAACAGTGAAGATTAAGATGCAGTATTTTAACATCATACTGTAAACTATTATAGCAATATCTATCAATTAACCAACACACTTTTATTATATTAATTAAGAGTGAACACACACCCATTGACACGTTCAAAAACAAGATTAAAATAATAAATAAATAAATCCTGAGAGAAAGAAAAAGTCACTGGATCACTAGAGTATCACTAGATATATAAACAGTTTACAAAAAGGGTCATTTATGAGTTTAGTCTTATTTTAGTATTTATTTTGAAGGCCTGACCTGTCAACTTCCGGCTGCGTTCCAGCCGCCTTGAACGAGGGAGGCTCGCGCTGCTCGTTTCCACATGCTAATCATTAACAGAGGAGCATTACGTCAGCGGCTTGGCAGCGCGAGGAAGCACCAAAATAGAGAGAGACAGACAGAAAGAGAGAGAGACAGACAGTTTTCTTTGTTTTTTATTAAAAAAAAAAATTACATATTCACAGGTGGGTCATTAAAGTGTTTTGCATTAAAATAGGTCAATTCACCACAAAAATACAAAATGTAATGTATAGAATAAATAAAATGTAATGTATAAAGTTTCTTCTGTTCATTAGTCAAAGACAGTATTTGATCATCCAAAATTTTTGTGAAACCAAAAAATTCAAATAAATATTGTTTGCACCTCTTAACAAAAACTATTTAATGTAATTCACCTCTGACGATCCTGATTCAATAAGGTATTACTAATTCTTTATACCTGTTTTATATAAAAAATCTCTTGTTTTTAAATGGGGTGATAAAAGCAAATGGGACATCCGATTCTTTGTTCAGGATGTCTAAAGGTTTGTACTGAATAATGATTCTCATTAAAAAAAAAAACTTACAGATACTATAAAAGGTTAGTTCAACACATAGGAGGTTTAAAAGTGTCCAAACCAACCAAAGTGTTTGTGATGATAAAGACACTGTTGTGATTATATTATAAGACCTCAGACTGTAAAAACATTATCACTTGTTCTTCATCATTTAGCAGTAGCGCCCACTTATGTTAAATACAGCACCCAGTGGAAGTACTGTATTTAAGTATGTATAGTTTTGAGGAGTTTTCCCTTGTCTTGTGTTTCATAACTAGTAATGTTAAATGATACATATATTATGATGAACTAAATAAGGTATTATGTAATGAATGAAAATATTTCTTTAGTATTCAAAAATACAAAATAAAATAAAAAAATGAATGGTGCTGTAATGTTATAGGTTTAAAATTAGCTTCATTGATCCCTTCGTTCTTACAACAACATCAATTTTAATGTGTTTAAGTTTTTAGTACACACTGAGGTTATATTCAGTAGCATGATTCTCCAGGCTGAGTGCAGGCGAGGCTGAGACCATCACTGCAAGCATAGGGTCCAGGACCTGCACGGCGCCACCATCAGGCCAGGAGGGAAGCTGCTGCTGACGTCCATCCTGAACCCATGTATAAGTGCAGAGAGGCATAAATCTTTCCTGATTAAAAAGGGCCCAGGATGCAGAAAAACAAAGATAAGATGGAGGTAGCTCACTTAGATTCAAAGGTTTTAAATCAGTTTAAAGCAGAGCAGGTTATTTGCACATCGCCCCAGATTAAATCTGATGGACCATCACAAAAAGGAAGGAAGAAGAGGAGAAGAGAAGTCTTTGCGTCCTCCACGGATTATAATTTGATGAATTTATTCATCAGGTGAGGCTGAGAGAAATAACTTAGCATTAAATGAAACAAGAAACATAAATTAGTTCAAGTGTACAGATTCACGTTTCATTTCAGTGATCTTCACAAAGTCTCAGCGTTAAAAAATGTTTGCAGGAAGGCTCATCTTGGTGTCTAATGAGCATCAACATGCCACAATGTGAGGAGCAGTGAGTGATGTTGTCTGTTTGGATCATTCTTCTGATGTGGTAGCACCTGGATAGGGCTCCACCAAAACTACAAGCTTCAAAGGACTCAAGGTGTCAGACAAGTCCTGTTTTTCTCTCTTTTTTTTTTAAATGAAAAGAATATTTCTGATAATCATGGCCTTTAAAAGTCTCTAAACTCAAACACAGACACACACATACAGTATATATATCGAATCAGACCAGATGTAAACATAACATACAAAAAAAAAAATCTGAATTTAACGCTTAACCACAAAACATGTCAGACTAGTGTTACCTATTATTAACTGTAGTCAGATAAAGAAACAACATCAAAAAGCAGTCAGAGCAACAATAACCAAAACAATCTAACAAGAAAGCATCACCCCCCTCCCCATGATGTAAAGAGACTTGGTACAGCCCAACCCTATAATAACCCCCCAATTGATCATACTGACATATTATAAGGTAGGTTGCATATAATATACGTTTATAAATCGCAAATGAATGCCTGTCCTTTAGCGCCGCCTTGTGGCCGACTGTTGGTATTACATTAAAATAAACAAACACATCAAAACTGAAATATCACAAAACAGCAGAAACTGCGCTTAGTTAAGTTGACATCACATCTAAAGAAATGTTTTCTTAACATTTTATAATATAACTCACGTTATATTGTATATTTTTAATAATATATTAAAAAAAACATTGCATAAAATATACAGCATATAAAATGAAAAGAATATTTGTGTATATTCTTAAAAGGTATATTAATTATATTAGAATATATTCTGTTTAATTATGTTTGTTATGTCTGGAGTGTTAAGTGGAGTGTGAGCCCACAGTGACAGTTTGCTCAGTGCCGCTGATCAAACAGTCACGTATCTCACGTCGCGGATTGGAACTGACAGGAAGCAAATATCAGGAAGCAAAACTTCAGTTTACTCACCGTCTCCACCCAGATTTCTCCTCCTGCTGCTGCTGAACGGCTGAAGCTTTCGTCTCTTTTTTCTCACACATTTAAATATCTATATTATAAGTGTGTGTTTATGTATCCGGGTCGACATGAAGCTGCTGGTCCTGCTGTTGCTCCTCCTCCACGTGTCCGGGTCTGCAGACAGCAGGTGCTTCTGTCAGGTGAGCGACTCTGTTTTTACTCTGCATTATGTCCGAGATAGACGAAGTACAGGTACTGATACCACAGCATAGAAATATTCAGTGCTAGAAGAAGGAAACCCACTTAAACCACACTGTGAAAATGCACAGTGTTAGGAGAAGTAAAAGTTTAACACCAGAGTTTAGAATTACCCAGTACTAAAAGACGTAAAACTATTTAAACCACACTGTGGAAATATTCATTGCTGGAAGAAATACAGAAAGTACTAACACCACAATGCAGAAATATGCACTACTGAAAGACGTAAAAGTTAAAAAATGTACTCGGAAACTCGGAGTACTGCATATCCTGGTACAAAAAATAATCCACTACAAGTAAAAGTCTTAAATTCAAAATGTTTCTTGAGTAAAAAAATCTGCAAAATGCAGTTAAAGTGTTAAAGTACTCAGTGCCATTTTCACACTGTTGAATCATGAAAGATAATGTAAATAAGAATAAGATGAGATGAAGATAAGATAGAAGAAGAAGATAAAATACCCAGCTCACTCTAAAACATGTCCAGCCCTCACTTGAGTTACCCAGCAGTCTCCCCCCTCTGGCTATTATAATGTGATTACATAAACACTGTCCAGGCGTGCAAACAAAGATCCATTATTGTTTGTGAAGATAATGTAATAGCTACATAGAATGTAATTAAAACTTTACAAACACATACAGTACATGACCAGATATGAAAGATTAGATTCACCCACACATTTTTTTTTTCGGTAATGGCCGATCAGACTGACACCATTATCTGATAGAATGTAGATAATATATTTTTATAAATCACTTTTATAAGCTCATTCTTACGCCATGTAGCCCCGCCTTGTGACTGACAGTTGGTATTACTAAAAAAAAACAATCAAAACTTAAATATTGTGAAAGAGCAGAAAACTTTTTTGTTTGGTCAACAGCATGTCAGCAGCTTTTTCTTAACATTTCACAATGTAAATAATAATAACTAAGAAAAATTTCCATTCCACTTTTCTGTAATCGCTTGTGAAATATTGTATCATACTAGGTATACAGTACATAAAACTCAGTTCAACTCAGTATCTCTTAACAAAATGTGCAGAGGATAATCCGTGTTTGTTTTTTATGTCTGACAAAGGTCACAGGTGACCTGGACGACTGTGCCTGTGACGTGGAGACCATTGATGCCTTTAACAACAACCAGCTTTTCCCCAAACTTCAAACTCTTTTGGAGTCGGACTATTTCAGGTTTTACAAGGTAACCTGAAAATACACACACACACACACACACACACACATAGCTCTACTGCTGAGGACTTCTTGTGTTGGGACACTGCAGGTGAACCTGAATAAACCGTGTCCATTCTGGACGGTCAACAGTCATTGCGGTCTGAGGGACTGTGCTGTGAAGCCCTGCTCTCCTGTGAGTTCCGCCGCTCATCTACCTGCCATAAACAAACCAATCACCTTTGTTCATGTCAGCTCGACTAAAACTCTGTCCCCCCGCAGAATGAGGTGCCAGAGGGAATCCGAAAGGCCTCCCACAACAAGGTGAGCCAATCTGAATATTCGAAGCAGCCATGAATCACCTGATGTTTAAATTGTGAGCTGCAGTGCATTGTGGGATTTAGGACTGCTGTAAAGAATTTTTCATTAGTAATAAATAACACATTTCTTTTACAAATAACTTAATTGAAGGATCGTAAGTATTTTTGGGATTAGAATTATTTTTTGAGGGCATTTGAACAGGGATTGAGCGACATGTATGAATGATGGGGGCAAAGTAGAGAGATACTTTTTCTTTAGAATAAATTTGAATAAATAACAGACTGTAGACTTTTAAGGCATGTAGCAAAGTTTGGTATAAACTGTAAACTAACTAATTATAACAATTGCTGTAGATTAATAGATATATTCATAGATTGAGGATCCTTAAAAATAACAAATCCTTACCAACATTTAATCAATTTGCTAAATTATATATGTCAAAATGTGTGATTTGAGAACACAATAACGGCGTATTTTGGGACTGAAGATAATATTAGGGTTGTAAACAGTTTTGCATACAGTTATTAAAAGGAGCTTTCAAAAGTATTCAAAAGTTCAGTAATGCATTGCGCATAATCATAATCGCCACATTAATACATCTCATCATCAGTTTGGCCATATTCTATCATTGTGTTTAAGGAAAATGGAAACTCTCACCAAGCAGCTCAAATTATATTTAGTAAGAGCAAAAAAAGATTTTTGAACCAACAGACTTCTCTGGCAGTCTAAACAGTGTATGATTTACATCTACAGCAAAATATAGCATTCATGTACACACACACACACACACACACACACACAACAAAACTGAGAGAACATTAACTTAAACTCAATGTATGTGTGTGTGTGTGTGTGTGTGTGTGTGTGCGTTCAGTATTCAGCAGAGGTGAATGAGATGGTCGACTGTGAGCAGGCGGAGCACCTCGGAGCTGTAGATGACTCTTTAAGGTGAGTCTTATCAATCAGTCCATCCTCAGTCCCTTATCCGGAACTGGGCTGGGGGGGGAAACTGAGGTGGTGGTCCAGACATCCCTCTCCCCAGCAACATATTCCAGCAGCTCAGGCGGGACCCCGGAGCATTCCCAAGCTAGATTAGATATGTGTTCTAGGGGCCCCATACCTCTTTGGCATCCACAGAGGAGTGTCCAGGTGGCATCCTGATCAGGTGCAGACTCCCTTCGATATGAAGGAGCAGTGACTCTACTCTGAGTTCCCTCTAGATGTCGGATCTCTAAGACTAAGCCTAGCCACCCTATGGAGGAAACTAATTTCAGCTGCTTTTATTCACAATCTCATTCTTTTGGTCACTACCGGATGGCTACTAACACCGGATGGCTCGGAACAACAGCACCGGTACCCCATACTCCAACAAGGCCACTCGGATGACACAGTCGCAGGTTTTCTCTATGTCCACAAAAGACATGTAGTCCTGTGCCCCTCCGAATAACTCAGAGAAGGTAAAGAGCGCGTCTACTGTGCTAATCCGCATTGTTCCTCCTGTATCGGAGGTTTTACAGTTGGTTGTAGCCTCCTTTTCAGCACCCTGGAGTAAACTAGTACTTTTATGGGAAGCAGTGTCATACCTCGATATTTGGCGGCGCCCTTGTTAAAAAAGGGGACTACCGCCCTTGCCTGTCTCTCCATAGGTACAGTTCCGGATGTCCACATGACTCTGAAGAGACAGCCTGTAGTGTCCAGAGCATTCTGCATCTCTGGACGAATCCTATCGACACCTGGCACCTTGCCACTGAGAAGCTTTTTGACTACCACAGCTTTCTTTGCCAGAGATATGGGCGAGGCCTCCACTGGAATTTCCAGCTTGGTCTTGTCCACGGAAGACATGCCTGCCAGGTTCAATTTAGTTCCAGGAGTTCCTCAAATTGCGCTTTCAACCGAGAAATTCAAGTTTGGAGTTAAAGGCCTCACAAATAGGGGCCTCATCCAGTAATGCCCAATCCACCCTCACCACATGTTTTACCATGTCTGCTCAGCAACCTGTTTCCAATGAAGTTGAGCCAAAGAGTCTAATTGTAACAGTCGAATTCTCTGTTTTTCTGTTTGCAGTGACGAGACCCGAGAGGCTCTGCTCAGCTGGAGCAAACACGATGATGAGGCAGAGCGCTTCTGTGTGGTTGATGGTAATATTCAATGATTATATATTATATGATTAATAATACTGCATCCAGCAACTATGCAGATGACTGAACAAACATACAATCATAGTCATATCTCAGATGTTAAAGTACAGGCAAGAACCTCGGACTGTGTATGAGCATATGACATGACAGCTCCCCAAAACCAAAGCTAAATCATCTGGATTGGAACAAACTAACAAAATCAAAATAGTTAATTTTATATAGGTCTTGTCAAGAGTTTTTTTCCTTTGTTCTAATTTGTGTTTTGATGCCATTAAAATAGTGTGAGATGTCATGGATGCGACCTCGATATTGAGGCTCCTTCCTTGATGACGTGATACTCTGGCTCCAAATGGGGCAAGAGCGCCATTTACAGTGCCATTTACATCACCAGTGCAAGATGGCAGCACCCTTATTCAAGATGTTTTGCCTTCAGTTTCATACAGCAGGAGGAGCTCTTTACTAGTTGTCTTCCACTATCCAACCTTGGAAGGTTATTTTAACATTACACATGTCTGATGTCTGCGCAACTGTTCTTCTTCTTTTTTGGTTCAGACCAAACTTTGTTGACAAAAAGATGTTGTAAGGGACTTCCAGCTGACTGAAATGTTGCTGTTTCCCAGATGAAGAGTCACCAGACTCCCAGTATGTGGACCTGCTTCTGAATCCGGAGCGCTTCACAGGCTACAAAGGACCAGAGGCCTGGCAGATCTGGAACAGCATCTATGAGGAGAACTGCTTCAAGTAAGCCCTCACATATAAACACAATTACAGCTCAGATGAGTGGATGTCAAAAAAGAGTGTATAGTCATGCCCCTGGCTCTATGCAGCTATTTGTGTTTATGTCAGTAAATCACTTTATAACTGATCTCCCTTGATACCCCCCTCCTCCAAAGACCATACACTATTCGACGACCACCAGTTTCCAACTTGTTCCACAGCAGCTCTGAAAGTGAAGGTAGGAGGTTTTTATTGATACATTGTACCACGATTCACTTTATTTAGACTGTCGGTGATGTTTATGTATCAGTAAACAACCACTTTGCCTTTATTTACTTACAGCAAAGACCTTTTACAGCTGGCTGGAGGGTAAGCTGACATTTCATCTGAATGATGAATTGATGAAGAGAAATGCTGCTGTGGAGTGTCGTCCATTTCTCTCTCTGTCTCTCTCTCTCTCTCTCTCTCTATCTCAGGTCAGTGTGTAGAGAAGAGGGCTTTTTACCGGCTCATCTCTGGCCTCCATGCCAGCATCAACATACACCTGAGCGCCAGATACCTGTTAGATGGTGAGACACAGCAACATTTGCATGAACCTCTGCAACTCATTCAGCTGTTTATTCACCTACATGTTCTTTGTCTCTTGTTTGTCAAAGATCTGTAGCTTCATATTTGGCATACAGATATGAGAGTGGTGTGAATCGAAGAAGCGTATTTCTTAAAATGTCAAATTCTGACTCTCTGATCTCAACAGTGTCTTTCCTCAGCTTTGTTCACAGTAACTCCTTACCATTCCTCTCTCGGTTCACCCCTTCTTTTCCTCAGATAGCTGGTTTCAGAAGAAGTGGGGTCACAATGTGTCAGAGTTCAGACAGCGTTTTGACAATGAGCTGACGGCTGGTGAGGGGCCCAAGAGGCTCCGCAACCTCTACTTCCTTTACCTGATAGAGTTGCGAGCGCTGGCCAAAGCGTTGCCATTCTTCCAGCAGCCGTCCTTCCAGCTGTACACCGGCAGACCACAGGAGGACCAGAAACACAAAGAGCTGCTGCTGCACATCCTGCAGCTGGCCCGGTCAGTCTGAACCCAGATACTGACACCACAACGGGCTGTTATTGGGTTCTCAGGAGCTCTAGACTTAAATGCTCATTTTTATTTTAATTTCAGTTCATTTTAGTCTTGAACTGCAACAAGTGATTGATAAATTTCCAACTGTTCTGATAATCAGTTAATCATTTTGAGTCTCTCTTTTTTAAAGGACTGTTCAAAATTTTTTATTTCAATTTCTCAATGTGAATATTTTTTGCTTTTTTTAGTCCTCTATGACTTTTGGTCTATAATAATTAAATATACTGTAGACAAACTTTTTAATATTTTTTTCTTTTTAATAGTTATTTGATTATTTGTATTCAAGTTTACATCAAATTTGTGATTAATTTATAGTTATTAGTGGTGGGTAACACCTATAGATTATGTCAAGTGACATTAAAATGCCTTCTCTCATCATTGCTGTATGTATTGTTATATTTCTTGTATAACTGGCAGTTTTGTGTGATTTTTCTCTCTTTCAGATCTTTCCCACTGCATTTTGATGAGACATCCTTGTTTGCCGGAGATGAAAACGAAGCAGTCAAACTGAAGGTTGGCAGCCATTTCAAACTTTGTTGAAGCAGTAAACTGTAGAAATAATAACGAACCGCCACCTTACCGCGGTGGAGGAGTAATTATCCTAGGAGTTGGAGTCCGGGGGATTATGCTGCTGTTAGGTCCCCACACCCTGGAGCCTGGAAAGTCCATGAGGGGCCTGTGCAATGTGGTTTGGTAGCAGACGTGGCTGGGGGCCAAAGATTGTGGCTATAGGGACATGGAATGTCACGTCGCTGGGGGGGAAGAAGCCTGAGCTTGTGCAGGAGGTTACTGGCTAGAGATAATCGGGCTTAACTCCATGCAACTCCAAGCTCCTTGACAGGGGCTAGACACTCCACTACTCACTCCACTCCACTACTTATAGCTCCCCAGCTCGGCTGTCATGTGTTGGAGTTCACGCTGATGAACGAGAGGGTTGATTCGATGTGCCTGTGGGTGCTTGCTGTTGTTTGTGCCAGGGATAGTGTTCTGTCATTGGACAGTTTGTCCAAAACAAACACAATGTTCAAGCATAAGGGTGTCCATCAGTGCACGTGGCACCAGGACAGGCTAGGTTGGAAATTGATGATTTCATCTAATCGCTGGCCATACGTCTTGGATAGTGATGGGTAGATGAGGCGTTATGACACATTGCAAAACTGTATTGATACTATGTCGATACTGTGTCACTGAATACTGACACCTGTTGGACGTTAAAAATCCCTACAGGCAACCTAGATGACAGACTCAACTGACACTGATGTGATGACCTAGTATATACAGTGATATTATTTAAGTCATTTTTATTGTATTATTTCATATCTTCATTTAAATTTAAAATGTATTTGATATTTTTAGATATAGTCAATAAATAATGAGAATGTATAATAAGGTGAAAATCTAAGTGAACGTGTTGTGAATGAGGATGCTTGTGGACTGGGATTTTTTACAAATTTTTATAAAAAAAAAAGTTTTTCCAGCGTTTTGAAATTCAGTCTGTTAAGCTGTTTTTTTTTACACAACTTCTCCAGCTGTAGAAAACACCCGCTCACATGGCACAGATGAGTGGAGTGCAGAGAAATTTTACAGCCGGAGGAGGTTTGCATAAACTTTTGTTTGTCCACAGTCCTTCAGGATGAAATTCAACAGAGCCTCATCCAGCATCTGTTTCCTGGAAGCTTGATGATGAAAATGAAGTGAAGATGAAATTAATAGGAATTAATTATCAATAAAGCAACTGTGAGTAAGTTGTAGAATGGCTTTATACCTGAGTTTATCCTGGCTGTATCTGGGACTTCATTCTCATGCCTGGCCCTATAATGCCTCAGCATTGAGGAGGTGGATTTATTTAAATATGACTGTTCTGTCGAACAAATGCGACATTTGATCTATCTGAATTTGAATTCATATCTATTTATGGCGGTGGAGGAAGTCGGACAGAAGTGGCAGACACAAATATATTGTATATGGAAGAATATCTCTCAGATTCCAAGGGAGGCTGGAGAAGTGGATGAAGATGGATGGATGGATGATTAAGTGACTAAGTAAACCTGAGTCCAGCGTATTTTTCTGTCCTCATGAACCAGTTTGAACATATTTTTTGACTATCAAGGTGACTTGAGTGTGTTTTCTTTTACTGTGTTGATGTCAGGAGGACATCAGACTGGCCTTCTTCAACATCTCCAGGATCATGGACTGTGTGGGCTGCTTCAAGTGTCGACTGTGGGGGAAACTGCAGGCAAGGACTTTTTTTACTACAACGGTTATATAAATGATGTTCAGGATGGGAAATAGTAGGATCTGCAGTGGTGGACTGTAACATGACTCAAATACTGTACTCAACTTTAAATCAGAGGTACTTTCTGCTTCTACTCTTCCACATCTCGGACGAAAATATTGAACTATTCAGTGCACAAAATTTCTATGAGAGGTTTAGTTACTGTATAGATTAAAATACACAAAGGGTTTATAAAATCTGATGTTTTGTATTCAATTAAATTGACCACCCATTTAAAAGTACAGCTTAAACAATGAACCAATTCATTAGTTAGATCGAGATTTAGAGTATTTTGAGAATCATTTTTTGTCATGTTAAAACATTTGAGTTACGCAGATTTGTCAGATTTTCTGCTTTTC
>JAOXYL010000001.1:2803957-2815902 GCA_028564955.1 Terapon puta | reverse complement strand
GGTAGCAATGTTAACAATATTCCTGTCACTGAAACCAAATTCCCAAGCAAGCCTCATACACAGACTGTTTTGCCAGTCATGGCAGACTCTGCAGTTAGCATTAAACCATCTTTCAATACTGTACCGGCTGTGCAGGTGCCATCCAGCCCCACCATGAGGCACATCATACCAAAAAGCCCTCAGCTGAGATCAGACAGACCTGAAAATCGATCTGCAACAAAACCAGCAATAGATGCAAATCCTGTTTCTGGATCTGTTGCTCAAACAAAAATCCACACAAACTCAAAAGCAGACAGTAAACAATTTGTGAACCCCCTTTCTGAGCACAGATCATCTGAGATATCCAAACCACAAATTATTACTAAAACCCAAGTAAAAGAACAACCTAATTTCTCCCAGCCAGTTATAAGTGATAACATTTTAGCAAGTCCTCTTATGAAAACTAAGAATTCAGTTACATCTACGACTGAGACAACAACAACTTTCTCTTCTTCTGGTTATGTGATAGCTAACTATTCTAGCATCGGCTTAGAACAGCAAACCATTGTAAGGTCAAGTCAAAATGTATTGTCTCGAGATATCTGTCAAACCCCTCTGAATTTAGTGAGCTCTGAGACTGGAGTGAAACAGAATAGGCAATCTGTCACTGAAACAAAGAAACCCTTAGATGCTGTAATTACTCAAACTGTCTCACGTACCGATTTAAATAGCCACACAGCTATAAATATTCAATCCCTTGCTGATGCCAATAGAGATACTAAAGCCACACTTAGTCCTCCTACAGTAAGTAAAACTTGGACTGCAGCAAGAGCCTCCCCACTACCAGAGCCAAGAGTTCAAAATGCACCTATTCGAACCTATACACCCGTTCAAACCTATACTCCAACATTGCCGCAGTCCTCTCAAACTCCCATCTCTTCGAAGCAGTCTATGGAAACAAAATCCCCATCAGTCATAAGGAAAGACCAGACAAACCCTCCCAGTATACCTCTTCAAATTACACCTACTACCACTGTTAAGCCCTCTGCTAGGTCAACCAAAGAGAATCTCTCAAAGCCAGAAATAAAACCATCACCAGCTAAGGAAAGTTCAGTGATTAATAGTGCTGATGTAAAAGTATCCTCCCAAATGCAAACAGTAGAAACAAAGCCAGCAGCAAATTCCAGTAAAGAAACTAGTAATACAACCAAAACTACCGATATTGTTTTAACCAGTAAAGCTCCCACCAAGCAGGTAGAACCAAGACCATCCTCTGCCACTGTAGAAACAAAACCCATAGAACCCCAAACTGATTCCTCAAAGTCTCCTCCAGTTGCACTCCAGATTAGCTCGCACACCAGTAATGTTCAGCCTTCAACAGAGATACCAGTAGAGAACATTTCCCCTGCAAAGCCAGCAACAGATACTGAAATGCCGTCCATAGTTAAAGCCACTGTGATTGAATCTGCCACTCCTGCCTCTCTGCCTCAGGCCTCAGTCTCAGTCAAAGCTCCATCCCCAAACAGAGGAATGTCACCGCCATCTCAGCAAAAAACTGGACTCAAAGAAAAGGACGTTCTGAGGACCAAAACTTCAGCTGCAACGAAGGAAGCCCCAGCAGTCGAACCCTCCACGAAGTCAGCGACATCAACTGCATCTTCAACTACTGACAAGAAAACAGTGAAAACGGAGACATCCTCTTCATCTGCTGAGCCCAAAGCAGCCCCAAAAGCGAAAGGCCTTAAGGGAAAGCTCAGCGGATGGACACGCCTCAAGAAACACATGGTCGTTGAGCCAGAGGAGCCTGAGTTTCCACAACCGGAGGTCAAAGCTCAGGTCGATTCCAGTGGCGGCGACAAGAAACTGGATCAAGGTGGTAATGATAAGTTATCAGCTGACCCAGGTGCTAATCAGGAGGTGATAAAGAACAAAGAAGGTCCCAAGGCATTAAAGATGTGGGACGCCCTCCTCTTTCAGATGTTCTCTACAAAAGAAAAAATTATGGCGCAGATCAACACCTCCAAGAAGGAGTCAGATGAGAAAAAGGTCTCTAAAGACAGTCAAGCAGAAGTGCCCTCTTTTGTTAATCGCCTGCCGATTTTGCTGTACAGTCCCCGTTTCGATGCCAGGAAGCTAAAAGAGGCGGCAGAAAAGCCACTCACAAAAATAGCAGCAGTATTTGAAAGGGGGCTGATAAAACGCAAAGGTCAGGATGACGAGAAGAAGGACTTCAACAGGAAAGCCAGAGGATTTGGTTCAACGAAATCTAAAGATATTTAACGTGAACTGTCACAAGAGTATGTTTGGGATTGATAAAAGTGATTTTTGGTGGTTTCTATATGGTATAATTAACCACGAAATAGATGCAATGATGTCAGGTAGATGAGGGAGGTCATGAAATGGAATCATAATGAGAGAAAATGAAAGTAAGTAGACAAATAAGCATTTGTGGATCTCTGCAATAGAATAGATAAAGTTGATTTTATAAATCAGGGCTGCAGTGAGGAGATATATTATTTTTGAGGGAAAAAGTATCTAAACTGTCATTTAGTACTGGTTGATCTGCTTTAGTTAGTATTTGAACAGGAATTTGTCACAGACCTTAAAAGAATTTCCATCCTTTCTTCAAAGAAGCACATACTTTAATATGTAATCTGAATAGCTACAGCTGATGAAAATGTCAGAAATATTTCACTATACTTATAAAGGCTGTTAATGGTCAATAATAATTCATCATCGAAACAGTGTTGATACAGTTGTGGCATCTTTTCACTTTTAGAAGAATCAAACAAGGATATGGCTGACAAAAAGGAAAAATATAAGACAAAGAAAGAGATGAGTATTATTTTTGCTCAAACTCCCCTTGGTAAGATTTTTCTTTTTTCATTTGATGGCCGAGATGTGGTGTTGAATGCATGTACTGTTGATACTTTGATAGATGAAACATGTTCCTTTTGTTATGCTCTACATTTTTGTATTTTTCTAAACAAAGGCTTTTAGTGTACACCGCTGGTAGGCAGTTTTTACTCTCTGTGAAATAAATAGGGCTTTTACATTCCTGGAACTACAGGGCAGATGGGCTTTGAAAGAAGGAAAACAAATGATGAAGGGTGAAGGTCCAGTCACAGCAGATTTAGGTTTATGTAAGTCGGGTTTGAAAGCAAATAAAGCGATGGACGTTCAGGCTTTCAAACAGGGCAGGAAACAGCTAAATTGGCTGGTGCATCTCTTGGAATGAGAAAAAAAAACAAAAACTCACTTTTCAACTTGCAGCATCATTAGTTAAAACATTTAATTAGCGAGATACCTTGGTGTTTGACTAAATATCTGCAAAATGAATGACATTCCCATAAGCAAGACTTGGTGCTAATTAACAAATGTTAGCTTACTGGCATTCTAAAATAAGATGGTAAATATGATAAAGATTTCCCTCATTTATTATCAGCATGTTATTACTGACACAGTAAGAATGATGCCATGTTGATGCTACTCATCAGATGTTATATTGGAGCTAATTTCCTGCCTGCTGCTGAATTGTCCAGGACTTGATTTTAGATTTTAACCAGGATGTAGAAGTGAATACAGATGAATGATGATGAGGCCTGCTGTAGGAAGACAAACTAAAGAAAAGTTGAATGATAGTTGGAGAAGAGGGACAAATATTAGATGATAAGCGTGATGTTTCACAGTTTTGGAGGATTATGTTGCTGCTGTTGCAGATACGAGCATGTTGTCGTAGTTATTTTTGACCCTTTTTGTGTCGATCTTAGATTTTCAAAACAGCTGTTTTTCTCAAGATGACTGTTATGATGTAGAATTAATTTTAGTTGAGGGGAGTTAAGCCCAAAAACGCTTATTATACTGATGCTCAGATTATAAAATGTTTTTGTCTACTGTGTGATTTTAAAAAAAATGCATAAGGTTGAATGTGAAATTTGTCCTGTATTTCTTGTTTTTCACACAATTCGTTGGCTGCCACATAATATATACCAATAAAAAGCTTCACTAATTACAACTTTGGGTTTAAGAGGCGTCACTCCAAAGCTTGTTGTTGAGTTTCAGTCCACGTCTCAGTACTTTACTCCATCACCTCTACTGAAAACATAAACATCTAAAAACTTCACAAATATATACTTTCATTTTTTAAAAGGCTAAATACTTTATTGAACACCTGGTCACCATAGTTCTTTAGCAAATGTTGCTCCATCTGGAAGAAATAGTGCATTTGTTGAGGACTATTTTCAACAGTAGATGAATCTACATTTGTGTATATCAGGCACTAATCCACACATAACACCTGTTAGTTGATCCCTTCATGCAACTTTCTAAGAGATGAGTTGTTGTGAAGATAGTTGAAGTCTTGGGTTTAAATAAAAACTCTTACCTGATGGGGAGTTTACGTCTTCGCTGCAGACGTCGTTAACGGAAACCTTCTCGTACTTGCCGTGACCCGTCACCACAAACTTGTATCTTTTACCAGTCGAGCTCTCCTGAAATTCAACAGACGAAAGAGTATTTATCAGATTCACAGTTATTTACTCAGTAATCCGTAATTTCAACATTTGATGGGATTTTGGTATTTCTTTCTGTGTGTTTTTTTTCCCTCCAGTTTTTGCAAAGTCATTTAGTCAAGTCTATTTTAGGGCTCAAAAGTCACACTCTTTGGTTAAAGTGAATCTAGTTTTCAGTCACACTGTGGAGGAAACTGCAAAAGGTCGAGAGTCAAAGGGTTTGGAAAATAGTGGTCTAGAAAGTCCTGGATCCCAGACTGAGAACTGCTAACTTAGATCATTCTTTTAAGGATTAATTTCTATTTAGGATCTGGTTTTAAAGGAGGCTTTGAGTTAAATCTGTTAAACTGTTATCCAATAAATGTGATGAGGAAGTATCAGTCATTAGTGTTCAGTGTGTGAATTAGCATCTTTCATTCCAAAAGGTAAAATCTCACCTCCCATTATCCCACCGTGTTTAATTTTGTACAAATATAACTGAATGACCTGGATGTGAATCGTGCTGCTGCAGCCACAGGGGGGCAGACTTTCAATAACCGCTCTGTTACTCAGAGCTGAGATGATTTACGCCAGATGAGAAGAGGCTGGGGTGTGGTTGCAAAAAGCAGACAGGGGCAGAAAATAATAATGATTCAAAGCTGCAGTAAAGTTTAGAAAGTTATCAGGCAGAGAGCTGAAGAGAAAACTGACAGGAAAAAAGCTCACATATATAAACAGGCATTGTAAATTACAGTAATTTACAGGCATGAAATGTACATACATTTACGTTTCATTTGTAATTCGGAGTAAAATTCGGACTTACTGCAGGTCTGCAGGGTGAGCTGCACCTGCTCGCATCTTCACTTCCTTTTACCCACTGATTGATGAGATCAGCCACACCGACCTTTAAACCATCTGCATCCTGAGGCAGAAAAGAGGAAATGTTCACCAAATAATACACAAATAAATAAAAAATCTAAATCTGTCTACAGCTCTTTCTGAAAAATCTATTTTGATTATAAATCTAAATCTAAATAAATGTATAAATCTTGCCAGTCAGGTCACAAAATGTCAGTGTATATCCTGGAAATTTCCCATGTTTAGGCTGAGCATTTTTTCTGTCAGAGCACATTTGAATAATAAGGACATTTAAACTATTTGATCAGTATTTTTAAGGTTGAATTCAAACTTTATTTTGTCACATTAATGTCTTTGTTGACCTTCGACGGCGTGACTGAGATGGCGTTTTGGTTCCAGGCCTCTCCAGCCTCGAACAGGCTCTTCTTGGAGGAGACGGGCTCGGTGGGGCTCGTCAGGTCCGTCAGCGCCTGGCTGCTCGACCTGCCGTCCTTTGAGGAGATCTGCGGAAAATAAAATGACATTTAGTGAGTTTGGACGAAACACTGTCGAAGTCTGGGACACCGAATATCAGGATTTCAGTCAAGTTAAAAAATAAATGCTTAATATTCACACTGATGATTTAGCACCAAATTTGGGTCAAATCACTTCATGTTTACTAAAGGGTGGATCTGTCTCATGTAGTACTGTCGGGACACGGTGACAGTTTGGATAAGTTGCCTACTTTACTTTAACTGACCTCGAGAGCCTGCGTGTACTGCTCCAGTTTCTTGTCGATCTTGGAAACAGGACCAGGTGGCAGCGTCTTCTTCACGCTGCCGGTGCTTCGGAGGAACGAATAAAAGTTCAGATCGGTCACAGCAAGTAAGTGCAGTTTATTTCTGCTGTGAGTGGAAATACCATCACATGAGCTAAATACATCTTAGCAACATATGGGAAAATCAGACTTTTCTTCTAAGCTCCATCACACTTAATGTTTGTAACTAAAGTCAATGAAAGTGGAGGTTTTATTCCTGGGATCATTTCCAAGAGGTGGAGACAGACGGGATCTCAGCGGATGAGTCAGACTCGGAGAAGAAGAGGAGCAGTTTTCTGGTTCGTTGTGGGACAGTTTTTTGCAGTTTTGCTACAAAAGTGCAGTCAAACTTTTAAATCTGCCTCACTGCACACAAACACAGACTCACCTTTTCCTCAGAGACTCAGTTCTCTCTATGATCTGAGGAGAGAATCAAGGCAAGAAGGCAAAAAAGGTTAAAACTCACAGAGACTTTTTTATTTTTTATCACTTTTTATTAAGCTATTCAAGGTCTTTTTTCTGAAGCTCCCAAGTTATATTGATGAGACCCTAGTTTGATCATAATAGCAGACATATTTACCCAGAAACTGATGGAGGAGGTATCACAACAATAATATTTAATATAATAATATGATTATATTTCTCTAGCATTGTAGAAAAGTTTAACATGGTCTCACCAGGATTCAAATATTTGAGACAAATAATCTAGTAATTTTGTGAAAAAAAACAGTCGACCTGCTGTTTGCTCATGGCAGCTGCTGACCTTTGACCTTAACAGTGCTGCAGCACTCACCGTGCATTTCCCGTCTGTCGAGACTCTGCTGTTCACTTCGTCCTGAAAAGAGACACATCGCGCTCAGACACAGATCACTGCAGCAGCGAAACGACACGACAAACGAACGCCGGACTTACTGGGTAAAACTGGACGAGGAGTTTCTGGTGGAGCGGGAGGGGAGCATGAAAGAGACAAAACATTTGAGCATCATTAGTGTGACACCAGGAGAAATCATTTTTATATTAATAATTCATGACATTGATTTGCAGACATTAGATACACTGTGACTTCAAAGCCCCTGAAGGGAACCAACATATGTTTATGACGACACTTTAACACCCAACATGTCCTACAACATCCAGAAAACACTGTTTACTGGACTTCTTGAAAATGATTTTAGAAAACTTCCTTACTTGACTAAAATTTGAACATATTATACTTATATATATAGCTGCTGAATGTTAGCTATGCTATGCAGAGAAATGAACTGCATTAACAAAGACTGAACAGGTGATCAGTTGCTGTTAATTCTGCAGCTCTATAATAACTTGCTTGAGAGTAACTTTCCTTCATTTTGGAGAAAACAAAGCCTTTAAAACTACCACTGCTGTGAGGCACAGTGAGTCATCTCCACCTCGGTTTTAGTTGCCGTACTGACGTTGGGAGACTTCATCGTTCAGACTCGAGGTACCTTGAATGTCGGGCTCATGGGGCCGTAACAGTTTAACGGCTCCTCGCCTTCGCTGCTGCTGCTGCAAAAGGAGACCGCAGATCTCCCGCTCACCTCCTCGCTCCTCCTGCCCTCCACCGAGCTCTGAGAAAACATCATGCGAACAACATGCGATGGTAAAGAGAGGTTACTTTAAACGAGATCTATGGCAAAACATTAAGAGGATCATCACATCTGTTCTCTCTCTCTCATCTTAAAAAAAAAACCAAGAAATAATTGAAGGTTTTAAAAACGTGTTCACGCTGCTCACCCACTCTGTGTTACTTGGTGGAAAAAGACTAATGAAACCCGGGCGAGCCGCTGGTGCAGAAAGCAGGAATCTGTTACGACATCTTACACCCGCGCTGCTTTCGTCAGGCTGCACGCCTCATTTCTGCAGAACTGCGAGCCAGAGCGGCATTCTTCCGCTTTATTACTTTCACATTTGAAGCCAAATTCTGTGAACTGTGAGTTTTCTAATAAGCGTGCATGCGTCTGATTAAACGTTAGACGAAACACTGACACGTTTGGAGTTACACTGTGGGAATAATACGAACAAAAGTCCAAATCCCTGCTGGAGGCCTTTTGTAACACCCCACAGTGAGAGAGAGCTGGATGTAATGAAGAACATGCACTTGGTAGCAAACATGGACGCAAACATAACATTTTTTTAACATGTGAGGAAAATCAGCCGTGCAAGCTTTTTACGAGGGAGGAAATGAAGGTTTGATGTTGGGAACGGCGAGTAACAGCGAACAGATCGAGCTTCGTTCACGAGGAAACTCCACAAAGGAACCGCCATTATCAAAAAGGTTTATCCGACTTCAACAGATACAACAATGATTCTCATGCACAAACAGAAATCAGCGTGTCAGTCATCGTGTTGGAGGAAACATTATATAGTTCATAAAGACATAAAACCTCATGAGTCCAGAGGATAGATGCTTCACTGTGGACTAAAGTGATGGTGAAGGAGAAATATTGGCCTGATATAAAGTCAGGGAATCTCCAAAATAATTATGAATCATCTGCTGGAGACCATGAACATCCACAACACGTTTAATTTCCATCTGCATTTTATTTAACTCGCTTCATCTCTGGGTTTTTTTATTGATTGTTCAGGAAATAGCACCAGTTAAAGTCATAATACTTTTGAAAAGCCGACCTTTTCTGCCGTTTTGTGCTTTTTCCCCTCGTCCCTGCGTCTGTCCTCCCTCCTGAGCTGGACGTCTTCCTTGTCTTCGTGTGTGAATCTCAGCTCCTCCTCCTCCTCCTCCTCCTCCTCTTGATCGTCTCCATCTCCGGGGCTCTGCGGGGTTTCTGCCGGCCTCCACTCGCCCCGCGGATCCACCTTCAGCTCTTCGTCCTCCTTCTGCTCCACCTCCCCGTCCACCCGGCAGGTCCCCCCGCTGCAGAGGAGGGTATGGAGCCGGTTAATAAAGCGGGACGGGCGCAACTTAAACTTAACCAGGAGGGAGAGCGGATCACGAGAACACGCCAAACCAGACGCACCGCGGCCTCATGGTCCCCGCCATCAGGTAGGACGTCCGGTCCGGCAGCCTGGCGTCCTGCGGCAGGAAGACCGTCGAGCTGTAAGACGTCCTGACTTCCTGTCTGCTTCCGGACGACTGCAACGAAACAAAATCGAAGCAGGTGACACGTCTGAAGCTTGACCTTCACTCCCTGAGCAGCTCTGGAGGACTCGTAAAGGACTCGTGAAGGACTCGTAAAGGACTTGTTCAGTCTTTACAAGCCACCACATTTTGATCTGTTTTGATATTGTAGCACATGTGCAAAGCAGAGATGTGCTTTCTCTAAAATAGTCTAATAATCCCTGAAGCCCAATGCTTAATTAGCATGTTAGCATTTTAGCATTCTCCAAATCAAGTTCAGGGATCGTCAAAGTTTTTAAGCAATCCTGAGGGGAACACGAAAGACAAAGCATCCAATAAATTTCACTAAAAATGACAAAAGATTAAAGGATTTTTTGGTTTTTCTGGGAACCATGAACAGTCTATACGGATGTGGTGGACCAGGACCAACATGTGCATCCTTAGAGTTGCTGGTGTGGCTGAAAATGACTAAATAAATAAGCAGGTTAAAGGTGATCTGCTAGACACATCCAGAACAATAAGACACTTTCTCCAATAACCTCTCCAGTAACCACTGTGCCGACCTTCTCTGGAGGCCTCGTCGATGCTTCCTGGGACCGAATCCTTCGCCCTGGCTCGTGTTCATCCTCGCCCCCCTGCTGCTCCCCCCCGCCGGGCTCCGGTTTCCACTGTTGTGTCGAGGCTCTCGTCGCCCTGACCCTGCAGTCGTCCTGCACCTCCGGCTCGCTGCGACTCTCCAGCCTGTGGCTCCAGTCGCTGAAGCCCTCGTCCTCCTCCAGGACGAAGCAGCAGCTCGGCTTCAGCTCCTCGTCCGTCCTGCGGAGAGGAGGAACGTTAACCTGACCGAGTGAGGAGACAGATGCATTATTTTCTAATTAATGGACATGTCAGTGGTCACTTTTTTAGCTTCAATTAGTAAAAAAAAACTCCTGGCCTGAATAAAACTTTGAGTTAAAAAAACTGAACATGCTGCTGCTTCACACAAACGGGAGGAAATGAAGGCCATGTGTATGTGAGTGCGTATGTAAATGAGGCTCACATCCTCAACATATTCATGCGGGTGTTTCATGACGTAATGTGGACTGAATACATTTCTTTGTTCCAAATGTGTGTTTTAAGCATTCATATCCTCTCATGTCAAATGAATGTTTATTTTTCTGTTTATGTGTCACAGACATCGAATGAAGCTCTGGTTGAGAAAACAGTCGTCCTGGTTTTTAACAAGCTTATCAGCCATCTGTTTGTTTGGTGTGGGACACCTGCAGCATCTTTTTAAAGAGACACTGAGAGCTGATTGATGTTATTTTTTCTCATAGTTGAACAAACATGGTTCCTTTTCTTCTTCTTCTACAGATTGATTTGTGTGATATATTTGTTGCTGCTGATGTGTTGTTTTATTTCCATGCCCAGGTAACTGAGTGTCCCTGATGTCACCCGGAGGTTTCTGACAGGCCGGTGTGTCGACAGGTGGCAGACGGGGCCTCGCAGCCTCAGGCGCCATGGCAACAGAGACGGCGCCCATGGAAACGGAAAACAAAGAGGCGGCGTGGCCTCCTGTTCCAGGTCAGCTCCGATCAGCAGACTGGACCTCATCAGGGCTGAGTAAACACCACCTGATGGGTTTTTCCAGAGAACTTTTGGTGGTTTTTAATGTTAGCTGTGTGTTTGACCTTTGTTTAATTCAGGCTGACGGAGAATGAATCACAGAGCAGAGCACACACAGTTTCTCCTGCTCGGTTCAGTCCTACATGTCGCTTTCAGTTCATTGTTCGTCGTTCCTTTGTTACGTTTCTGATCACATCCACTTTATGCTTTGTTTGTCTTTTAGTTAGCAGTGTTTCTGAAAAAATGCTCAGCAGGTTTCTATGAAATCTGGCGGGATGTGCAGGAAGAAATGGAAGAAAAGATTCATTTTTGTTTGACACAGTCCACAGATTTTTCTGCAAAGTGACTTTTTTTAACACTTCTACAGAAGTCCCTTCACTCATAAGTAAATTTAGGTATATAAAATCTCAGAAAATGCTTGACTTTTTTATATGCTACGCCATTTTTCTCTTAAACTACACAAGTGCATAGCTAAAGTACAAATTATTCCTCTCTTTTTGAGAGTTGAATTTATCATTTAGTATTAAGACAAAACTGTCGAACTGTCTTAAATGGTCTTGATGGTTTGTTTTTTTCGGAGCATCAGTATCCACCTGCTGTGGAAAAAGCAGTCGGCTAAATGAGTGAACTGATGAGCAGACGGCATTTCGCCTCACGGTGCCGTGAACGTGTCGGCTCAGCGGCTCGGTCTCGGGTGACGAGTTTATTTCCACTGATCACAGCTCTGAGCGTTCAGACAGAAACTGACGCTGCAGCATCACAGGGTTGTTCAGCTGTAATACACACTGATGATCACACACACACACACACACACACACACCTTTCCCCTGTAATCAGCACTGCAGGTAACGGAGACTCGGCTGTAAACATCAGTTTTACATCCAAACAAACAAACAAGTCATCCCTCCTGCAAAATTCAGAATTTAAGGCCTCAAACCTGTCAGTCCCAAACGAAGCTGAGGACATTTAAAGAGGCACGAGGCATTTTTAGCGACTTGGCAACCCAAATAATGTTCTTACTAAAGGCTTACTGCCAATCACTGAAGCAACAGTTAGAAAATTAGATTGAAATGACAACTAATTATAAAACGAAAAATCTACGACCACATCTAGCAGCAGG
>JAOXYL010000001.1:2409029-2419448 GCA_028564955.1 Terapon puta | reverse complement strand
GTCTCTCACCTCTGGTCGTCCTCGTGTGCGGATCCCCGGCGCTCTCGCACACGCCGGCGAGGAACTCGTTGACCTGCTTCAGCGACAGCGAGTTGTGCAGCGTCTCCAGCGGGTAGATGGACGGCACCATGGAGCAGCCTTCGAATCCTGCGGCAGAGGAGAGACACGGCGCCCGCGGGCACATCAGGACTCGGTTAGACCGGGCGGCCGGGAGAGGAGCAGGCAGAACCGCTTCGACCGACGCCACCGCCACCCAAACAAACAAACTACACCTCCGCACGCCGCTCTGACTTCCTGTTTCTGTTTCCGAACGGGCCCTGACCCCGCTGATCTCCTGCCGGCCTCTACGCTTCATTTCCACGCAGGCAAGTTGCAAAAAAAACAAAAAAAAAAACACAATCAAATCAATAAAAACATGCCAGACGCCGACACAACATGACACCATATCAAACGGCGATTCACTTCACCCCAAACGTCTCGCAAAAGCAAGCAGACCTCGGGACGCGTGACGTTTTCTCGCTCTCTCGCTCCGACGTTAGCTCATCCGCTGTTAGTTTCACAAACCAACCGACCGGAGCCGTTCACAGTCACGAAGCCAAAACCACAGCGTCGCCTCCTTCCAACCTTCCCGACGCAGCGTGGAAACAAGCAGGAGTCACATGCTGGTTAAGAGTCAGGAAGGAGGACTCCAGAGTGGGAGGCGGATTAAAAAACACCAGAAACTTCACGAGACACGGAGGTTCGGGGAGGGAAATGACTGACGCCGCATCAATCTGCTTGTGTGTCACCTGAACGTGTAAATATTCATGAATCAGGTTGTCGAGAGTGACGCAAAGTGTGTTTTTTTATTTCACCTCTACTATAAATGTTTGAGGAACGTCAGCACAGTTTTTTAAATCGTTTACTGAACACAAGCAGCAGGATTTTATCGAAGTAAAACAAACAAAAAAAAGTCTAAAATTAGCAGTTTCCTGATTTAGATCAAAGATGATGATGTGTCGAGTCTTTGTGATCACTGTGGGTGTGAAGGTTTTTCTTTCTGGCTTTTATTTCTCTTGTTTACTGTTTTTTTAGCCATTTTTAGCATCTGTTGCTGCGGTGATAATTACACTTCATTACTTTCAATTATTTTTCTCCCACATGGGCGGGTTCAGTCTTAAACCAACAGAGGAAACGGTGAAAATGGAAATGACGCGTTGATGTTTTTATGTTCGTCTCTAAACAAGCTGCTTGGTTATATAAAGTTTGGGGAAGTAAATGTGATTATTATGAAGAAAAGTGGGAAAGTCTGAAATTAAAACCTGAGAATTTTTTTTTTATTTATTTATTTATTTTTTTAAAAAATCAGGAGAATCGATAACACATCGTTTTTGGTGTTTTTGGTGTTTTGTTGTTTTCGGTCCTTCCTGTGTTGTGTTGTAAATAAGAATGAAAGTTACTGTACTAACAAAATAGCACAGAGATGAAATAAGTGAAATAAAGTTTCTATAATAAAGTCAGTAAAGGGTTTTTTGACCATTTACTTTTGATTAGAGCTGAAAGAAATCCTCATTTTTAACAAACAGTCCTGAATATTTACTGCTTCCAAAGGCTCGAATGGGAATATTTACTTGTTTTCTTTGTCTTTTATGATGGTAAAGTCGATATGTTTGGGTCTTGGACTGTTGGTTTAAAAAAAAAGGGAAGGAAAACTGCAGGGGGGGGTCCCAAAGATCCCAAAGAGCTCACACCACTCCAGCTTGCAATCTGCACAACCACAGAAACAGGCGAACATGCAGGAACATCAAGAGGCAAAGCATGAGGGTCGACCACAGAACAGGCACAGGCCCGACTGAACCGTGAGCGTGAGGCCGGGGGGGTATGGAGGGCGAGGGTGGGGGGGGCCAGGGGGGCTGACCGTGGAGGTACTCTAGGGGGTCCTGGCCGGAGATGAGCCAGTTTCGGAAGAGGCGGAGGTGGTAGGAGCACTGGTGGAGGTGGTGGGCCAGCGCCCCGTCCAGAGAGAGGTGGCAGCCCAGGCTGAGGTCGGTGGAGAAACGCCTCAACAACTGGGCCACGTGCCGCTCCTCCAGGGGCTCTGAGGAAGGAGAGGGAGAGCGAGGGAGGAGGAGGAGGAGGAGGAGGAGGAGGAGCAATACAAAAGACATGAAACGATAGGATGTGAGCGAGGGGGAAGGAGAGGAGAGGAGGCTGAAGTACGATGCAGGCGAGAGGGGGAATAAGGAAGAAAGAAGGGGAGGATACAGAGAGAGGAGGAGGAGGAGGAGGAGGAGGAGGAGGAGGGGGGCAGTGATGAAGGTCGTGCTGTACAAACGCAAAAGGCAGCCAACAGCTTATCGAAGACCAGAAGAAGAAGAAGAAAAAGAAGCAGCAAATCAACTCAAGCGACTCTCTGCGATACGAAACCATCCAGCCAAGCTCGGAGCAAAGACAGAAAATAAAGAAAACATCATCTGATCCTTCGGCAGCTTCACAAAACTTACTTTAAAAATAAAAACCTCAAACTAGCGGGAAACTGCGAAGGAGCAAACGTCTACAGGAAGCGGCGGAGCTCAAAAAGAAGAGGAGCCTCAGCCGCCTCTCCAAAGAAAACAAGCTGTTAGATGTGCAGACAAATCTCCTGTCCACGGAAACAAAGAGCGTCTGTTTTTTTTTTTGCAGTTTGTTTGGAGCTGCAGGCGCCGCTGGGGGCCGTCGTACCTTTGGCGGTGCACCAGAGGGGCGGAGTCACCGCCACGGTGGACGTGTCGTCTTGTGTTCCTGTGGTGGACAATATACGTGAGAGAGAAACAGGCTAACGTGGCGCGTGGAGGCGAGCGGACGGCGGATCTCGGCCAAAAGCGAATTTTAAAAACAGAGATTTAAAGCGACCCCGAGTGAAAGGACAGGAAAAACAGCTGATCACGCGACAACGCTGAAATCTAAGCGTCTACACTTCCCTCAATGCTCGTCAAACGATCCAAAAATCAATAAAAGTGGAGACTTCCAGCTGGAGTCAGAAACTGTCGCCGTCATTAAGCGTGAATAATTTAACATTCGCCCTTTTTTCAAGTCTCGGACTCACCCAGACAACCACACCTGTGCACTGTGAGGAGGAAAAAGCATTCGTGTGCTCATGAAGACAAAAACTGAGCCATGTTTCAGGACAGACAAAGGAGGTGGGATGAACGAAGCTTTAACCCTTCCCCTGTGATCCACCTTTGGTCCACACAGAGCGGGGTCAGAGGTCAGAGGTCAGAGGAAGGGTTAAACATTCATGTGCCGCTGGTGGCGTTTTAACGATGAGCTCGACTCACATCCTCGACAATGAAGCCAACAGGTGTGTGTTTCACGTAGTTACAGTGCACACATGCACACACTCACACACACACACACACACACACACACACATCTGTCAACTGGAGGAAAAAAAAGCAAAACAAAACTGAATTACTGGGTAAATGGTGATCGATTTACAAACTGTATGCAGGATGTTAAACAGGGTTCCCACCCTCGGCTCCATCGCTGCTTTTTAAAGTGAAAACTGTGAGATTTCTAGAAAATTTAAAGATGAATCTGGCTGCTGTTAAAGGTCTAAAGAGGGTTCACTTGTTACCTGCATGTCAGTATGAAATTTTAAAAAAGGAAATGAAAAGATTTTACCTGTCTTCTGTTGGCTTACTGGTGTCAGGGAATATTTCTCAGCCTGTGTTGTAAAAGATCTTCTGTGGCTCATGAGGACCGGGCTCATCCCGGCACCGAGACTACTCTTTAACAAAAAACTTAACGAAGTTTAACGAAGCACAGCTGAATTAGACGAGCAGGATCCAGAGTTTGTGGATCTGGACCCGGATTACGGACGATGAACCGGGCTCTGTCAGCGTCTGCTGCTTCGAGTCGGTACCTTCTTTGTCTTTTGCAAGTCCCCAAACTTTATTTATGGAATTAAAACAGGCCTTTGGGTACGTTTATTATGAAAATCTTTGACATCAAAAAGGATTTTTCTATTGGCTTTCTGACAAAATAGCTCGCTGATGTGACAGAAAAACTCTTTAAAGTTTCTTGTTTTACTGAATAAAGTGTTTTTACTGAAGTTTTCCCTTTTCAACGCCCTATAGAAATTCCTCTGCTCTGTATTTTGTGCAAACATGACGAGGAAACGCTTGTTTAGGCTGCGTCCAAAATGCCTCCCTCTTTACCGAGCGCTGCTTTTTACCCACAATCCAATAACGCGACGTGTAAAAATAAATAAATAAAAACTGCTGCGCGACCTGACACTGATGACGCAAAAGCAATGATGATTAGTAAAGTGTGTAAAACCTGAATTCACTCCTCTCTACTGAGTAAAATATTAGTTCATTTAAACATGGCCGCCAACCACTGTGTGTAATTATGTGTTTATGTAGGACGAGAGGAGAAAAAGTCGCCCACACAATAAATTAGTAATAAATGTCTGTGAAATGCAGAGCGGATGATTCTGATTATTGTAATCCTACTTTGTTAATCATCCATCAGATTAAAGTGAAGTATAAAGACAGAAACTGCTGCTAAAACACTGTAAGTTTGAAATGATTCCCATTTCTCCCTAAAGATATTCAGAGTTTTTAATCAACAAAGTGAGAGCGTCTGTATTTTCTGAGGCCTTTGTAAAAATCTGCTGACATTCCCTGTGTCCTAACTTGTTAATATTTCACAAATTCAGTGACCAGTGGGAACCCTGATTAGAAAGAGAATGTCAGGTAGTGTTAGAAAAGTAAGAGACCAAAGCATATGGGTAAACAACAAAAAAAAAATTAATTAAAAACCATTAGAAAAAAAAAATAATTAAAAAAAATAACGGAAACCTGGAATGCTTGAGGGCCATGTGGAAAAAAAAAAAAAAAAACCCAAGGTCAAAAAACAAAAGTTTGAAGACATGCAAGACAAAGGGAGGTGAAGTGGAAAAATACTTGAAAGAAGCAGACGTACCATTAGTCGGATGCTTTGCAAACGACACAGAAAATCGTTTTACTGCCGGCATAGACAACAACTCTGAGGAAATAAAAAAAAAAAAATTCACTAGTGTTACTATGAGCCACAGGAACTTGTGTGTGTGTGTGTGTGTGTTTTATCATTTCCCTGCTCTTTTCTAATGTGGACGCAGTGGTGGGAAGATTAAGCGACACCTGATGAGTGAAGTTTCTGTTAAAAACCTGATGCCTGAAGATGTTTGAAGATGGCTGTGGGGCAAAAGAAAACACACGGATGACGGAGTGAGGTGGGATGTTTTAACTCAGGAGGTGAAGAGTACACACCGAGAAATAGAAAAGCCAAATATTCAGGTCTGATTTGTGCTTCCCTCTCTTCTGACCGCGACCAGATAAACGACGACACCCAGTGAGCGTCTAACAAGGAAAAACATCCGCGGGTGAACCGGATTAAGATGCTTCAAAAATAAATATAAAGAAGAAAAAAAAAAGAAATGAAACCAACGCTACTTTCACGAGGGAGCATGCACAGTTTGGGCGACGGCCTCCGACGCTTCCTCTTGACAATGAGGTGCAACAAGATGGATGACAAAGACCAACAGGCGGCTACGTGTGAGGCGAACCGGGAGGACGGCGGCTGAGGAGGCCGGATGTTTCTATAACGCCACAGTGACACCTACTGGACGACACGACGTCAACATCTGCCTCTAATCGGCGGCATACACAAACTTTATGTTGATCCCTAATGATTAACATGTAACATTATCAAAGGAAAACAACTCAATTCATATTTGCACAATTAGAATCGTAGGTTTTTAACTCAACTAATCAGCAGAGGGGTAATTTATTCTGAAAAAATATGCAAAAAAATAAAAAAATAAAAACACGTCTGACTATCATGTTTGTCTTTGAAGCCTTGTGAATGTTTTGCATGTCAGCTGTGTTGGATCTATAACCAGGTTTATCTTCAGTGTGTAGATTTCACTGCAATCCTGGAAAATCTGACACTGAACAGACTGTGATGGGGAGTCAGTGTGCAGCCATGGATCATGCACAGGGGGAGAAAAAAAAAACAATAAAAATAAAAAAATCAAACATGATTTTTGGAGAATGAGGGGCAGAAAACGGACACGTACTGATGAACAGTTGCTTCGTACATGCACTTGTTCTAAAAAGAAAAGAAATAAAAATCAGACTGTATGCTGCTCAGAGAGAAAACAACACCTCAGACTAAAAAAACGCTGCACAGATGTTACTGCAAAAACAACAAAACTTCATGTAACTCAGCCAGGAGTGAACCTGACTTCAACCAGACGTTTACGACACTGCTACTCTGCAAAACTGAACTTACGAAGCTTCTTACCGCTCTCAAGTTTTACCTGGGCCTGAAGCAGCATATCTACAAACTGCTAAAAAACAAAGAAAAACACCAATTTTACTCAAAGTGGTGTGGAGGGAAAAAAAACAAAAAAAATGATGGAAAAATCCAGTGGTTTTGGTGGCTAGAATGAATATGGAGTCTAAAAATACCACTAAAAACACAACTGTAAAATACATGTATGAGCATACATGATATCTAATCTCACTTTTCTCATCATCTTCCAGTCCAGATAAGTTATTTGGCATTTCTACAATCAATACTAAACCTTTCTAAGTGAGCATTTCTACTTAAAATGTTTGTGTGCCCAGTTTCCCAGCAGGGGCCTCGCTCAGGGGCGTTGATCTTTCTTTATCTTGGGACTAAGAAATGTGTGAGACTCTGATCTGCTGTTGCCCTGTGCAGGTTTGTGAAGGAGCGCGGTCTCAAACACGTACCGTCTTTGTAGGACAGACTGCCGGTGGAGAATTTTTTGCGATGTGCGCGTGCGTAGTCCTGCAGGTTAGGGGCGCTAGAGGACCCACCTAGGACTGTGGTGCTGAAGAGCCCGGCGCACTGAGAGCCTGCGAGGGGGGGGGGCGGGGTGGGTTAGTTACCACTACATATCATGCTGTTACTCAAAACAGAGAGAGAGAGAGACAGGAAAGAGAGGAAAAGAGACAGGAAAACAGAGAAAAAAGACAGACAGACACAAAGACCCGGAGGAGGCCATGCATCTCGTCCCAACATCACTTCTCCATCAACGCGCCGGGAAACGTTTAGCCGCCATGTCGGGATAAAAAAAAAAAAGGCTAAAAAAGGAAAAATCCACCCTGAAATTCTCTCAAAGTTTTCTCATTCATCTTCCTTTCTGTGTCCTACATTACCCAGAATGCTTTTCAGAGTCCAAAAAAAAAAAAAGAGTAGCACAGGAAAAGAAGAGAGCTGAGAGGAGAAGGTGTAGAAATCAGACTGACAGGATGACTTTTCTCAGAGGAATTTCATCCTGTGTGATATATAAAAAGACAACTCCAGAAAGAAATCGCGGCCGTTTCTTCGTTCTGCGACGGCCGCCGTGTTTATCGCTGATGTTTTCGGCCGCAGAAGCCGCACGTGGCTGCGACTGAATTCATCACATCTCCGAGACAGTTGCAGAAATTGCAACGTGGGGTGGATTTTTCTTTTAACAGCCTCTACATCAGGGCTAAACGGCTGCAGAGTCAGTCAGTCATTGTCTCTGGATTAGCGTTGAACGGGGGGGGGGCATCTCACTGCGATGGACAGGCGGGGCGGTGAAATGTTAAATCTGTATGGAGCCACGTAAAGGTTAACGCTCGACAGACTTCAGCCCCTCAGTGGAGAACGTCAACATGAGCCACTGGTGCAAATATTTCATGACCTCCATCGCTTTAACTCCTCAGAACTGATTTCATAAGAAAACAACTTGAATGTTGAGAACATTTTTAAAAACACTGGGCTCATCTTCCAGACAATGATTAACTACACTGTCAGTCTAAACAAAATTTAAATGGAAAATGCAAAATACACTTTAACTTGAATAAAAGCAGCATCGTTACAAAAGCAAGATGCTGCAAAATGTTTTTTTTAAAGATGATTTTAGACCCAAACAGGCTTAAATAGAACAACAATCCCATCATTGGTCAATCCTTTGTATGTGGAGCGACTACATTGATAAACGTGAACATTTACATCTGGAGAAACAAGGTCAATGGTGCATGCACTTCTCACACACACACACACACACACACACACACACACACACACACACACACACACACACACACGTGTATCATTTCCATCAACGATAATGCCCTCCCGGATAAAAAGTCACCCGATGCCCATCCCTCCCACTCGGAGCCATTTCGCGCTGCCATCGATTACACGCGGTTGCCACGGAAACAGGGGCGCTACCTACCTAATCCACTTTGCTTCATCTCGGGAGACTGACGCGAGCAGAGCGAGAAGAGACGGTAGCTGCCCACTTTGGAGGACGACGTCTCTGACAGGACCTGGTGGGGGAAAACACACACACACACACACACAACTCAGAAGGTGTGACGGCAGCTTCAGTGTGTTTACAGAGTGAAATATGACCCGTAAACAACAGAACTTCTGGGTCGGAAACCTTATTTTTGACTCTTTTTAGGATGTTTGATGGTTTAACTTTTATTCCTCAGTGAAATAAAAGCTGTGTATTTTTGTGAGCATCACCTCCATGGATCCCGTCTTGTGGTTGCGGATGAGCGGAGACTTCCTCTGGATGGTGATCGGCTCCGACAGCGGCACGGCGCGGTCGGTCTCGTCTCGTGAAAGATCCTCCAGGCTGCCGGGGTCGGGCTGCTTCTGCCCGTTCTGAACCAGGCGGAGAAACACTGAGTAAATGAGCTGAGATTTTAAAAAAAAAGGAGGAGGAGGTGGGAACGGTCGGAAGTGATTCTACCTGTCGTGCGACCTCAGCGGACGCCGGCCTGAAGCCGAAGCCGGTCGGCGCGTTCTCCTCCTCCTCGACGCCTTTTACGCCCGGACTGAAGTGAAGCTCCACGTGGAAACGCTCCTCTGAGGTGAGGTCCTGCAGGAGGAACGACAGATATCAGGGGTCTTTTTCTGAGACACAATCTCCATTTCATAAAATGTTCTGTCACTTGTTTCTTTAAGAAAAGCATCAATACTTAACTCTGTCTTATCAATAGTTTCTTAAAGTTTTACCCTGTCAGAGCATAAAAATCTGAGCAAACGTTATATTTAACTCTCGTGGTATGTTAATATTTTAGGGTGGAGGTGCATGTTTTTGCATTTTTTTGTTGTCAAAACCAACTAAACTGTTTGTATCTTATTACTTATCTTATTATTTAAACATATATTAGAAAAACCAAGAAATATGATATTAGTTTTACATAACATTGTTTTCCTCACATTTTCAAGCCTTTTTTTTATTTAAATGCATAAAAAGTTATGAAATACTTCTTCTTTTCACAGTCAAATTAACCTGTTCACTTATAATCAAGACAGATATAATTATATAATAATAATTTGGCTTTAATAACGATAACGACAATGCTGCCTTCATTTAAGGACAGAAGGGCACTTTAAAAACTTTAAAAAACATCACAGGAGGGATAAGTAGGAAGTGTTATCGATTATATATGGATCTGTTCTCAAGTTTCATTCATTCAAGCTTCAATTTATCATTTCTGTTGAGTTGTTCTTTAACAAAAAAACCTACACATGTATAAACACACACACACTGACAGCTGGGTGCTAACAGGACGATAAGGTGTCAAGCTGCCTGTAAATAAGGCAGATAAATAAAAACAAAGCAGCTCTAACTCCACCTTATTGTTGTCTTCATACAGCATGATGACGATCTGAGTCATGTAGTTGAGTTCAGAGACGGCGCTGAGGTAATCCATGGCTCGTTTCCACTGCTGGTCCTTCTCCTCCTGATACACACACACACACACACACACACACACACACACACACACACACTTTTAACCTTTACTCTCATCTGAGCAACCTTCAGATCAGGCGGGATGGACGATCGCTTACGTCGAGCAAACCTCCGTAGCGGAAAATGCTGAGCAGGGAGTGGACGTGACTCTCGCTGGTGAAGTACAAACGCGTCCTGACGTGGCGTCCGGGCGACATCACGCCACGAGAGTACCTGCGAACGAGAAGCCGCCATAACAGGTGTTTCCATCGTCTAAGAAACAGCCTCACGTTAAACTCAATCAGAGGACTGACTGACTCACAGGGGGTGCAGTTTGTTGACAGACTCGTCCTCGTGGGTCCTCTGCAGGTCGAGCTGGATCTTTCTGACGAGCGGGAGGCAGTAGGCGTAAGCTATGTCCAACTTCTCCACTTTATTGATGCCGTATTCCTGACAAAACACAGAAGAACGTCTGATAAACACTGCACAAGCTCTGGAGTGTGTGTTTAATAGTTTAACCCTCTAACGCTGAACGTGTTGCCACCGACACTTTAGATTATCATAATTAATGAACAGTTTGCTCTATTGGAAAAACTCCAACGGTTTCTGAAAGCTGAGACACTTTACAGTCGATATGGTGTCATTTCACTGGGAAGCTGCAAATA
>JAOXYL010000001.1:2204073-2214086 GCA_028564955.1 Terapon puta | reverse complement strand
GATGGTAACTGAGTACATCTACTCAAATACTGTACTTAAAGTACAAGACTGAAGAGCGACTTTACACTTCTAAGAAGATATATTAATTTAAGTATATATAATATCAGAAAGTATATGATTATAATAAGATTTATATTATGTAAGTATTTATTTATAATGTTGCAGTTGCAGAGTGTAAGCAGTACATTTACTTGCACTGCACATAAAGATTTGAGGCATATTATCCATATTATATTACTTTATACTTTATATTCTGCTAATATTGCTAATGTATTTTACACCACAACATTTATCTGGCTTCTGTAAATACTAATTAGAGCTTAGATTTATACGTCACAATATCTACATAGTTGTAGTTATGGTACAGTTCATACAGATGTTGAAATGAGCTCCAACCTGACAACATTAAAATATTGCTTTGCAGTTAATGAATCAGGGATCAAATTATAATAATTCATATATAATAAACAGCTTCAATAGAGTGATTTTGCATAATAAGTACTTTTATTTTTGCTATTTTTAGAAAAACTTGCTGCCAATATGTTTGATTCTGCACACAGAACTTTATCTTATTACATATTTACTATAATATTTACTTAAATGAGGGCAGTGGTGAAAAAGTGCTCTGATCTTTTACTTAAATCATAACTACCACAGTGTGAAAATAAGTAACTTCAAGCCTGAGGATGTGGTGTTAGTGGTTGCAATTTCACTTCCACAAAACACACGACTAATGCGACAGTGTGCAGCTGCAGACTGAAACCAGCCCCCATGAACAGATTATAAATAAAACAAAACACTGAAAAATAATACAGTTTAAATAGTTTATTACAATATAGTGTTAGTTTCAGTGTGATGGTCTCTCAGTATATTTGTTAATTAGTAATAACTTAATAAGTAAGAGGATCAGGACTGTAGATCCATCACACCCTGGACGGAGCCTGTTCCTCTTTGGTTGGTGTTGCAGAGCTCTCACATGAAGGGTTTGTTCCCTCTGCCTGTATATACAGTGAAAATTTAACACAGAGACTCAGAATCAAACCCTGCAACTCCAACATCCACTGGACCTGTAAATAAATCATCACAATTACATTATTCTGTGCACACATATCCACCAACTTCATGCATACAAAGCTACCTGCTGCAGTAATCATATTTATTTCAGCACCATGTGCACTCTGCACCATTACACTACTATCTTACTGTTGTTGTTGTTGTCATATGTTTTATCCTATGCATGTATATATTTATACACTTATACGCGTGAGTTTATTTTTATCATGTCAATCTCTATTTCTGTGCATGTGCAATGAGTCCCAGCTGGTTTTACCTGTAGGAGGACAGTAGTGAGTAGATTTTACCTGTATTATAACGGTTTCAGGTGTCTACGTGGAGGGAAACAGCGCCCCCTGCTGCCGCCGTGAGGAAGCGCAGCGGCTCATATCCTCCCGGCGGCCGCTGGCCTTTGTGTTCCAGCCCCTGAAACGAACCCGAACAGCGTTTTCGCTCCGGTTTTTATTTTTTTGAAGGGGTGCAGGTTTGTGAGCTCCGCGGTTCCTCCTCTCTCCTCCTCCAGCATGGACCGGCTGTAGCGGCTGCGGCTCCCCGGCGACGGCTCACTGCGCGGCGGCTTCCGGTGTCCGTCCGTCTGCTGGAGGATGGCGTCCGGCTTCACCCGCATCCCCTCCGCCGCCGGTGCTCCGAGCCCCAGACACACCGAGCTCCGCCCGCCCCAGCCCGAAGACGGCGCCGAGAAACAGCCTCTGTAGTGAGTACGTTTTGTTTTATTCCCCGGTGAAACGTGTTTTTTCGAGCAGATGCGCGGAGCTCGGCTGCAGGAGGCGGATTTTCCCCCGCTTCGTCTCCGGGGAGGCCTACTCCGAGTCCGGGTCCGTCCGCGGCGGAGCCTCGTCCGAAGCGGAGGACCAGAAAACGTTATTGTGGCCTCTCAGAAAGCGGCGAAACGGCTCGGGCTCGTCTTTCGCTGCATTTTATTAAACATGCGCACTTTATTTGCGTCAAATCCGCCGTTAATATCCCGCAAAAACGAGAGATTTGCGGTGGTAATCTGAAAGGAAGTCCGCTTGTTTAGGAGCGATGTTTAGCCGTTAGCTGATGTCGGGCTACATCCTGGATCAGAAACGTGAAATAATCTGTTTAAAATCACATTTATCTCCGTTTAACCCACCCGGATTGAGCAGTCGTGTTATTCCGGAGGGATTTGCGTGGTTTTATTTTTTAAAATACGCGATAAAAAACGGGAGATTTAACAAACGTGCGCCCGCTTTGCTTTCCAGGAAATAGACCGAGCCCAGCTCTGGTTTTTGCTGAAGCTGTAGCATCAAAGCTAAACTGGCTTAAATTTGAGCTTTTCTGTTCGCGGCTACACATTATCTGACATCTGTTCACACAGTGCTGCTTTTATTCTTCTGAAGGATGATTGAAGAACAAGTTTAAGGCCTCCTCAGCTGGTTTGTTTCAGTTTTATTCTGATTAAAAATGAAGAAAAGTCACTTTATTGTCACTCTGTGCCGATATGTAAACAATAAAGACCTGCAGGATGTAGTTTCTGCCTTTTTCACTGCTTTTTAAAAATGCATCACGTTGGAAGCTGCACCTTTATATGAATGCATTCACTCATTGTAATAATGTTTAATGTTTATTTGTGTTTTCCCCCCTGTTAGGTTCTCTGCTCTGCCTCCAAGGACGCTCACTGACACTGTGATTTGTTAAACCACATCCAGTCCCTCCAGTTTGGCTCTGAACACCTCCTTCCAATCATCCTCATCATCATCATCTGCTGAGCTGAATCCTTACATGCGAAGTGGAAGGATGACGGAGGCGTGGCAGCAGCAGCAGCAGCATGCGGTGGCTCCACCCTCGGTCGTGCACACGCTCCCCCAGGGAACGGACAACCCTCTGGGCTGCGCGGTGTACGGGGTCGTCCTGCAGCCGGACGCCTCCCTGCAGCAGCCCCAGCACGCCCAGCAGCTCTCCGTGCAAGCCCAGCAGCCCTCCTTGCAGGTAGGGGGCGAGAGAGGGCACAAGTGCGGAGCCTGCGGCCACGACATCTCCCACCTGGCCAACCCCCACGAGCACCAGTGCATGGTGAACCAGGACCGGTCCTTCCAGTGCACCCAGTGCATGAAGATCTTCAGCCAGGCGACGGACCTGCTGGAGCACCAGTGTGTGCAGGTGGAGCAAAAGCCGTTCGTGTGCGGCGTCTGCAAGATGGGCTTCTCTCTGCTCACCTCCCTGGCCCAGCACCACAACTCGCACGGCAACGGAAACAACCCGATGAAGTGCTCCATCTGCGAGAAGACGTACCGGCCCGGCTCCGGGAACGTCACGCCCACCTCGTCAGCTGCCAACCCCCAGCAGCCCTCCACTGGCGAGACGTCCAGTGGCGGCGCGGCGATCAGTGCCTCGTCTCCTCCTGCGTTTGAGGCCTCCGCCCCCGACAGGCCATACAAGTGCTCAGTGTGCCATAAGTCCTTCCGGCATTTGTCCGAGCTGACCCGCCACGAGAGAGTACACACTGGTGAGAAGCCATACAAATGTGACACGTGTGACAAAAGCTTCAGCCAGTCTTCGCACCTGGCGCACCACCAGCGCACGCACAGCTCCGAGCGGCCGTACAAATGCGCCGTGTGCGAAAAGAGCTTCAAGCACCGCTCCCACCTGGTGCGGCACATGTACGCTCACTCCGGCGAGCACCTCTTCAAGTGCAATTTGTGTGAGATGCACTTTAAGGAGTCGTCCGAGCTCCTGCACCATCAGTGCCAGCCAGAGGGGGAGAGGCCTTTCCGCTGCGGTTCGTGTGGGAAAAGCTTCAAGCGCCCGTCGGACCTGCGGCAGCACGAGCGCACGCACTCGGAGGAGCGGCCCTTCCAGTGCGAGGAGTGCCAGATGAGCTTCAAGCAGCAGTACGCCCTCGTTCGCCACCGACGCACTCACAAGAATCCAGCCGATCGACCTTTCAAGTGCAACCTCTGCGACAAGGGCTTTCTTCAGCCGTCCCACCTGCTCTACCACCAGCAGGTCCACGGCATGGAGAGCCTGTTCAAGTGTGCGTCCTGCCAGAAGTCTTTCAGCCAATCGGGAGAACTGCTGCGGCACAAATGTGGCGGCGAGGTGGAGAAGCCCTACAAGTGCGACGTGTGCGGCAAAGGTTACAAAAAGAATTCGACGCTGCAGCGCCACCAGAACTCTCACTGCACAGAGAAGCCGCTGAAATGCTCGCTGTGCGACAAGCGCTTCGTGTCGTCCTCCGAGTTCGTGCAGCACCGCTGCGACCCGACCCGAGAGAAACCGCTGAAATGTCCCGACTGTGAAAAGCGCTTCAGGTACTCGTCCGAGCTGCAGCGCCACCGGAGAGTCCACACCGGGGAGAAGCCTTTCAAGTGTGCCAGCTGCGACAAGAGCTTCAAGCAGCGCGAGCACCTGGCCAAGCACCAGAGCGTGCACTCGCGGGAGACGCAGTTCAAGTGCGTGTGGTGTGGCGAGCGTTTTGTCGACCTCGCGGCTCTGCAGGAGCACACGGTCCAGCACACGGCCGAGGGCGAGAGTTTCCCCGAAGCTCCCTGCATCCCGTGAACCGAACTGCTCTTCAGCCCCGAGCAGCAAAACTTGACATGAACCCTCAAAGCAACGTGTGCCAGCTCCGCTCCCCCATTTGTAGTTTATAACTCGCACCCCTTAATTATGTTTAATGAGTTTTTAGTATCTGTAACGTCAAGATGTTCATCCTTGTCCTTTGTTGAGTAAATGACAAAACGCCCTCATTCGACAGCGGTTAGGATCACTTGTCTTGTTTTGGCACACATGGAAAACTTGAACAGAATGGAAAAGGTGTGACGTAAAAATGTGGGAAGATCTCGGTGTCGTTTGGTGTGGGACCTTCTCCTGTGGTTGCATGTGTTCGTCTGTTTCGTAGCTGTTGATTCTGTTGTCGAGAAAGATGACAAGAACTCCCAGACAGTCGTTGGGTGTGTGTGTTTGTGCGTGCGTGTGTGTACGTGTGTGTGTGTGCGCTCACCTGTAAGCTCCTCTGAAATCCATGTGCCTTTTTTTACCGATCACTCACTTTGTGTTTTGTTCGTTTTCACGTCCAGTGTAGATGAAAAACCTCCCATCCGTACACAGCGGCTGGCTTGTGCAGCAGTATCTTTTCACATACTAGATCTTAGGTAGTATCATCTGTTTGTGCATGAATATTTATCACACTTTAATATCACTGTTGTATTATAGGTTTGATTTATTTAGGAAAAACATCCTAAGAAGAAGAAGAAGAAGAAAAAAAAGTGGATTTGTGAAAATGTATAGCCTGTGTCCTATGAAATCTGTGTTGTTGCATCTTTGTATTAAAACAAATGACGTCTAGGTAACTAACCCATACCTATCATGTCATACAAACACTTGACATGTGCAATAGAACATGCACAATGTAATATTTATGACTACTGATTCATGGCATAGTCTACTCTGTTATATTATAGATTGTGTGTATACGCTTATGTAAACATTGAAAACTGTATAGTGCTTATGTTACCTGCTTTTGTATTCACCACGAATGAGCTTGCAGTATTTTGCAGGCGCTTTTTAGTTTCAGTTGCAGACGGATTATCAGGAGGTTTAACCAGACGAGACTTCTTTAAAAAGCAGTATATCGCTCACTTTGCCACAAACTAGCTGCATTAGTTACTGTGCGATAGATCTAACAAAGTAATATTTTTTATCTTATTTTGAAGAATTGGCCTTGTGACATCCTCTTCCTGGTCCACGCCGGACGTTCAGCAGATTAATCCGAGTAGCCTCAAAAGTTTATGTGTTGGTTTATGCCGGGCATAAAGTTTAAAAAATATTTGTGTACTCTAGTTTACTGTGTGGGTTTCTATATTCTGTACAATCTTTGCAGTATATCTTTAAAAGAAGGTTTTTTTTGGAGTTTTAAAAATCATGCACAAAGGGAATGACAGCAGGCGACTCATGGAGGGGGGACGGGACGGGAGGGGGGGGGCGTGGTTGTGGTTGTGCCATGGTTTGAGTCCTGGTGAGTCCGCTTCAGAAACCTCCTGCAGGAGGTGAGCGAGTGTAAGGAAGCGTTGGATTTACACATATGGATATCAATATAGACTCCTGTTCATACTGTATACAGACAATTAAAATAAACCACCCTTATGAAAATACAGACGCTCTTTTTTTATTTTTTATCGCAGCAGACATGTTGTGTCTGATTGTTCAGATTAGAGCTGAACTTGAGGATTATTTTAATTATTAAGGATGATTCTCAGTCAATTTCCGTGATTATTTGTCTGTAAAATGTTCAGACGTTTTAACAACTAAACAATTAGCAGATTCGTTGAAGAAATAATTGAGAAAGTGAAAAATGATGAACGCCTTAACAGACTGCAGTGAGGCCAGAAGTCTCTTTTGGGTTGCAGCTAATGATTATTTTCACTTTGTTTATCTTTTTTATCATTTTTCTGATTCAATGATTAAATGTCTTGTGATAGTAAAGGCATCAAATATTATTGTGAAGCTGAAACAGGACAATATTGGACATATTTGGATTAAAATAGTTCAGCATTTTTAAGGGTAAATATTGGTGAATATTTGAAAAGACGGTAAACTACTGTATGTTTTACTCTTTAGTCGACATTTGTCATTAGTACTTTGAATAGTTCGACGACTTGTTTCACTATAAAGACTAAGAAGCTGTTTATCATTTATTAAAATTGGAAATTTATTAGAGGCAGCTAACCAAATGTGTTTAAATTCTAACGAATCAACATTTTTTTCTTTTACCTGAGTCTGATCAAACTGATTCAGCCCATCTAACAGAGACAAAGGAAGCACTCAGATCCTTAAATGAAAGTACTAATACGATGTTACATAAAGGCCTGCACTTAAAATGTAATTATGGAAAGTTCTCCAACATCAATACCTGACAAAGTATAATCATTGTTTTATATTTATATATGTTACTATATTATGTTTAATACATTGTTATATATTTTAGTTTACATTTATTTTTTATTATCATTTTTATTGATTTATTATTTTATATTTGTTATATATGGATATATGTGTCATCTATTTTTAAATACTAAATATTGAATGCGAATATATATAATTCATAATATATTAATAGACTAAATTAAAAGTAAATATATGGAAATATCATACATATAATCGGATATGTATAGAAAAATAATAGGATACATATAAAACAAATATATATATACATTTAATAGGATATATAAAAAATAAATCTATATGAAAATAAATAAACGTTTCTCTGACGTCATCGGGAGTCTTCGGGTCTCGCTGGTTCACTTCCGGGTGATGTTTACCGCAGAGGGGAAGCTGATCCCGGCTGAGCTAACGAGCTGCTGCTGGAAGAACCACCATCATCCATCTGATCGCATTATCGATCCCCGATCAGCCTGATATTAATCGCATTATCGATCAGTGCGGAGCGTGCGGAACCGCGGCGGTCCACGGAGAGCACCGAGCCGGCGCGGAGAGCTTGATGCCGGGCGGACTTCCTCTGAGCTGCGGGTCTCTGCGACGAGGTTAGCCGCTAACTTTAGCCCCTTATTGATCAAATCTCCACCAATATCGATCCAAACTATCAGCCCGCGGTTTGAACAGCTTTAATCCGCATCAACACTCACATTTATCGTCCGAAGGTGGAGCTGTATTTCTGCTTTAAAGCCCCAAACGATGTGATTTTATGTTCCGCTCGCGGGGCTCGGTCACCGTCAGTAGCTAGCTGCTTGTGGCCGAAAACGACGCCCTGCAGCCCGGATCGGTCCAACGACAGAGACCGGTGGGTGAGAACCGGACCGATCCGCGGGGACCGGCCTCTGATGCGGCCGGAGAGGAGCCGCCGGGCCCGGGGACCAAAGGCCCGGAGAGGCGTGGCGGGCAGGGCTGGGTCCCATTTCAGCGATTTAACGGAGAAAATGCAAAAAATATGTTGTTTTCAGCGGTGTGGAAAGATACTCAGAGTACAAATACTCTAAAAATACTCCATTACAGAATTCCTAAAAAGCAGAAATCAGAAATACAGTCTAAATATTCTTCATTGCATGTAAAAGTACTGCATTTTAAATGTTGTTTAAGTAAAATATATATAATATAGTGTAAAATGCCCTGAATTTAAAAGGATTATAGTGTAAAAATGCCATTTTACACGTAAAAATGCTGGTTTCAAAATGTTACTTGAGTAAAATATAAATACTACAATCTAAAATGTCCATTTACAATGGAAAAAAAGTCATATTAGACATACTACAATCTAAAAATACTTACAAGTAAAAGTCCTGCATTCAAAATGTCACAGAAACCATCAGCCAGATGAACTAAAAATATTTTTAAAAAATTAAATATTTAGTTTTTATGCCCAAATGCTCATTTTTATTTTAGCAAATAAGGTCTTCGTAAGTGCATTTATTGTTCCAGTTCATCAATGTGGAGCCAAATGTAAATATTTTATATATTACATGTTTAATAATACTGCATCATTTCATTATATAAGACCTGAAAACTGCAGTATTTTGAGCTCTGATGGTGTAAAAGCAGAATAAAATCACAGTATGTGGCACTGAAGTATGTAAACGTCCTTATTTACGTCCCCTCTCTGGTATTCGGTGAACAATGAAGCTTTAACTGATCTGGTTCAGGTTTGACGAGTCGAGTTCAGCAGGATTGAGTCTCGTCCTGGTCTCATGTGGTCTGGGTGCAGAAAATGCTGTTTTGTTTGTTTTCACTGGTAGAATAAAGTTTTTACAAAATCTGAAGCCAGGTTTTTAAAATGTCTGCAGACTCGAGTTGTTCATCTTATCTGAAGTCGGGGAGTTTAAATGTTTCTGAAACCTGAAAGTGGGTTTTAACTTTTGAGTTTTTCAGCTCGAGGTTTGAAATGTAAAGAAGTTCGATAATTCCCTGCGTGGTGACTTTTCTCCGCTCTGGTCTCCAGCTGATCTGTGAGTTTAAGCACAGTGTTATTTCAGGTTGACCTGCTCTGTGAGGCCTAATGGAGAAGCTGCTGTGAATTTCTCTTTTTTTCTCTTTTAAACCTTTTAAACTCTCCACAGAGCCTCTGTGTCGATCAGGTCTGACGAATCTGATGTGAAGAAACAGGAAGATCGTATTGTTTTAATAAAAATTTAAAGACTGCAGCGCCCATTTTTAGTGCTTAAAACTGCATCACAACAAGTAGAGCTGATTTATTTATTAGTTTAGTGACAGGAAATTAGTCCTCTGTTATGAAAAATGCTAAAAAGATATTAGATATGTTTCACATATATGGAATAAAACTGTCTTTGGGCCGATGGTTGAATAAAAAAAGACATTTTAAGATATTTCATTGCGTCACTTTTGGCTGATTTTAAGTTTTATACACAAACAATTCACTGAGAAAATGAAGTTTGATGAATTAATAATGAAATTGTTGTTATTTCCTTGTCTTTTATTCACGTTTTCTCTCTTCCTGTCGTCCCACAGCTGGCGGCTCTTCATCCCATCTTTCCCGTCAACTTCCTGCTCAGGGGCCTCACGCGCTCGTTCGTCGTCGCTCTCTCCGTCTGCACCGCCGCCGCCTCGGACCGGCCTGACGCCTCCCAGCGGGCGCCGCGAGCAGCAGAAGCCCATGGTCAGCGCAGCGCGGCGGTCTTAGAGCCACGCCCCCCGCACAACCGCTGCCCCGCCCTCCAGCACCGAGCACAGTGGTTTTCAAAGGGAGGGGACGGTCCTCGACACGGAGCCGCGAAGCCAGCGATGCCCGGATCCACGCCGGCCAGCAGCAAGGCTCGGGTGTACACCGACGTCAACACACAGAAGAACAGGGAGTACTGGGACTACGATGCACACGTGCCAAACTGGAGGTACTTTAACTTTACTTTAACTTTAACTTTAACCTGTTTAACACAAAGCAGCATCGCACACCGTGATGTTAGTCTGCACAAAACATCTGTATCACAACATCAGAGCTGCACAACTTTATT
>JAOXYL010000001.1:2173194-2185904 GCA_028564955.1 Terapon puta | reverse complement strand
ACGCACTCCATGATCCCGACGGCCTGCAGGGACACGAGAGACCTTCATCACCGACATCGTTATCACTTTCATTATCACCAACATCACCAACATCACCAACATCACCAACTTCTTCATCATCATCATCATCACCTTCATCACCGACATCATCATCACTTTCATTATCATCATCATCAACATCACCTTTATCATCACCATCATCATCAACTTCTTCATCACCAACATCACCTTCATCATTATCACTTTCATTATCATCATCATCACCACCAACATCATCATCATCATCATCATCATCATCACCTTCATCACCAACATCATCATCATTAACTTCATCAATATCACTTTCATTATCATCATCACCTTTATCATCACCAACATCACTAACATCATTATCACTTTCATTATCATCATCATCACCACCAACATCATCATCATCATCATCACCTTCATCATCATCATTAACTTCATCATCATCACCTTTATCATCATCACCTTTATCATCATCACCAACATCACCATCATTAACTTCATCAATATCACTTTCATTATCATCACCCTTTATCATCATCACCAACATCACTAACATCATTATCACTTTCATTATCATCATCACCAACATCACCATCATTAACTTCATCACCTTCATCATCATCATCACCTTTATCACCAACATCATCATCATTAACTTCATCAATATCACTTTCATTATCATCATCACCTTTATCATCATCACCTTTATCACCAACATCACCTTTATCACCTTTCTCATCACCATCATCATCACCTTCTTCATCACCACCTTTTTCATAATCACCTTTATCATCATCATCATCTTCATCACCATCATCACCAACATCACCTTCTTCATCACTTTCATCTTCACCTTTTACATCATCACCTTCTTTATCATCAACATCACCTTCATCATCACCACCTTCTTCGTCATCTTCATCACCAACATCACCAACATCACTTTCACCTTCATCATCACTTTCGTCTTCACCTTTTACATCATCACCATCATCATCATCTTCTTTGTCATCATCACCAACATCAACATCACCATCATCATCACCATTGTTGTCATCATCATCACCATCACCTTTTACATCATCATCACCTTCTTCATTATCATCACCATCATCAGCATCATCATCACCTTCTTCACCTTCATCATCATTTTCATCTTCACCTTTTACATCATCACCATCATCATCATCATCGTTGTCACCAACATCACCTTTCTCATCACCATCATCATCACCTTCTTCATCACCACCTTTTTCATAATCACCTTTATCATCATCATCATCTTCATCACCAACATCACCAACATCACCTTCTTCATCATCAACATCACCTTCATCATTATCACTTTCATTATCATCATCATCACCACCAACATCATCATCATCATCACCTTTTACATCATCACCAACATCACCATCAACATCACCTTCATCATTATCACTTTCATTATCATCATCACCAACATCATCACCACCTTCTTCGTCATCTTCATCACCAACATCATCATCATCACTTTCACCTTCATCATCACTTTCGTCTTCACCTTTTACATCATCACCACCATCATCATCACCATCATTGTTGTCACCACCATCATCATCACCTTCACCCTCACTATCATCATCATCATCATCATCACCTTCTTCATCACCTTCATCACCATCACCTTTTACATCATCATCACCATCATCAGCATCATCGTTGTCACCATCATCACCATCACCATCATCATCATCACCTTCACCATGTTTGCGTTGGCGTCGTCGTACCTGCTCGAGGAAGAGTCCCGACCCGTCCCTGTACTTCTCGAGGACGCTCCTGGGCTCCGGCTGAACGTACTCGAACTGCGGCTCGTACTTGTAGTCGGCCTGGAAGAACGTCTGCTTCTCCTGGTCCAGGTTCAGAGGCCGGAGGGCGACCAGGAGACACGGCCTGGAGCCGGTCGACCCGCCGCCGCCCCCCGCCGGCCCCTTCGCTATGTGGGGCAGGGAGGTGGCGGGTCTCATGTGGCCCCTGCCGGCCCGCGGGCCCAGGGAGTAGTTGACGGAGCAGGTGCTCTCGCTGCGGCGCATCCAGCCGCCGGCGCCGAGGCTGGGGCTGGTCAGGCTGCGGGCCGGCGGCGAGGGGGCGGCAGAACCGCTTCGCCAGGGGGGCTGCAGGATCCGCCTGTCCCCCTCCGGACCCCCCCGCAGCCGCTGGGGCGTCACCTCCAGGCTGAGGGGGCGGCGGAGCGGCGGCCTGGGCGTGGAGGCGCCTTTGGAGGACGCCCTCCTCTCCACCGCCGCCGGGCTGCTGCCGGGCTGCACCGGGACCCCGTTGTGGGACGCCCTCCCCTTCTTGGCCACGCCGCCGGGTTTCAACGTGGCTTTGGCCGGATCTGCTCGGACCTCCGGCTCCAGCAGGTCCCCGCCGCTCCCGCCGCTCTCAACCGGATCCATGAAGACCTCGCCCGAGTCCAACACCATCACCACGCCTCCGGGACCGCCTTCCTCCTGAGGCTGCACAGGACACACACTTTAATCTGAGCTTTAAAAACCTGAACAGGAGAGCTGGACTTTCATTTAAAGGGGCAGCAGAGCAAACAAAGCGGATCCGGATCAGCTGGGACCTGAACAAAGCTCCAACATGTGAGTAAAGAATAAATCTGGACTCACCCTGCGCTCAGTCCTTCAGCCGCTTCATCCGCTCTCTCTCCATCCGGCGGCTCCTCGGCGCGGGGCGGCTCCGCCTCTCTGCCGGCGGACGGTGAGGCTGAGCCGGGCGGCGGGACGGGGCTGATCCGGGGCCTGGAGCTGCCTGGAGCGGCCTGGATCTGCCGGACCGGCCGGAGGTTGTGTTGGAAGATATGACGCGGTGCGCCGGCGACGACGTCGGGCACGTTCCTCTGCGTCATGACGTACAACAACGTTTGGGGGTTTTTTTTGTTTTTTTTTTTAAAGGGTTTGTCAATAAAACAGTTTTTTTCTACAACGTTGTAAATAAAAGCTAAATAAAAAAACATTCAATTCGTTATAATTGTGGCAGCATGAAATCAATTATATTTAAAAATATACTCATTTATTCATTCACTGCTCATAAATTTTAATATGAACACAGCGATAATGACATTTTTATAAAAGATTTGTTTATAAAAAATAAATATGATATGTGTGTATATTTATTGCTCACAGATGAACACAAAAATAAAATGTGGGTAATTTTTGGTTTTTATAAATATTCATAAAATCAAGTGTTCTGTTACTACAGATCAAATATATAAATGGATTACTATATGTATATATTATTGATACTATTACAATGATTGATTAATGTGCAAAAAAAAAGCCGTTTGTTCTGACTTTATTTTCATGTTCTGACCACTACATGTGTTGTCTGGTAATCACAATCAGCTTTTTCTGATCACGTGTGCACATAGGAGGACTTTGACTTCAGCTTCTGTCGCTCTTAACTCAGAAACAGTCATAAAAACAGCTTAAAACAACAAGCTTGACAAGATAAACCCAAACATTCAACCTCTATGTACAGTTAAACTCAAAGTAAAAAAAAAAAGTCAGTCAAAAGTCAGCATTATTGTCAAGTGCACTATATATGCCAGATATACAGCACAGATGAAATTACAGTCCTCTCTAACACACAGTGCAAACAAGCAGTAACACACAACAATAACACACAAAAAAGTAGAGTGCAATAAAAGTAAAGTAAAATGTAAAATTATTTAACAATAATTTAACAGGAAGACATAAATAAAATAACAGACAACAGTATTGCATTGCACAGATTTGATAATATTCTTTTAACGTATGTATGTATAATATAATATGAATATATATTAACCACAGCAGTAAGTCAGTGGTGTTTTTGTGCCTGAGCATCCACAAACTGACTCTCTGACTTGTGGGGGAGTCGAGGATCAACCTCGTGGTTAAAGTACAACCAGCTCCACCTCCTGAGCCGCCGCCCCTCATAGTTTCTGAGGGTGTGTCTGGGCCATGAAATGTCACAACTCCAGTGCAAAGCCAAGAGATTTGTCTGCCAGCGACTGTTTGTACTTTTATTCTACAAACCTGTGACTGACATTAACTCATGAACAAGCAGATTTCATGTGCACTTTTACCACAAACACTTTGGATTTAAAAAGTCAAGCTAACTTTTGAATATAGTTAGTTTCATTTATACTTTTTACTCCTCATTTACTGTTTTTGTCAGAACATTTTATACGGAGGAAGAATGGGACAGTCTGTAAAAGCTGAAGAGACGATTAGAATAATTGCATGTGTAAGAAAAACAACATCGTCTCTGGAGGTGGAGATTTGTTTTTTTGCAAATTTGAATTTTACTTTGCATTTGTAAAGCAGACATGTGTTATTTAGCAATCAACTTAAGCCTTCAGTAAGAATTTATCTTTCTCCCACAGTCGGATATTTTTATGCTCAAATTACACCCTGTGTTTCCGGATTCTCGGCGGTTAAGATGCTTTTCTCAGCCGGTCATGTTTGTTCTTCACGCTTCTTTCTCTGTATTTCCTGCCTGCAGCTGCACTGTAAACTGTCCAATAAAGGAATAAAACACTTTACAAATACTAAGTAATTATTATTTATCCATGCATTTACTTTTTCTGCAATTTTGACCTGTATTAGTTTTCTCTTTTTATGCTAACGGGTCTATTTATTTCCTCCATCTTCTGCCTCAGGTCTTCTTGGGCTAAAGTTTCACGTTGCTCAAAGTAAATGTTTGTTTTTCACCTTTGACCTCATCAGAGGTTTCAGCTGGTTTTTGTGGTGGAGGTGGGCCACACCTTAAATAAAGACCACCTCCGCTCACCTGCATGTCAACACAACACGATTTCTGGAGGAAACTGGAGCCTTTTGTACAGGTATTAACGTCTCTTGAGCTGTAAAAGCTAAAATAATGTAAAAAATATACACACATGCACATGCATTACCAAAAATAAAGCAGGAAACATGATAAAACAATGATTGGATGTAAAAATAAAATATGAAAATCATCAGTCAGAGAGGCTGTAAATGGAAAAGTGCAAATGATCCCATCTAAGCTGCCTGTATGGTTTGTAGTCATGTGTTTCTTCACCTAATATCCTTTTATGCTCTGGAAATACAAATTCATGATGACGGTGTTGGTGACAGGACAGATAAGAGCTCACAGTGCCGCGTCTGTTCTGGGATGTGAATAAAGAGGTTTGCATTCTCTGACATGTAAATATTGCATGTTTGCATGAAGGAGCTCTGTTTTCACCTCATGACCTGCAGAGCGAGTCTCATTTTCTTCTCTCAACCGGGTTAGTCAATGATTTCACACTCAGACGTGTTATTAACCACAACAAGCGGCGAGAACTTCCTGTTTTTTAAAGAGGCAGCCTGCATGGAAACGAGAGCCGCCGTGGACAAGGACGTGAATTAAAAACATGAAGTGAACTTTGACACGGTTTCTTTGCACGAGGAGGAGTCGGAGGAGTCGGAGGAGTCTCACCTTTGGAGCACTGAGGCGAGAGGTCACCTCTTCTACAAGGACGACTTCCTTTTAAAGGCTGTATGGATACGATTCTCTCTGGTGGTGATGTCACTTTTAAGGCCACGATCATTCACATTAGCTCTGTGTTGAAAATAAAGCCCCCTCAAGGCACAAAGGAGGCCACTCTCAATGCAAAAGCCTTCAGTCACCTCCTCTTTTGTCTCAAAGCGATGCAACCTGGTGTTAAAGATGATTATCAGGTCACAAAGTAGCCCAGCAAAAATGTGTGTCTGCAGGCGTTTGATTTACCGACACGCAAAATGTATTTTTCTGGCATCGATCTGAACGAGTTACTTCTTTTAAAAGTCAGTTTAAGTGTGTTTGGTCCTTTTTTTTGGTAAATTTTGAGCTTAAAAGTTCATTTTTGGAAAAGTTTAACTCGATTTTTCAAAAATGCTCATCAGAGCTTCGTACTCACTGAACGTTCATTAATTCAGCTGAAAACTCTGAATGAGGAATAAAGTTTCAAATAAAAAACAAATTGTTAATAAATTTGATATTAAAAATCAGGTCGGGAGCCGTGTAGAGCAGAAACACGTCGGCGTGATAATAAAGTTGTACGAACTTTGACCTCAAACGTTGGGTGTGAAGTTTATGACAGAAGCGAGTGTGTAACATCGCACATCCACACACACTGAACACGGCGAGTTTTTTAAGAGTGATTCTGATATTTCTTTAAATTTCAGGCCAAAGAGGTGAATTATAATAAAGATATTGTATCTCTCTCACTGTTTTAATCTTTAAAGGCATTAAAAACACTCATGAGGGGAGATTAGATTTACAGAAAATCTACTTTGACAGCTGATTTCTTCTTTCCTTTCCTTCCCTCTGTATCCTGGTTCCTTTAAAACGACTCTTTTATTCCAAATGAATCACTCCCTCTCTACCGGACTTACTCACACATAAACCTTTGTCACTGACTCATGTGCTCTACCTTAGATAAACTCTGGAAAAAAAGCTTGACTGTAGCTCTGTTGTTGGTTTAGGAGCTGTGTCTGCAGCAGGACAATCGAGGTGCTCGTTAATCATAACTTATCGTTAATTTGTTCATTTGACGCCGCTGCAGCTCCACGTTAAGTTTACACAATAGCTGTGGTAGATTCACCGTTACTAATTCAACATTTGTTCAGTGATGATAATAATCAATAATTTTGTTCTGTCATGCTGAGGCGTGACGAAGGAAGGAGTCAGGACTGTGTTAACTGTTTAAACGACACTTTATTAAACCAAAATATGCAGCAGAAGGTAAAAATAAGATCACCTTAAAGAAACCAAAAGTCCCGAGTGAAAGAGAGAGAGAGAAACTGCTGCAGGGGCTTAGGCTCAGGTGTGCTGAGTTACTCCAATCAGTGACCTGCAGGTGAGACACACAGGTGAGACACTGTGACAGGATGAAAGAAACCTCATAAGTAACATAAAATAACTTTATTTAAAACCATTTCAACACCAAGTGTTCACTCTGGTGATAATAATCTTATTTTATTTATCATTTTTATACATTTTTCAGATAAAACAATGCTTTTTTCTTTGTTAAAGGATCTGAAAACATCTCATATTAACTGACGCTGCAGAAGTTAATCATTTAAAGTCACCAATATGATTGCTTAAATGTTAAAACCGCCAACTAAACCGAATGAGTAAGCTATTTCTCAGTGGCTCACACACACACACACACACACACACAAAGAGGTGTCACTCATGTGATAAAGCAGCAACAGCTTGGCTAAGAGAAGCTGCTCCCAAAGCCTCTGGAGGTTTTCTGGCTTTTCATTGGCTTTGAGGCGAAACAACACCGGTAAACCAGCGGGGAGGAGCAAACACAGGTGTGGCCGGCCTGCAGGTAAAAAAAGGACTCAGTGCCATGGTTACTCGATCGACCCAGGAACTCGTCGGACGACTGTCACGTTATGTTAGAGCCGCGGCAGGGCGACAGATCGGCGCTCGAGCTCGTGGTGACGGACAGGTAAGAGCCACGCTTAAACTGGCACCTGAAGCCCGGACATGAATTTTTCAGAGGAGCAACTTTAACTCTGTGACAGATCTGAAGAAAAAAAGGCGTCAGGATGCTGGAAAATGGCTTCACCAAGGGGGAGAAAAGGTAAGCGAGCTTTTTTTTTTTTATTGTTTCCGTCCAATGAGGAAGCAGAGAAGAGGAGGAAAGGTGTAGTTGTGGAAATATTTCTATGCACAACAGTGTTTTATTCTCACGTCGGAGCTTGTTTTCAGCCTTTAGGGGAAAGAGCGTTTTTAATGACCGCTTCTTATCGAGCACAACTCAGAGCAAGGACGCTGATAATAAGATTTCTTTCCATTTCATAACCTCTCTTATCTCTCTGCCAGTCAGGGAATGACGGACGGCCCGAAGCTGACAGACAACAGGAGGTGGTGCGGTTGGTCTCGGCGGCTCTTCTTCCTCCTGGTGTTGGGAGCAGTTTTGTTTTTCTACACCACGGACATCAAGGAAATGGCGCCGGACTGGAGCTCGAAGCTGTGGCTGAAACACAAGACGGCGAACTGGTTTCCGTTTAGGGGCCGAGACGAACCGGAGCCGGCCGGCGGGTTGGCGGCGCCGGCGAACGTCACCCTGATCCCATTCATCGCCGACATCACCACCAACGAGACCGGCGGGATGAATCGGACGCTGCAGGACGGAAACCGAACTGAGGCGACGCCGGAAACCCCCGCCCCCCCGACGCCGGTCCCTTACGTGTCCCCGGGGCCGTACTTGGTGGAGTACCCCTACGAGTACCACTTCCTTATCAACGAGCCAAAGAGATGCGAGGAGGAGAAGCCCTTCCTGGTTCTGGTGGTCCCCGTGGCGCCGCAGAACAGGGCGCACCGGGACGTGATCCGCAGCACCTGGGGGGGCGAGAGCCTGGTCCGGGACAAGGCGGTGAAGCTGTTCTTCCTGCTGGGCCTGCGGACCGGAGAGGGGGCGGAGCGGCTCCGGGATCAGCTGCGGCAGGAGAGCGGGGAGCACCGGGACCTGATCCAGAGCGACTTCCTGGACTCCTACAAGAACCTGACCATCAAGACCATGGTGATGCTGGAGTGGCTGGACGCCTACTGCCCCGGCGCCGCCTACGCCATGAAGGTCGACTCGGACATGTTTCTGAACGTGCCCAAGCTGGTGGAGATGCTGCTGGGCGCCCCGAGGACGAACTACATGACGGGGCTGGTGGCGCACGGGGCCGCCGTCCTCAGGGACCCGAACTCCAAGTGGTACCTCCCCCCCGACCTGTACGCCGCCGCCCAGTACCCCCGTTACGCCCTGGGCCTGGGCTACGTGGTGTCTCTGGACCTCCCCAGGAAGCTGATCGGGGCCTCGAGGCACGTCAAAGCGGTTTACATCGAGGACGTGTACCTGGGCTTGTGCATGGACTTCCTGAGGATCCCCCCCACCGACCCCCCCAGCTGGAATTACTTCAACGTGTTCCCCGTGGCGTACAGCCGCTGCGCTTACTCCCGGATCGTCGCCACCACGACCAACGAGCGAACCGACCGCGTGTCCAACTGGAAGGACTTCAAGAGGCCGGGCCCCTACTGCTGACCTGAAGGAAATAAAACACTCAGCTGAATTTTCTCAGCTCCTGTTAGCAAAGTCATTCTATTTTTCACCTGGTTTACATCTTATTTTTGCAATATAAAGACAGTAAAGCAGAGCAGGGTTGTTTTTTTTTCTGTCTGAAAACAATTCATCAAGTGCAATTTTTTTTTATTCTTTATCCAGCGAACAACGAGGTGCAGTTTCTACAATGCTAATCCTAAAAAAAATGGATTTAAAAAAAACATACGTGACACCTCCGGTCGGCTGGTTTCTCTGACGCTCCGGGTTTCCTTTGATGCACCTGAAGCAGAAAACACAAGGTCGGATTACAGCAAAACCGCGAGACTCTGAACTCTTTTCTCCATCGGTCAAAGCAAAGATATGAAGGAAACAAACGTCCTGGATCTTTGAGTGTGTGCAGTATTACAGAGAAGGATGTGGCCAAACAGGAAATGAAACATATTTGGATAAATGAAGTTTAAACATTTATATAAAAACCTATATTAAAATCTATTAAGCATTTGTATATGATTAATTTATATGCATAAATACATATATTTGTATGAGATGACAGATATGACCGTCCTTACTTACGAATAGATTTTATATTTTCTTTGTACATGTTTTTATGTACATTTTTTTTTATATACATGAGAATTCAATACATGCAGATTAATTTAATTGCTGTAACAATCTGATTTTTATAGAACGAGAGATTAAAAAAAAGAAGCTGTGAAGTAAAACGAGTGTTTTCCTGAATAACTGAAGCGTAAAAGAAGCAGGTGGAGACGATGTGTTTAAACCTAAAGTAAATACTGTAACTTCAGAGAGTCGTTTACGAGCTTCTCTTTCATTCCCACAGAAAAAAAAAACCAAAAACGCTCCCCTCGCTCTCGTTTGTGCGTGTTGCGACACGTCTCGGCGCTCGGGGAAGGAACCGCAGAGAAAAGAAAGGTTTGTCGTGGTTATCTGGGCCTTATCTTTGTTAAAACCGTCAACATTTAAACCCTCGCAGACCGGCGTCACTGTGAGTTTGCATGTTTGTGGTCCTGCCACAGATTAAAAGCTGTAGATATCCTTAACTTTCAAAATAAAACGTCTACCGTGGGTGGTTTATAATATTATAACGATAGTATATGGTGATTACTTTATTCATTTATTAGTTATCAGTCTCAGAAAAGCTTTTTGAGGTTTCGTTGGCTTGTTCTGATTCGTAGGAAAGATTAAAACCAGTTTAGTGAGTCTGAGAGTGAACCAGCTCCAGTTTAAACCTGCCAGGTGAACATTAATTATCAATTATTCATTTATTTCCAAGTTGCTCAAAACCTTTTCTAACTTTTCACTTTTACTGATTTTATTAATTTTTGGAGTTTTAGGGTCGTTTGTGCTCCGATGATGAATGACTGCAGAGGAAACAGAATATAATATTGAATATAAACAATAAAAAGCCACCATGAGATTATGTGAGTAATGTAAACGGATTAAATGTTAACTCAAGGTCACTTCTTACATTTCTGCAGTGAAATTAAAGGAAGTTAATAACCCTCATGCAGGCTCAGCTACCTTCCTATTTTTACTTCCTCTTGACGATCAAATTTCAAACACTGAGTCATAAATTCCCCTTCTGGGTTTCAGCTCATTTGGTGACCTATAAAGTAAATTAATGTAATGAACTAATCACATTACATCAAAGTGACTTTATGACTTTTGACTCTTGTTATATGAGTGTTGATGTTGATTTTCTCACCTAAAGTCATTTTAAGTTACAGTTTTTACTCCATTTATCACCTACAATTCAGGCTCTGTCAGTTTAAACTTTCTTTTAAAGGTCCACAGAACATTTTTAACACTAGTTTTTTTTAAGGACTGAAGACAAAGAAATCAATTTATCATCAGGATCAGATGACTGAATGTGGATTTTCCTGCTCTCCTTGATTTGAGATGATCTCAGGACAGTTTCTAACCCTCAGAAAAAAAGTGGAGGATCTGAGTTTTTACTCCTCCTCTTGTCAAACAGAGACACCTAGCGGACAATTTATGTACTGCAGCGGTTAGTAGAATAAAGTCCATAAAGTAAAGTCCTCAGTAAAGTTAAAGTCCATAAAGTTGATTATTTGTTTTGTTAAAAAAGAGTGAAAATAGTGAAAAATGCCGTCACGATGAGCCCAAAGTGATTCCTTCGCAATAAACTAAAGTTGCTTTCTAAGGTAGGTTTGTTAGGTGAGATTTATCATTGTCACAATAAATCATTAAGTGTCCTTTATTTTGAAAATCAGACAGAAGGGGCAGTTATTTATCAGCATTTACTTTGCAAACAGGTAATTTGAATCATTTTCATGTGCCAATTAGTGAAAATGAGAGCAAATATAGGATTAAATAGGTGAGGCTAAAGTTAGAGCTAATTGCTTACTGCATGACAACTCTTCGTGTTTACATCCTAGGAACTGTGGGAACTGTAGTTTCAAAACTTGGAGCATGATTATCCACCAAATTCAAGTTAAATAATAAAATATCTCCATTAATAATAATAATAATAATTCTTTGGCAGACTTTTTTCTTTATATAACATACAGAACAGGACAGATGGCTCAAGGAAACCCTTTTATTTTGAAAAAAAAATGGAAAAAGTACATCGACAGAGTTGAATAAATATTTGAGATGAGCAGCAGCACAGGAGTCAATGATTTTAACTACTTCACCGGACCAGTGACAGGGGGGGCATCGTTACAAATCTATTCAAGGCTTTACCCCTCCCGAATTTACGCCTCTGGACCAACACTTTCAAAATAAAAAAAAAATAATAAAAAAACGCTTTAACAGTGCACCATAAAATGTCCTAAAATCAAGACAACCTAACAATAAACCTACACAGGTAGATTAATCTTCAACCTCCACAGGTGTGTTACACCTTTCGTCCAGCAGAGGTCGACAATTCACAGTTTGCCAAGCGAGTTTTCAAAATAAACTTAATTCACTGGCCCCTCACGGTGATCAAGTCACATTACCTTTGATCACAATAAGAAATACTATACAAATAAAAAATACCTTTAAAAAACTATTCTAGAAAAACACTTTTTTCACATTTAGCCTAATGAGGCTTACTTCACATGAAACACAGAGCACTACACTTGAACAAGCTCCAATATTCAATGAGGAGTTTGATGCTTTACAGTGTTTTTGAAATTCACCCGTGTGTTTTAAAGACTCCTGTGTGTGATTTAATTTAACGTGCAGGCACATGAGCTGTCGTTTTAAAGGTGCAACACAGAGGTACATTCAACAGGAAGTTAGCTTAGCTTAGCATAAAGAAATTCACTCAAGTAGTGTCCTTAAATGACCTCTGAGTACACGAGTAGAGAGAACATTTTGCAGAGGATATTTAACATTTAAAATATATATAATAAACACAAAGCATCAATATAAATGAACACGACTTTCTTTAACCAAGAAATTCAAAATAAGAGCATCTGACTGTAAATAAAGTGTAAATTATAAAACATGAACACGTCAGTTTTAACCATATTATAGTGTGATAATGTTAATATAGAAATCTTTTTTGTGGATTTCAATATTTCAAATATATTTAGTTGATAACAACAGGAGT
>JAOXYL010000001.1:1837892-1850869 GCA_028564955.1 Terapon puta | reverse complement strand
GTGGTGGGTGTGTATATTTGCATGAGTGTTAGTCAGGTGTGAAAGAGATGCTGGATGGCTGAAAATGAACAATACTGCAGAAGAAAGATGAGAAGAGAAGATGATCGGTGGGGTTTTATAGATGAGAGCATCACCACCCAGATACCTGCTGCATTATAGAGACAAAGGCAGATGTATAAGAATAAAAAAAACATTAAACAAGCCAGGGGTAGGTCACTCTTCCTCCCACCTTCAGTTTTCCTTTGTGTGGTCTGAACCTCCTCCGTCCTCTGCTGAGTCTCCTCCTCTTGATCACGTCCTGTTTTTGAACTCAGTCCTTCCTCCTCACGATGAGCTTAGTCCATCTCACCTCATTATCTTCACCTCCATCACCTCTCTCCGAGGATGATTTCTCTGTCCTTTCTAAAAAGCTCCCTGTCCTTATCTTCATCCTTTTGCTCGTCTCTTTGAGGGTCTGTCCTTCCTCAGCCCAGCCAGCCTCCTCTGCATTACATTCATACTCTCAAACTTTTAGCGATTTGGAAGCACATTTTCCTTCCATGTGCTCCAAATCTCTCAAAAGCACTTTAAGGAAGGAGACTTTATTATAAATTTATACCTTTTAACCTGATCGAAGCATCCAGGAGTAGTTTGCAGCCTCACATTAGGACCAGCTTAATGATATTTTGTCTTTGTTTGTTATCCTATTTTTTCCCATTCATTTCAACTGTTTATTGTATCAAACAGCACAAATTTCTGTCAAGTTCTGTATATCTGAACAAGAAAATGTAGGCAAGTTTCTCTAAAAATAAATACATTCGCTTAAAGTACTGAAGTGACACTGCGATTATGCAAGTTGGAAATATTGTACTTCTAACTTTATATGTATTTACAGTGGTAGATGGTGGTTACTTTTCAGATTGAAATTCAGCGTAAAAAGACAATAAAATACAATCTCTTGTGGTGTTTCCAAAATTTGTTCAGCTTACAAAAAGCAGTTCCTACTTGGACCATCTGTTACGTCCTTGTTAAGTCCTTGAGTTGTTCACATATCCAGCAAAGAATGATTTCACAAACAGTTTCTTGAGAATATTGTTGTCAAAAGGGTCAAACTATTCAAAAATGTAAAGACTTGAAAAAGTTTTAAAATTTTGTGCAGTATATTTCCACCCAGCACAAATAATACAAGTCACTGTGAAGAATATGTGATAATATATAAGTCATAGAAAACATTTTGGAGCAGCCGTTGTGTTAAAATAAAATGGCAAAAGAAAAATAACTAAAATTCAAGTTATATGAATAAAATATAGAGTGTAAGATCAAATATAGCACTAAAATAAATCAGAATGTAAAACAGAGTATATATATATATATAGAAACATAATACAAACAAAAAATGGGATGCTGTTGAGGCAATAGGGGGCACATATTGATAAGGTGCAATTAAAAGGAGTCTTATGGCCTCGGGGATGGAGCTGTCTCTGAGCCTGGTGGTGCAGAGCAGTAAGAAATAATGGATCAGGCAAAAAATAACGAATAATCATGAGTAGAATAAGAAGGAGCCAGAACAACACTTTTTAAATAATTTATTAGCAAATATTCACCTGCCCATTGCAATCGGTATGAAGAAAAACAGATAGTCTGTCCTGATTATGCAGAAAGTCTGAAGAGGAAAGAAAGAAAGGAGACTGCAGAGCATGTGGAGATCAAGATTAAATTTGCACTTTGGGAAGAAAAAGCCTTTTTGAGTTTCTAAAAGCAATTAGACTGCAGCACAAGTAAGAGTGGATGATGAAAACAATAAAGAAGCAGTAAATCAGCCAAAAGGATGCAAACTTTTGGGAAAAAAACCCAAACAAGAAGATAAACATGCAAGGAGTCCATGTCTCTGTAGCGGTTCCTCCTCCTGACCGCTGGCGGAGCTCAGAGCTCTCCGTGCGTGCTGCCGGTTTTCTCCCAGAGAAGAAGAACCCAGTGCGGAAGTGCTGCTCCCAAACAGATTCCCGTTGGAAGAGTAAAACTCAGTAGATCTCCATTTTTTCCACCAGATCCCATTATATCTCATTAAATCTCATTAAATCTCGGGCTCCCCGTTCCCCTACAAGACGATGGGCACTAGAGATGACGAATATGATTATCTGTTCAAAGGTAAAAATGTGTTTTTCTGTTCATTGTTGCGGTTAGCTGCGAGGCTAAACGGGCTAGCTCATTAGCTCCTAAGCTAATGCTAATTTAGCCGAACCTTTGTGCTCGCGCCGCTCCTCCTCGCGCTGTAACTCACCTGTCAGTCTGCCAGGTGACACAGGTGAGGCTCCCGTAGATGAGCCGGACAGGTGAGCCGGGCAGAGGAGCCGGGCCGCTGCTCCCCCCCGGTTCTTTAATCACCGACAGTCCGCGGCGGCTTCAACCTGAGGCTAACGTTAGCTGCTGCTGTTAGCCGCTGTTAGCCGGGGGACACACCTAACGGTACCCGGGCTAACATCACCTCCGTCCGGCCACGATCAGGACACCGCCCCGGTCCTGATCCCGGAGAATATTTAATGGTTATTCTCTGTTTATTGCGCGATGACAGTTGGAAAGATCTGATCAACAAGAATAAACAGGAAACAGAAAGTAAACAAACGGTTTACATGTGAATCAAAAGACACAAATATGATGTTAAATATTAATGTTAAATATTAAAGATAAACCTTCATTTTACAAATAATGTTAAAAAGAAGTCAAATATAAAACAGAAATAAATCAAAGTGATGGATTAAAGTTAAACGTTAAAACCTATACATACCACACACTATATATACTGAATACTGAATGTGGATTATATATGTATATACATTTATAAACATGTAATAAATACTAAATGTGTTCATCACTGGTAAACATAGATATCATTTAAACTAATTTAAAGATTTTCTTTCTTTAGTAAAAAATGTGCCCAATATAAGTATATGTAATGATACAAGTGAAATTGACAATAAATAAACAAAACCAAGTATAAAAATTCCGTATGTATTAATATTGATTATTATGCTGAGTATTGCATTGAGTTGGAATTACACATGACATTATTAGAAATGGGTCTAATCATTATTTTCTCAGTTAATCGAATTTATCATTTATCAAATTAAATGGTTAAATAAAATAAAAATCCTGCTGTCACGCCTTCGGTTTATTTGTTTTTTTCTGACCGACAGTCCAGAGATGTTTGTCTTTGTATCATGAGATGTGACAAGGAGGACGAGTGTTTGACTTTACAGCTTAAGTAACTGATTGATTATCAAAAGTGATCGGTTGGTTAGCAGCATGGAGATCAGAAATTGGTGCATTCAGGTTTAATTTCAGTGAAATCAGTCTAAAAGTGTCGCTGAAATTTAATGACAAACTGAAGTGCAACATTAAAATGTGTTTTCTCTGTTTTTCCAGTGGTGCTTATCGGCGACTCGGGCGTAGGGAAGAGTAACCTGCTGTCCCGCTTCACCCGCAACGAGTTCAACCTGGAGAGTAAGAGCACCATCGGAGTGGAGTTCGCCACGCGCAGCATCCAGGTGGACGGGAAGACGGTGAAGGCGCAGATCTGGGACACAGCCGGCCAGGAGCGCTACCGAGCCATCACATCAGCGTGAGTGTGGGGTGGGAGGTCAGCGGGGCTCAAACAGGGGACACGTCAGGTGCTGATGTTTGTTCAAGTGTCCATTTTCCTGATCACTTTGACTTTAATTAGTTATCTGATGCTGTAAAAAAGGGGGCGGGGCATCATGATTGACAGCTGACGCCTTTCCAGGAGCTGAATGTAGAGCAGAACTTTAACTTTATCACAATGTCGTTAGCTGACATTTTAAAAAAAGCTTTTCACCGACGTATGAAATCCGCCATGTAAACAAAGCTAATTGATCAATACGATGCCTGAAAATGCGCATTAGTTGTTCTAAAGTCGCTGTAAACATCAACCTCTCAGGGCCTCACTTACCCACCCAGGACAAAAGAAATGACAAACCAAAACAAAGAGATAAAAGCCTCATAATCTTTGCTGTTCATTCTCAGGATTAGCTTTGATTTGCTCGACGCAGGTTTTAGTGTTTGACAGTGTTTTAGTGACGGGATGAAGAGAAAATCACAAGAATATTACAAATATGCAAAGATTTAATCTGAAACATTTGCAGAGCTCAGTCTTGTTCAGATTATCTCTGCAGCAGGTCACACAGTGTCCATTTTGTGACCTTTCAGCTCTGATTTCCTGTAATTTTACTCTGAAACAGCAGTACGAAGTTGTTGTTAGTGACCCCCCCCTTGGTAAATACAGAGATGAGACTGATGGTGTCTGCTGCGTCCCGTCCTGCTGCAGGTATTACCGCGGCGCCGTGGGGGCTCTGCTGGTCTACGACATCGCCAAACATCTAACCTACGAGAACGTGGAGCGCTGGCTGAAGGAGCTGAGAGATCACGCCGACAGCAACATCGTCATCATGCTGGTGGGCAACAAGAGCGACCTGCGCCACCTCCGGGCCGTCCCCACCGACGAGGCGCGGGCCTTCGCCGGTACGACCGCTTTATTCTGTTATTATCCACTATTTATGTTATAGTTTTAATATTCACCCCTGTTATTATCAACTATTTACATTATAGTTTTAAAATTCACCCGTTATTATCTACTATTTATATTATAGTTTTAATATTCACCCGTTATTATCCACTATTTATGTTATAATTTTAATATTCACCCCTGTTATTATCTGCTATTTATATTATCGTTTTAATATTCACCCGTTATTATCCACTATTTATGTTATAATTTTAATATTCACCCCTGTTATTATCTACTAATTTATATTATAGTTTTATTATTCAACCAGAAAAAGTGGCAGCAACTATAATAAGTCAGAAACTACAGACGACACAAAATATGCTACAAAGTCAGAACAACTAAAATCTGATTATTGAAATCATTTCTAATATAATAGATTTTATAGTGCAAAACAACTTTATTCACCAAAATATTTAACTTTAAGTTTCACACAAACATTCACAAACAGCAGAAAAGTAAAATGTCCAGTTTCAATGATTGATTTCACAAACAGAAACCAGTTTCACTTCCATGTTACACACATTTATTATTTTATGGACGTTTGTAGGTGATGATTTGTGTGTCAGCCCCTTAAACACCGACCAAGTTAAAAATCTTTTTTGTAAGCGTTGTAATAAAAAGAAAGAAACAGAATAAAAGCCCAACTTAGAGGAAACAAGCTCAAAATGAGCAGAAAATAACTGAGACGGACACAGAAAGCTGACCCTGTGTATCCTAATTAATTAAGGTAAAAACATCTGTAATCATATGTTTTTATTAAAATAATAAATGTAAAAAGAACCACAACCAGACAATAAATTAAGAACTTCCCAGTTAGATTATTCTGTGAATCTTAGAATAGTTTATTTTCTGTTTATCATGATGAATAAATGAAAGGAAAGTAAGTGTTTTCTCCATGTTCAGTGTTAATGTTATATCTGCGGTTGGTTCAGCCTCCACGGTCACATTTTTCTGCGGACGGGTCCGACTGCTCTGCTATCTGAGGAATGTGACATATTTCAAAAACTCCCTCCTGCTTCTCTCCACAGAGAAGAATGGCTTATCTTTCCTGGAGACGTCGGCCCTGGACTCCACCAACGTCGAGACGGCCTTCCAGACCATCCTGACAGGTTCGTCCACCACAACCCACTCACCGCCCGCTCCTTTGACTTTTAAATACACCTTTAAAAAAATAAATAAACCAGCCGTCAGCAGACTTTTATTGAGGAAGCGAGCCACAGTTCAGTAGTTGTTCTCGTTACGACCGTTTTTATCACGGCTCGGAGCTGCGTGGTTTTTATGAGGGTGATAACCGTGAGCTGTTGCCGGGCAGAAACAGGCAAACAGAGCCGCTCCGGATTCACTTTACGACGCGATGCTCGGTTTTTAGGAGTGGCAGCGTCTCCTTATCACGAGCGAGATGAGCGGCGATGATACTGCGTCAGCTTCAGATCGTGCTGACGGATCTCCAGCCGTCATGACGGGATGTGAGGAAGTAATAAAGATGTAAATGAAACTAATAAACAGTCAACTTAGTGACATTTAAGGGAAGAGACTGGAGTTTCTCTCAGTGTCAGTAAAAGTCCAAAAACAATAATGTTTGAGATCTTTAGGCACTTTATTCAAAAGAAGAACATCTTTAACCAAAAAAAAACAGCTGCTCTGTATTTGCTCTTTGAATTTGAAACAATAATCCAGTTTTTATTTCTCCATTTTTTAAAACTGGTGAAAAATCTACATGTGAAAAATGAATTTCTATCACATTTAAATGAGACTGAAGGCATCATCTCGCCCAGGTTCAGATTAAAATGACACTGTGAACCTCATCTCGTCTCCCCGGTTGAAGGATTTGCATGAGAAGTGTCCGCTGTGACGGTTTTATCACATCTCGATCTGCTTCCTGTCACCTGGCAGCCTCGGGAACAAACCTTCATTTCCTCCCAGCAGAAGTCGAGCTAAATTTATCGCCGCGAACTGGTTTAGAAACGTGCTAAATGACGCCTTAACCCCCTCCCCCCCTCCTCCTTTGTGCCCCCCCACCCCTCCATCAGAGATCTACCGCATCGTGTCCCAGAAGCAGATGTCGGAGCGTCAGGAGAGCGACATGTCCCCGAGCAACAACGTGGTCAACATCCAGGTGCAGCCCACCGAGAACAAACCAAAGATGCAGTGCTGTCAGAACATCTAGCCCGGCCGAGGATCTGCTGCTACCCCCCCCCCAACCCCCCAACCCCCCTCTTTTTCTCCCCCCTCCCTCCCTCCCTCGTCTCTCCGCAGCCCCTCCCTCTCCTCGCTCCCTTTACCCCGCTCACTCGGCCCCCCGCCCTCAGAAAATAGACTGCCTCTGCGTACTGTGCGGCGTGGGAGCGACTCTGCACCCACCTGTACCTGTACCTGTACCCGCCCCTCCCCTACCCCCCCAGCCCCCCCCTCCCTCCCTCCCAGGTTAATATATCCCAGTATAAGAAGTCACCGCGTGGGGTGGCCCCCCAAGCAGAGCCCCTCTGTCGTTAGGCAACTGCAGGACAGCAGGCAGCAGGCATTTCATATCACTTTAGATTTCATTACTGTAGATGCGCTGACATGTCACGAAAATGTCTTAATATATGAATGTGATTCGTTTTTCTTCTCTTCTCTTCATCCTTTGTGCTCATGTTGATTTCTTCACATTTTTTATGATCTCTCTCTGTCTTGTATCATATATCTACTACTAGGTATATATGAATTTAAAGCACATCAAAGTTGCTCTGAAGTGTATTCCTATATACAAGCTTCTCCTCTCGTCATTTTAGCCTCCCCCCCTCCCCCCTTTGCCCCCCTACCCCCTCCTCCTCTTTAGTGCAATGTACTGTTTTGGAAATGTGGATGTACGGAGCGCCGTGTAGACCCGCGTAGCTCCGGTAGTGTCATGCCATTTGATCTGATTGCTGTGAATATGACGCTAGTGAAACGTATAAACTTTTTTTTTTTAAATTTTTAATTTTGTTTTTGCGAATGCCGAGCTTCAGTTTGCGCAGCGGAAAAGGCCGGGTGTTAGCTTGCATGTGAGCGCGCAGCCTCGCGAGCGTCGTTCGAGGGGCCAGCTTTGCATGTGGTTTTTAAAGATGGCGCTCTGCTGCGCTGCATGTTTTACCGGGCGAAGAGGACTCTTAATGTGGAACACTATCATTTCCTCGAGGGTGTGCAATTTTTAGCCCGTCAAAAGCTGAACACGACTCCCGTACATTTGGATTTGTCCCACATACGGAGGGGAAGTCATGTTTTATACCGAGAAGGATTTTCCGATCGAAGGCACATTAGTTCGCCGGGCTTTCCCGCTCCAACGTTAGCAGAACAGTATGCATTCATTTTTCAAATATCCGACTACAACTATGCAGAAACTAGCACATCGCTGTTTTCGATTTGTTTTTTTTGTTCTCTTAGCGCACTTCTATAGCAAATGAAGGAATTAAAAAAAGAAACCGCTCAAAGTCTGAGCATCTGAGGTATTATTCTCTCTCGTATGACGTTCCTATGATACTCGGTAATAATATTATAATCGAACCTCTCCCGTCGTCGGCGAATGACGCTTTGCATGCAACCACAGAACTGAAGTTAGGACGCACTGAGGAAGCAGGAAATGAATCATCGCCCGCTAGGTTGGATTTCATGAGCGTGTCAAACTGTTGCACTGAACCTTAATAGTTGATCTAGTAAACTCGTGTTCTTGTCTAGGATTAGATCTTCACTGCACAACGAGAATCTGGACCTCTTTTTTTGTTCTTTTTCCTCCCTCCCCACATTGGACGGTGCCACTTTTTTAGTTTTTTTAATTCAGAAACCAAAACGTAAAGTTCGGCTGAGTCTCGAAGGTTTTTTCTTTAATCCTCTTAAGGTTCGATGAAGCTGTTGCTGCTTTAAAAACCTGAACGTGAGGAATAAAAAATAACCGGAGGGAATCAGCCTTCCTTGCTAACGTCCGGTCACAGTGCCTCCTCAACCACGCGTACCTGTCCGAAAACGCCTCTCATTCACCTCGCTAACAACTCGCCATCGTACCCGCCTCCTTTTTCTTTTTTAACCAGTAACTTCGCCCCCCCCCACCACCCCGCCCCTCCCTCCGTCACATAACGCCTACGTACACCGAGCTGCCTCTGACTTCAACACAACGCATGGCTTTCTGTACGACTGCGATCGCCTTACGTAGCTGACATCGCCATTACTGTCCATGAAATCCGCCGAGGGTTTTCGGCGTGGCTAGTTCGGGACGACGTGCTTAACGAAGCTAGTTGTTTATTTGTGCCCGGCCCCCACCCCCACCCCCACCCTTTAGTCTGAAAAAACTAAAACTGACAGATGCCTCGCTAACAGCCTTCCTGCTAAAACCCCCGAGTGTGTGTCCCGTCGAGTCTCCAGGTTTTTAGCCGTGTCAGTGTGCGACGGTGTTAGCGGACATATATACGATGCCTGAGCTCGGTGTGTGTGTATGTGTGTGTTTAGAGGCCGAGGGTAGGTCGGTAGCTCCGGAGTGAGCGAGCCCGGCTGGAAGCGCCAATGGCGTTTTCGTTTTCGAACAGACGGCGCCGCCAGCCGAGTCTCAACGCACTCGCTAGCTGGCAAATCTGTCGAAGAAGTGATTCCTTTTTCTTCTGAAAATCTGATTTCTGATCCTGTCTCATGTACCTCCATTGTTCTGTGTTTTTTTTTAAGAAGTGTGTTTTGATTTCTTTTTTTTTCTTTTTTTTTACTATATTGAATTCTATAACTGACTGTAATTCCAGTGTAAACGTGTAAGAGTGAAATGATGTCATTTCAATGAATTTGGAGGGTTAAATGTGAGAAGGGGGGTCAAAACGAATGGTTTTATGTTTTGTACAGATTGATAAATTGTACAATTGTGTCTATATCTTAAGTTATCAGTTCATCTTAATAAAGCGCACCAGTCATAAACCTTTATACGATGTTGTGTTTGCTTCTATTGTCACGTCATCTGATTACTGTGAACATGCTAATTATAGGGACGCTGGTTAATTACTACATTACATTTGTTCATTTCACAGCATTTTACAAAGTGCATCTCAGGACTAATAAGAAAAATAGTCAAATTTGCCTCTGCAACTCAAAACATCAAAGTTATAAATGAACATTTAATTTGGCTTTAATTGATCTCGTTGAGATCAGAGCTGAAACAATTAATCTGTTAAATTGCTGAAATAATTAGTTGCTCGACAGAATATTGATTTTGCTTTACTTTTTATCATTTATGAAGCAAAAATGTTGAATAATTTTCAGGTGGGAGGATTTGCTTTGTCTGTTTTAGATCACAGATTCAACAGTTTTGTGTTTGAGAGACGGTCGATAAAATTTAAAGGTGTTTTGATAAATTGTGATTTGATTTAATATTTAGAGACAACTCAATAAAAGGTATTTGACTAAAATTTTAGCAGCAGTTTGTACAAAGAACTGCCGACAAACTCATCAACAAACTATGCACAAATTGTTTTCTTCTGTATAATTAGAATTTTTCTTTTGTCATGAACTCAAATTGAGTGTACGTTTTTACATTATCTTACATTGTTTTCTTATTAGTACCAAATTACAAAGTCCTCCTCAGGATATCACAGTAAACATACAGGACAAACAAGATAAAGCGTCAGTAAATTAGCTAATTAATCAGAAAATTGAAGTGTGGTTGGTCAGTCAGGTGGTGTGAAGATGTTCTGAGTTATTTTGGCTGATGAGACTAATCAGGCCAAATACCCAGTCCACTCCTTTTTGTAATATTAGACAACCCTTTTTCAGTCCCTCAGGAGGAAATTTACAAAAACCCCTCATCTCTGGGAGAAGATCAGGTATAATTGATGACATTAACAGTTTCTTTAAGTGAGTCCCATCAAGTCATGACCACAACAAGAGCCCTGAAACTGAATTAAGTAATAGTTATAGTTATTTTTAGTAATAGTTATTTGTTATTTACACTTTCTTCACCCAAATGTCCTCTGGCTTCTGACAGTCAACTAGCAATAGTTTAAACTGTTAAATATGATGAAGGTATATTATAAATCTGCAAATACACTCACGTCTGCAACCCTGCTAACAGCTAAATGCTAATGCTACCGTGCTAAAATGCTCACAATGATAATGTTAGCATGTGGATGTTTACGAAAGTACTAAAACTAAACTAAATTTTTAAGCCATACAACATGTATCCTTGCACTCCATTCTGTTGCACTCCATGGTCCACACATGTGTGTATGTTTATGTCATGTTTGCAATGTTTATACTATGTTGTTATGTTTATGTTATGTAAGTTATGTCATCTATTTATTTTTATTTTATTCTTTACCCTTAAGTACGAGAGGGTTCTGTAAAAACTGGAGTCAAATTCCTTGTATGTGCACACATACCTATAAATAAATAATAAATCTGATTCTGAAACAACAAAATAAGTTACTGTAATTATGCAGACGACAAACAATTTTATAAGTGCAAAATGCTTTGATGAACTTTGGCCTGGATGAGCCCAAAGTTTCTCAAAGAATATTTTAGAAAATTCTACTCAAATGGCTAAATTAAAGTCTATTTCATTGCTATACAGTACTTGAAGTCAGTGTGGTCAACACTTTATCAGTGCACTCACAAAATAAATGATGTAGAAGGTGAGTCTCATTAATATGCAGGGCGATAATAACTTTTCTTTGTTTGTTTTCAAGGTGATGTCTCCTATAAGAATAATTCAAGGCCCTTTTCTCTTTATGTATGTTCTCCCTGAATGAGATAACCAGCAAAATGTCAAAAACAACTTCTATACAGATGACATACAGGTATACTATTTAGGCTGCTTCTCTGAATTAAAGGTGATATGTAAGATATTATTTTTATTAATAAGCAATGGCTGCTTCATGACGAGACACGACACCACTCCCCTGAGCTATGACAACTTTATTGAGTTTAGGGCTTGAAAACAAAAAGACCAACAAGCAGCACGCGATACATCTACTGTAGCCGAAACTGTTGTTTGGATCAAAGCTGAAGAAAAAAACATACGAGCAAGATAAAGTTTGAGCAAATGGAGCAAAAGTAGGAAAACATGGGAAAACAAAGCTGTTTTACATCTGATTGTCAACATGTCCTGTTATTGCTATTTAGCGAAGTGTAATTATCAACATTTCGAACAAAGCTGATATTTAAGCAGGATTTTACACATTATGGCTCTATTTCATCCGTTAAGTGAGAAACAGTTGCCACAACAAGATCCGAAACAGATTTTCTTTGTTACTGGGAACAAAAAGAGTTTCTGTAACAACATTAGAGTCCTGGAGGTCATTGAAGTCTGTTAAAGTGAAAGTATTAAAATCTTTGACTGTCAAGCACCATCACTTTTGACTTTATTGTGATAAAGACATCACTGCATTAGAGCTGAAATGATTAGTCAATTAACCAATCGACAAAAAATAAATCTGCAACTATATTTATGATTTCTTAAATAATTCTTCACCCAAAAATTGTAAAAAGTAGCTCCTTTTCTTTCTCTCGTGTCACAGTATCTCTAATATCTTTAGGTCTGGGACAAAACAAGACATTGAAAGACAACTTTCTTCCTTCATTAAGACATTTGATGGACATTTTTCACAATTTCATGACATTTTATTGACGAGACCTTTATCGTTTAATTGAAAAAATAATCAGAACATTAATCAGTCGTTCGTATGTTGAGACAGTCAGATGACAATAATCAGTTTGCACCAAAGGACATAATTAGGGGATTCCTGGATAACTATTATATCTTGAATAATCTTTGGCATGCATGTGTATTAAGCTCGAGAACAAAAGAAAAATCACAATAATAATCATCACTAGTGTACAGTAAGTGTACAGCCAATACACCACTTCGTCTACAGTACATACAAAAAGATAAGTTTTCAGAGAGAAAATATGGATCCTTGTCAGGATCTTTAAATATGTAAACAGGAAATAAGAAACGATGTGTAAAAATACCAGAACTGTACAGGTAGTGTAAATCTGACCAGGCTGCGGTTTGTGTGCGTTTATTCACATACTTCTCTGAATCCCTTTTATTTTTTGGGACATGATTGGATTAATGAGCACTTTGTCCTCTCCAGTTAGTCTGAACTTCTTTAATGCCCAGAAGATGCTTCGTCTTTGTACAAGTTCTACAGATCTGCTCAGTCCAGGTCTTAGTCCAGGTCTCGTCTTTGGCACGCATGTTTCCTTTTAAACTTCCTGTTTTAAGAAACAGTCCAACGCAGACAAATTTACATCGGAAACCTTTCTTCTTTTGTGATTCGACTTTCCACCTCCCGATTTCTCAGAAAGGACGAAGAGGTCGTCGTGCCAGAAAAAAACCTGTGACGTGGACACTCCCTCTGGTGACGATTCGTTGATGAGGGGGAACATAAATATGCAGAAGTGGCCGCCACAGAAACAGTTTGGATAT
>JAOXYL010000001.1:1678272-1688483 GCA_028564955.1 Terapon puta | reverse complement strand
TTTTTTTTGGACCAGGTCTAGTGAGAAACCACTCAATGTAGACTTCTCAAACTCGCCTAAAATCACAAGAGGAACAAAAGACAGACGACCAATGGACAAACAGTCCGTCAGCATATTCAGTTCATTTTCCATTAACTTTCCCCTTAATAGCTAAATCTGAAGCTACTAAATTAGAAGCTTTCAATTTGAAGGGCAAAACAATGTACAGGAAGTGGAGTATATTTTGTAGTTCCTCATTGTGGAACATGTAGTTCTTAAACTCACCTTGCGACAGGATTGACATAGAGCAGCACTGATTAGGTTCTCCCTGAATAATTGGCACCACTTAAGTCTTAAAAATGTGTTTAATTGAAGTGTTTGATCCACAGAGAGTACAACACTTTATCTCCATCACTCTGATTTCTTAGCTTTACAAACTTGCTGACAGTGAATCATCTCCTCTCTGCAGTTAGTTTGAGTAGCCTGTAAAACTCAGCTACCTCAAAACCCACACAAGACCAGTTTGTTAAAAGAAAAAAGAAAAGAAAAAGTAAAGAAAGAAAAAAAGCAATGTACCGGCTGTTTTGACTCCAAAGTGTAAAAGAGATTTTTCAAAACAGAACAGCAGGACAGTTAAATCCACAAAATGCTCTCGACAGGATGAAGTTTTTTCACTTTCTCGGCTTCATTTCTTCAGCTTCAAGGCCAGTGAGTGTGTGTGAGTGTGTGTGAGTGTGTGTGAGTGTGTGTGTGTGTGTGTGTGTTTCAGAGGCGTCCACGCAGCAGGAACATGAGGAAGACGGCGCTGAGGAGGATGCAGAGGGTGCACACGGTGGGAACCACGATCTCCGTCACCATCTCCATGTGGCCTATCAGCGGATCTGAAACACATCAAAGAAAAAAAACAAATCTCTTTAAAGCTCCAAAACTCTGGAGAGGCTCACAAACATTAAGCATCTGGTGGATTTATTTACATTTTCAGTTTTATTATATCATCATTTATTTGATACTAATGTTTTCCCAGTATATTTTGATGAATTAATTGACTAATGAATACATTTTATGATGCGTTTGTTTTGTGGAGGTGGTCTTTACCCATAAAGATAGTTATCTTTAGACAAAAATAGGTTTCATTTATTAGAATTAAATGTTTTGTCAAGAGTTTATGGTAAAGAAGGCCAAGAAATGGGAAAAGTGACATGATTGTTTTCGTTTTTATAACATCAGAGACTGGAGATATTTAAAGACGATTTAAAAATCTTTCTCTTGTTGCATAAAAGTGGCTTTTAAACTTTCTGTCCAGGTGGATCAAATTTGAATTATTTTATAGTTTCTAAACTCAACATATACTAGTTTAAAATCTTCAGTGTGACTAATAAATGAAATATGGTGGAGTAAAGTACAATATCTGCCTCTGAAATGATGTAGAGAAGGAGAAGCAGCGTAAAAAACGCCCTGTTGGGAGAATCATCGTCTCTTTTGTACCTAAACTTCATCATGCACTGGCCAAGCCTTTTGCATTCCTGCATGTTCCTGACTTCCCTGGGACTGTCTTCTAGCTGGGGGGGCAAAACAAAGAAAAAGCCTGTTAGATAGCGAAATAACAAGCTCGAGGCAGAACTTTCCTTTGTTTGGCCCCACCCAGCTCCTCTCAGCCTGCACTCGAACGCCTCATCGCACTCACCTGCAGCCAGGAGCTGGTTACTGGAGGAGCAGGTCTCGATGGCTTTCCGCTTCCAGCTCTCCACCTGCAAAGATCAGACAAACTCTCGCTGTAAAACGCCAACAACGCGTCCTGTTCTTTGATGTCGAAGGCGCTGACGTGCCGAGCTTACCTCTCTCTGGTTGGGGAAGCCGTTGGAGCTGATGATGCGTTTGTAGAACTGCACCGAGGCCTTCGGGTAGCGCGGTTTGTTTTTGTTCCTGAAGTCCACGTAGTAGAGCCCAAATCGCTCCGAGTATCCTTCGTCCCACTCAAAGTTATCGAGGAGGGACCAGGCGGTGTAACCCTTCACGTTCACCCCATCCTTAATGGCTAAAAATTCAACCAGGAAGGGAAAAAATCAATAAACGCAAAACGTTTTATTCAATCTCAAGAAAACAGGTGCTCATGTGTGACTTAAATATGATGGTGTTATCTTTGCGTTTCCACCTTTGAGCATTTCGTTGATGTAGTCTTTGAAGTATTGCATCCTCCAGTTATCGCAGAGGTCGGTGCACAGCATTTTCTCTGACACGCCGTTTTCTGTCACGTATATCATGGGGTTTCCATACTGAGTCTAATGGAGAGACATTTAGGATGGATTACGAACATCTACATATCTTCAGTTACCTGAGAAAGTATAAGCACAGCTAGCCTACCTCTCTTCACTAATCACAAATATGTACATGAAGTTGGTGGATGAAAATGAAACTGTGATTTATCGTAGTTAGATTAACTAGATGAAACTTGATTGTTTTGGGCAGAGGTAGGCTAGCTGTTTCCCCCCGCCTCCAGTCTTTATGCTAAGCTAAGCTAATAACTTCCTGGCTTTGGTTGGAATCAGTCTTCTCATCTAACTTTTAAATAAAAAGCTTGTTTAAATTAAGCAAACGATTCATTTAAAAGTCATCCATTACTACTTTAAAGTTGTGTCTAATTACGCTGAAATAATTTGAACCAGTCAACCTTTATTTTTGTGTGTTATATTAGTTTTTCTCTGTTTAACAGATAATATATTGCTGCATATCTGGATTTTCTTCAGATTCGTGTCGTGTACCTTGACAAAGTTCAACAAGCGTCTGAAGCCCCAGGGCACCGAGTAGAGCCACTCTGAGCCGGGATCGGGCCACTGTGGGTCGACCAGCTCGGCGAGGTCGCGGTCTGCGAAGTAGCTGTCCCCGAGGCCTGCTGGGTAATTCTTCAGGGTGACGTAGCGAGTCGTGAAGTGGCCGAGCCCCAGGAAGTCGCAGGTACCTTTGATATAACTCTTCTCCTGAGGCGAGAAGACGGGCAGCCGCGAAGCTCCCAGGCCCTGCTGGCCACTCTTCCTGCCTAAAGGTCAAAGGTCAAAGAGGCGAAAGTCAGCACATAGACATGACAAAGTTCATTTTTCATACCCATAATGCATCTGTGTCAATGTCATTATCTCGAGATATTAAAGCCAGTTTTCTGGTGATAATCTGGATGATCGTGTCAAACTCCAAAATGAGTGTGTTTGATGTGAGCAGCTGATTTCAACCTTCAGGATCAGTGTGTGACTGATCCATAACTGATCAATAATTGAGGCCTAAATGTGGAGTTTGCTTTGCTGCAGTTTCTTCATGGGAGCAGATGATGTGGTTTTATAGTCTCCAAAGACTGTGTGTGGCTCTTATATCTCACTGACTCATATTAAAAAATAAGTAAATAATAAAATTAAATGCACCTCAATTACTACTACTACTACTGACTTTAAAAGTAAATATAGTCCAACAGTAGGTGGTGCTAATGTGAGTTCAATTGAAACAAACCACTGAAAAGTAAAACAGCTTAAAGAGAATTATTGTCACTAATGTTTCATTGCTTATGAACGTATTATTTTGTCACCCTGGCATATTAAGAAATATTCTAATGATTCCCAAATTCATAGTTATTTAAAGAAAAAAACATTTTTGTTTTGCAAATTTCACCAAATAATTTAGGAACGACCCCAAAAATTGTGCTTTTCTTCACTTTTAGTTTTTTCGTTAGTTTTATTCCTCAGATTTTCCTTTTCATCAGACCTTTTAAGAGGTTTGTTTTAATTTCCAAATTACAGATGATGACACGCGTCACAGTTCTGTCAGATTTGACGTACCGACGTAATCTTTCATGACCTGGGGGTAGTCTCCGTTGAAGATGGGGGTGGCAAACCATCCCAGGTAGAACTGGATGTACCGCTCAGCTGCCTCGATGTCTCTCTGGTTGGTGATGTCCACCGGTTCCCCCCAATCAGCCGTCAGCGAGATCCCAACCAGGCCTGGACACAAAACACCAACAACATTTATCTTTTAGCTGCAATCACAAAAAATATTCAAATAAAAAAAGCAAGTAGCTTTTCTTTTTACCTTTCTGTTTGCTTCGCCACTGCATGTCGTAGGTGTGCCACACTTTGGCATGCGCCTGTTTGACGGACAGGAAGAAAATCTGTTTTATTAGTTCAGTTTATTTAGAGTCTGAAGTTCTTTCTAAGTCTTTGTAACTACCAGACTTAGACTTGTGATTTTTACAAATAACAATCATGTTTTAGTTACTACAGTATATATGGTGGTTACTGTAAGAAAACTCATTTTAACATATTATCTGTTGTTTTTTTTATTTGACAGGAAGGTTCATTAAAATGGTTCCTGTGTCTTTTAATAAAATATGTTATTTCGGCAGCATTTAATTTCTCCTGAAACTTATTTACTACAGATTACTAGTTCTTGATTCAGTCTGCAGAATCCTTTTCTGTCCTTAAAAAATCACAACCAAATCAAACATAAACATAGATGTAATGCAAATGTCATCTGAAACATAATTAATAGGTGACTACTCATCACAAACCCTCTTCAGATTGTTTGTTTTGTCCAACCAGCAGCACAAAACCCACAAATTTCCATTTATACAGATTTAATACAAAGAAGCAGTCAATCCTCACAACTAATTTTTGCAGACTTGTTTTTTTATATGCTTAATTATGAGAAATAAAAAAGGTGTTTCTTTTTAACTCTTTGTTCAGGATATGACCTTTGTGCTAGACTCGTACTTGAGATGAAAATTTTCCGTCAAAATGTTTTAAAAAATCTCTTAAAGCTCGTTTCAGGCATGAATAGTCACGAATTCAGACGCCTGTTACTGGTTTGTAATCCGGCCTCGGCTCATAAACCAAAGTGGAAACAGACCCTCATCTCTTCGGTCCCACCTTGATGATGTGGTGGGCGACCTTGTAGGCTCCCGTTCCCTTCAGCTTCAGTCCGGGTGCGTGTTCTCCGGTTTCGTATCCCTCCACGGCGACCGACTGAAAACACAACAAGCGTCACTCGTCTGCTCACGGGACAGTGAACGCACCATATCCCTCCGCGGCCTGCAAACGTACCCAGGGGTTGTTGAACGTGATCCAGTACTTCACCCTGTTTCCAAACCTCTCGAAGCACAAGTTGGCGAAGTCGTTGAAGTAGTTGACCATGCTGACGTTCTGCCAGCCGCCGTACTTCTCCTGCAGGAGCTGAGGGAAGAAAAACAATCAAACCATCAGTAAAAGTGAAAGAAAAATCATCATCAGTGAAGGTTTCAGTTCTCAGAGTTCAGAGGTCACCTGCGGTAAATCCCAGTGGTACAAAGTGACGATGGGCGTGATCTTGTTGTCCAGCAGCATGTTGATCAGGTCGTCATAATATTTGATTCCCTTCTCGTTGATGTGCTCACCTGAGACAGATGAAGGTGAAAGACGTCACTGATTCAATTGTGACAAAAAGGTGACGTCATGAAATTACTTGTTTAGTCCAATCAAAAGTCAGCCTGTATAAATTAAAGTTAAAATAATTGATTAATTTTTAATTAATTTCATCTAAACAGCCAGAAAATAATAAAAATAGATCAAATATGACCTCTTAGAGAAACACAGAAATTAAAAATAGTAAATTAGTGGTCACTTTTCAGTCCGCTCGGTAATATCCTCGGCCAGGAGATGGAGAAACGATAATGATTCAGCTTCATGTCCTTCATCAGGTTGATGTCGTCCTTCACAACAAAGAGCAGAAAACATTAAGAAAACGTTCAAATTAAGAAGACGTCCACAAAATTAAACGTCTAAATTAAATGTCTGATTTTTTACCCAGAAGCACCGGACTGATTTCTTTCTAAGAGCGGAAATGAAAACTGTGATGGTTAGCTTAGCTTAGCTTAGCACAAAGACTGGAAGCAGGTGGAAAAGTTAGCCTGCTCTGAGCCTAAAACTCTTATTAACCTGTTAAATGGTTTGTTTCCATTTAACAGCTGTTTCCTTTTAAATCCTAATTCAGACACCAAAGATACCAAAATTTGGGTAAATACATCAAAATTTTTCAACATTTTGTATATTTCCCTTTGATTGAAGCCATAAAAATAATAAATTTAAACATCATGTAGCTTCAATGAGGAGCTGAAACGAAATAATGGCGAATTTTTTTCTACTTCTACAGACGCATAAAACTTGATTTAACTGAACTTTTCTGTCAAACTTTAGCAGTTACGATGATCAGAATAATATATTTTCTCCCGAATGTCACCTTGAACTTGTAGTAGCCTTCACAGGAGGAGTCTCCCGTGTCATTTAAGAATATTTTCCCCTTTTTGTGGGCGAAGGCGTCCCAGATGCTCATCCCTTTGCCGTCGATGTTCCAGGCTCCTTCGGTCTGATACGCCGAGCTGCCGGCTCCCCACGAGAAACCTGCAGAGGAAAAGCAGATTGTGAGGCGGGTCGGCGGCGAGGTTTGGCGGACGGGTTCGTGTTCGGGTCGGAGCGGCGTCTCACCGGTCGGGAAGGTGCTGTAGTAGAAGGACGTCCTGTCGTTCTTCGTCCAGTCGAAGTCCTCACTGGCTGACGCCCACAGCACCAAGGCGAGGACGTGGAAAGGCCTCAGGAAGAACCGCTGCAGCATGGTGACGTTCGGCGAGGAGCTTTCTGTCTTCGGTTACACCTGAAGGACGAGAAGCGCACAGTTTGGTCACGGTTATTAAAAAGCATCCAACATAAAGTGAAAAGCCTCCTTCAGAGACTCACGCCGAGGTGTGAGGAGTCCACAGCTTACGAGACAAACCATCCTATCTCAGAAACGACCCAAAACCTCGGCCTCATTTGTGAGTCTAGTTTCATTTCAGCCAGCTGTACGACACGCTGACACAAAACGCCACCAGAGACAGGAAGTAAGCCAGCTTGTCCAGCACAGTCAGGATGAGCGACATCTCAAGCTGCCGAGCAAAAAGACCCAAGATTTTTTTTTTTTTAAAAGTAAAAGAGGGGTAAAACCGAGTCCTCCTGAAAAGCCTGTGCTGTTTTCTCTGCCCACGTCTGCCCCCTCGCTCGCCGCCCGTCACATATACATGTCTGACCTGCTGCATTTGTCTCCCGGCTGGAAGCTGCTCCAAAGTGCAAGAAACGCCGCCGAGCTTCTGGACGCTCCCAACGCTCCGGCAGGTTCGGCGCCAATGTGACGGAAACAAAACAGAGTGAAGCGTCCAGGACATTTTCTGCTATTCATCAGCCCACATACAGCAACACACACACACACACACACACACACTGAATACCCCTCCATTTGAAGTCAGTGGAGTGTGAGGGTAAATTTGCTGGGGTAAACAGATCTTTTGGAAAAAGGAGGGATTCTGACACTGTAAGCAAAGTTAATGTGAGTGAGCCTCGGTACGTTTTCAGGCCTTCGTGCTGTATTTACATGTAAAACACACTCATGGCTGGAAAATACACAACTGCTTTTTCTAATTTTTTATATTTTTTCTAAACGAAATTGACAAATGAAAAATAAATACTGCATTCTCACTTAATTATACATTATATTATATAGTATTGTACATTATACATTAAATTTAGAGTCAAATCCTCCGTGTGATGCGAGTAAAACGACAACAAAAATCAAAAATAAAAAACGACAGCGTGCATTAGATTTATAGGTAGAGTGATTATTAACTCATTTGCTTACTTAACATGTAATCAGTAATATAATATAATGTGATTATTTAAGTAAGTCAGTGCAAAATGCATTAAAATACCAGTTCATTCACCAGTAAACAATTTACACGCTACACACACTTTACATACAAAATAAGCAAGTAAATGTGAAAATAATTTAAATAGTACCAGACAATGTCGTATTAAAGTGTTCTGTATGATTATTCTTATTATCAAATTATTATTTTATTTATTTTATTCCTCTACGTGCTGATTAATGACTAAATAACTAATATTTTTGTTTTAAATTTAAATCTGTGCAGGTACTACGTTTACATTTATAGTCATTTTAATTCATCAGCATGGACTTGCATCATATTTCTCATCTAGGCCTGCCTGATAATATAATATAATATAATATAATATGACAAAAGGAAATAACACAAGCACTAGTACTCGTATCAACATCCTTTATCATAATTTTTTAATGATTCTTTAACATGAAAACAATGTTCATGGTTATTTGTATTTAATGAACAACGGACACATCTGTCGTTGCCTTTTCCTCTGTTACTTATTTCATTTACACTAAAGTTTTTTATTCTTCCTTCCTTTTTCCCAGTAAGAGTTGAAAATATTATTCAGATATTTAATCGCTCTGGATGTTTGTGAGTTTGTGCCGTAATAAATTAAACAGTGTGGTCTCAATGGAGTCAGATATGTAAATAATGTCGGCATCGCATCGTTTAAATCGAAACCATCGGCTGTACGTTGTCATTCGCATAAAACTCGGAGCCGTCGCAGGTCTGATGTGTGTTCAGGTTGATGGAGGCCTTCGGACCTGAGTGTGTGTGTGTGTGTGTGCGTGTGTGTGTGTGTTGGGGGGAGGTTGTCGGGGTCGTGACCTCTCCGGTGAATACAGCGAGCCGCACACACAAAGCCTGAATACGTCCATTATCATACGGCGCATTGTTTACCGAGCATTGTTGTGAGAAATGCTGAATTGTTCAAAGCTAAAAGTGTTGGCACTGCACTCTCACACACATGTTACTGTGTGTGTACAGTGTGTGTGTACAGTGTGTGTGTACAGTGTGTGTGTGTACAGTGTGTGTGTGTGTGTGTGTGTATCTGCATATCACCTGTGTGTGTTTATATGTTGGGGTTTTTTTTGTACTCTGCATGTGGTTGCAGTATTTGAGTGTGTGTGTGTGAAAAAACATGAGCGTGGTTGTGTGTTTAGCATATGAATGGGGGGGTCCGGGGCCCCCGGCGGCCGCTGCAGAAGCCCTCTGAGCTTTCCAGTACCTGTCGGCTCACCTGCACTTCCTGTATTTAAGGGGCCTTCGTGCTGCCTCGCCGAGCTGACATGAACATCTTTACTAAGGTCCCAGGATTAGCCCAACAAACCAGGTATGTCGAGAGCGCCGCCCCCCCGCCCCCCCAAAAAAACCCGCCCGGGTCAGAGGTGTCAGGGTGGGGGTCTACGTCCCACCTCCACCTGGTCCTCATCACTCTGCTCTCTGTGACACCAGTCTCCCAAAAATCACCTCGAGGAGCGACGACACATTTTATTTTGTTTTTTATGATTATCCAAAAGGCTGAAACGCTTCTAAATCAGAGCCTCATTTATACGACACAGTGAGGAGACTTTGGGGGGTGCAGGTCTTTAATTTCACCTCCCCCACGCCTTCATTCGTGCCTTAAGTTTCTCTCACTGTTCTCTAGTCTGTTTTAATTATTGTCACAGTAAAATAATTCATTAAAATCTTGTATCTGCAGCAAGCTGGGGTCTGTGCTCCAACGTGCCTTCTACGGGTCCAGTGGGAGGGTGAGTCAGCAGTTTATTTCTATTTTTAACACAACTCTTGTTTTTAACTGTGAGTGTGTTTTAACATACATGGTCTCTGTTTTCATTCATGATATTTCTTCCCTTTAGGACTTAAACAGAATATTTTTTACACTCAGCGTTGATGTTACATTCACGTTGTCTTAACATTTTCTGGCAAAATCACATTTTAACTGGACAAATTAGCAAAATGTAAATGTTAGAGATGTAATTTAAAATGTTAGCAGCAGCAAATACTTTCAAAATAAAAGCATGACTTATTCTTTGAAACTGGTTCAACCAGTAATTTAAAGGTTGACAAAATAATTTGGGAATGTTTGCTTTCTTGCTAAGAGTTAGAATTTAAGAAACACACTAAAAACTCACTGTAGCTCACTAATTAACCCTTTCTGTCTGGGTTATTTCATTATCTTATAAACAAAGAGAAATAGAAGTAATGTGGTGAAGTGCACAAACAAAAAGATCCAGATATTTTAAGTTATTTATTGATTTTTTTTGTCTTTGGGAGCTTTGTTCAAACTCTAATTTTGAGAACCTTTTAGACTAATTCAAATATATCAGGTAACACTAACAAACCGCTGATTAATTAGGACGTCTGTCTGTCTGAGCAGTTTATATTTGTGGTATTTGTGCCCTCAGGTGACCCTTTTCGAGCAGAGGAACTTCGCCGGCCGGCGGCTGGACCTGAGTTCAGACTGCACCCGGCTCAGCGACAGGAACTTCCCAGAGAGATGCAACTC